>OY720348.1:43046720-43646720 GCA_963082975.1 Labia minor | reverse complement strand
CAACCACCAAATACTATGTACAACTCGGGGGTACAGGGGGCGGAGCCCCCGTCTAGGTGTGAAGAGCGCCGAAGGCGCTCTGAGCAGCTAGTTAATTAAATAAAAACAGAAATATTCATTTATTATAATTAGCAGTGTTTATGAATAAATTGAATGGATGGAATATTTAAGCTTAATTCTTAATCTTAATGAAAAATTAATAAATTTATATTATTATTATTTATTTATCTTATTATACTAGCAAAAATTGTATATATATATATATATATATTTGTATTTTTGATATATTAAACCGCTCTAAGGATTTTTTGAAATTTACACCATAGATAATTTTTAGAAAGAAAGATCTATCTGAATTGGTTTCATCCTCTTGAAAAATCATCTTTGTTAGTTTTTTTTTAATTTAAAATATGAATTTTAAAAATAAGCAAAATGGTACCGGGCAACACCATACAGTGCTTCCTTAAATACAAAATATTATAAATAAAATAAAATTAAAAATATTTATTTTAATAATATTTTGTAATCAAATTACAAAATATATATTATGTTATATCCACAGGCCATACTTTTCTATCTTTCGGTGCATTAATACGTAGGTTTAAGGGATGTATGTTTTATGAATATTTTTTTTTTAATTTAGTTATTTTAAATTTCATATATTTTGTCGTTTATTTATTTTAAATTATAATCTTAATCTTAAGCAGCTCGGTGAACCAGGTACTATATATATATGGAGGATGGGTACCGTACTAGCTAAAAATTGTACTGTTCCGTTCAAAGCGGTATGTATGGTCACCCTAATATAATACGATATTTTAATATATATTATAATTATTCATAGATGTGATGCTTTAAATACACACTTCAATTGTTTTACCTACATTTTTTTAAAAAATTGTTAATTGAATAAAATAAAATATTAAAGACTTGTTTATATAGATTAGCTGGAGTCTATGAGAACGAGGCCCACCCAGCCTACGTGATCTTAATTAGAAACTACTTGAAAAAAAGTAGCTGCTTTCGATTAAAAAAATCAAGATAAAGTTTAAGAGGATCAGTTCTACTGATCATAGAACACCTTACCACACTACCAACTTGATAGGCGTTGTTCTTTCATAGAATGTATAAAGACCAGAGGTTTGATGCCGTTAATACCTACCTACATATTATAAATATGTTAATTAAATAATTAAAATTAAAATATTAAGATTAAATAATACCTTGTATAATACATATGTATTTGATTATTAGAAATAAAAATTTAAATTTTATATTAATATTTTTATCTAATTACTAGAAAAATGTATTTGTAGTATTTATTATCTTGTCCAAAATATTCCAAAATATTTTTAAATTTTAAAAATGTATTAGATCAATTTATTATTCTCTTGAAAATACATGAAATAATTAGTCTGGCCTGTTTATTTTCAAAATAAATATGAAAAAATATATTTTTCTTATATTCATTAAAATATAATATAATTATTACTACTATTATTATACTATTCTTATTTCTAATATGATTATCTCTCCCACCGCTCCTTTCAAATTGGTTGCGGTAATATGGAATCCGATTCTCTCGAACTCTTTAACATCAGTGAGATGGTAAATATTCAGTCCACTCACCCCCCCCCCCCCCCAGGCTTTTTCATATTATAATAATTTCGATAATGAACCTAGAAAAATATTTCAATAAGCATTAAATTTTAAATAATGCAATTTATAATTTATTACTAAAATTATTTATAAATTACAATATTTATTTATTTTTTTTTTTTCTCGTGAAATCAATTTTATTAAAAAAAATCTGGAGTGTCTCCACTCGACTATCTTGCAATTTGAATTGGATTAAATAACATATATTATATTTAAATTTAATTTAATGAATTAGAAATTATAAATTAAAATAAATCAATAATATTTATAGAGCCAGCGCGTGTTTGGGTTTTTGTTGATGGCACACACGTCACATGCTGGCGCGTGATTGCTAGTCATCACTCAACGTGTTAAAAAATTAATTCTGGTACAATCAAGTTGAAATTCTATATATAGCAGTTTTATACAATTTTTAATCATATGAAAAACTATCAAACATATATCTTTATTTTTATTGTCAGTTTAGAGGAAAAAAAATTTTAAAAAAATATTTGTTCATTAAAATTTATAATTATTATGTATTTTTATCTCTATTTATGTATTCTTTAAATAAATAATAATCAATAATGTTGCATTAAAGTCACCACTTGTTGTGATGTTTGGAAAGCATGAAGCCAGATAAGACTTTGATTTTATTAAACATTTATCTTACATATATACAATTTATTAAACATCTTTTGTTATATTTGTATTTTTATACTACTTGTTATAAAATGTGAACATTTTTTAACTATGTTGCGGATGAAATGTCACGTAAAAACATTGAAAACATAAGTTAATTTCACACCACGAACATTTTATAAACGAATAATTTTTTTTACAAATACATTTAATATTATCAAGTTCACGGAGAAAACACACTTGATTGAGATTATAAAATATTTCGCGATTATCTGCTAATTTCGACGCATACCAAGAAAATTGTATCATGTTTTTAAATGCTGGAGCAGATAACAAATAATGCGTTAAAGTTTGGATACATATAGTATCGTATCGCGAATTTAATTGTGTTTTTTCTCCGCTAATAATAACATCTGGACATTTCTGAATTCGTTTAATAATCAATTTCACTTATCTATAAAAATAGACATCACAAGGTTGACAAATTTGAGTACATTTTGGAGGAATAAATTTTAAATTAAATGTTGGCTTCTTTTGATCGTCTATAAAAATTTTATTATACATGTGAATATTTTTTTTAACTCCCCTAGAATCGACAAGTATTTTGGTTTTTTTACATACGGTTTTAGCACTGTTGTTAAATATTGTTCATACAAACAAGAGGTCAATTTTCCTGATTTTGAATAGACTATTACCACATTTTTACACATTTTTAAAAGTTTGTCAAATTCTACCTTAACACGCACTTCAAATTGATCACCCTGTTCTTGCAAGCCAACAAACACTTGATCTAATAATTTTCCTGATTTTGTTAATGTATAAAGCGATATAGGAATGTGTAATTTTATTTAAATCACCTATATAAAGTTCGGGTGCCTTTTCTCCTTTATGTTATGTTTTAAATACATTTACCCGATATTCGCAACCTGGTTGATCTGTGTTAATTATAAAATCGGAATTGTAGTCGTTCGAAATATTTTGATAGAATTATAAATAAAAAAGGTGGGTGGATATAAAAATGCCATGCCATTTAATGGAAGGGTTACTTTAATTACATAAATTGCATAAATTGCATGTCAGGTCTGAATAGTGCCGTTTTGTATTGGTGAGTGTGTAGTCGACGTGTAGATGCAAAGTGGGAATAGCCTGAACAGGAACAAATTGTGGTTTACCTTTGGAACATAGGGCCTTTTCGATTAGTATGGGCGATCTACCCATCTTGCTGGATACCATACATCCTGTAGGTTCTATTTCAGGTTGCCCCGAATGTAGCGGTTTCATTTCGAAATCCAAAAAATCAAAAGCACTCTCAGCCGATGCAAAGAGGCTTCCAGACCAAACGTCTTATTATTCTTTTTTAATAAAGCAAACTTTTTCCAAATTTCGTAAGGCGAGGCTTGGAAGGGCTAATTTATGGGGAAAGGAGGAGGCCCTATAAAATATTCAATTGTTTTTTATTTAATTAATAAATATTAAAAAAAAAATAGTTGAATATCGCGATTATTTTCTTTAACTTTTTATTTTCATTTTTAAATATTCAATATAGATATACTTTAATGTAGTGATTCTCAACCTGGGCGATCGACCTCTTCAAGGGGGCGATTTTTTGACTATAAGATTTTGGGGGGCGAAATCATTTTCAACTCTAAAAAAAGGTAAGATGATTTTGCGAACAAGCTTTTTCCGCTTTTTTCCAATATGGTTCTAAAAAAAAGGGTAAGATGATTTTGAATTTTTATCTGTTAAAATGTATAGGGGGGCGAATAATGAAGCCGGCCTTACGAAGTGGGCGTTTGGTCCAAAAAGGTTGAGAACCACTACTTTAAGGTAATCTTTAATATCTTTTAAAGTTTTTACTATTCAGATAGAACTAATTATTATTGTAAATACTCAAATTAAAATTTTAATTCAAACACCAAAAATATCATATTTTTCATTATTATTTCTTTTTGTCTTACTAAATATAATAATATTTTTCTTATTTTGATTGTGGCAAATACATATTTCAGGTGAATGTAAATATGTAAATGTAGTCTTCTTACGGGGGGAGTTAAATAAACGAACTTAGTAATAACCACTTATTGGCAAATACTTGTAAATAAATGTAAACACTACATGTATAATTTGTTAATGTACTCTAAACGCCAAAAGGGGAGAAGGGGAATGAATAAATAAATAAATATAAATATTTGATAATATTTATTAACTATATCGTAAGCGAAAGTTATGAAATTTATTATTAATCAAAATATGAAGCTGATAATAAACACTTTAATCAAAAAATATCAGCCATAACCAGTGGTATATTGGGAGGGGAGCGCGCGGGAACGACGTTCCCTTACCTTTTTTCAGAACCGGAACGCGATCCCGTACTTTTTTATGTCCCGACAACTCCCACTTAAATCTACTGTTAGAAATTCTTTTTTTATGTTCGTTAATATTTTGTATAGTAAGAATAAGAAAAAATAAAAACTTATATGGAAAAAATAGTTTGCTGAAAATAGGACTTTTTTTTGCTCCCACTATGTGTTCTCTTACTTCTTATTTTACCAATACATCGCTGTCCATAACCGTCACATTAAGTTTTTCAGTCATTAATTAATTCCGATTAATCATTTATGAATTAATTTATTGATTCATTTATTATTTATTTAATTATAAATTTTGATAAATAATATAAACTCTATTACTACTACGAATGTAATAGAAATTTTTAAAAAATTTATTCTAATAAATGCTCTTAGTTCTATGTTAAACTTTATTAATATACCTATACTGCATCAAAAAATACGGGTCTATTAAACGAGATGAAAGTTTAAAGGGGTCTAAGCAGAAAAAAGGTTGGGAAACCCTGTCCTTATAGATATATTGTATAAAATGGTAAGAATGATTTGAAATGTGTTAAAAGTTGTTATACTACCACTGTAAATTTTATACTGTTTATTTACCTTTAGGGAAGTGGATCTGATCAACTATAATAGTGGTGTAGTATGTCTATAAAATATTAAAACTATATTGAAATGAGAGTAAAAGCAAAAATAATTTTTTTTTTCTAAAAATCATCAGTTGATAAATAAAAATAAAGTTATAAATATAAATTAAGTATTGTTTGTTTTAATTTCAAAATGATAACCATTTTAATTAAATATTTATTTAATTAAATATTAATAATTTAATTGGAGGACGCCATAAAAGCTTTCTCTCATTCAAATTCAAGTTTGAAATTAATTTTATACTACAAAAAAATCCCTTAAATTTATTAACACAAGAGCATACTATATATATATATGCGTAGGGGATTTTTTTTTGCCTTATAAAACTAGGTTGCTAGTACACTTTATTACTTTTAATTAGACATTATATGAATATGAGACATAAATGATTTGTTTATTACTATCTCAACCAGTGGCGTACCTAGAACTTTTGCCGCCCGGGGCGATCTCCATTTTGCCGCCCTTTCTATTATAAGTAAATCAAATAGTGGTTTTTATAAATTAATACACATAAATAAATTATTAAGTTATTTAATCAATATTAATTAATACACAGAGTAAATTTTTTCACATATTTGTATGTACTCGTAAACATATTTACTCTTCTAGCTTTCATACTAGAAAAATCGTGTATAATGCTCTCAAAATTTATATTTATATTTTTTCCCCCGGCCCTGATTTTCAAAAGAAAAATAGATGATTTAAAAAAATATTGGTATATCACTTCAAAGTAATCATCTAATCATATAAACTTTTCAAAAGAAATGACATTTATAAACTGATATGAAAAAATTTTGGTTAGGAAAAATTGCCGAACAAAATCGTAACGATGCGTTTACGAATTCAACGAATTTTAATGAATACAATAAAATAAAATTATTATCCTGTTCTTGGAATTAGAATTCAAAATTTACACTAAAATGCATTTATATACACCGAGGAATAATATTCGAAATCATATAGTTAATCATAATTTATATAAATCAAATAGTAAACTAATAATAATCATAATAATCATTTATTATTCAAGAAAGAAAAAAAATAAATATGAAATGGTTGCTTTTTACAACTATACCTAAATTTCAAAAATGCCGCCCCAAGATAAGTGCCGCCCGGTGCGGACCGCACCCACCGCACCCCCCTAGGTACGCCACTGATCTCAACAGAGATAGTATTATGAGATTTTGATGTTTTTATACGTTTTGAAGGTCCCTGAGTCATTTTCACTAAAGTTGAGAAAAATGTCTCGGTGTGTGTATATATATATAGACAAGATTACGCAAAACGGTAAGAGCAAGAATAATGAAATTTGGTATACGGACTTTATTCAAAATTTGTAGTTTTCTATCAACTTTTGAGAAATGTAGCTCATCCGTAAGAGGGTCAATTTTTCCTCTACACTAACCGTAAAAATAAAGATATATGTTTGATTGTTTTTCACAAGTTTAAAAATTGTATAAAACTGCTATATATAGAATTTCAGCTTGATTGAATTACTGAAAGTCCGGGAATTAATTTTTTAAATGGGTTTTAAATTTAAATTTAATATATGTTAATTAATTTAATTGAACAACAATACACTATACTGAAAATTTTTCAAATTAATTAATCGAATTATATCGAATTTATAATTTAATTAATTTTATTTAATATTATTTAATATATAATGTATGTTAATTAATCCAATTCAAATTGCGAAATAGTCTAATGGAGACACTCCAGATTTTTGTATTTATTATATATATATATATATATATATCCTATTTAAATATGCTTGTTGGTAAAGAACAATAGATGCACTGGATATTTATTCTATAATTTAAGATTTAATCCTTAAAAATGTTTATAATTTATAGTTTCTAAATTTAATTTGTTAAAATAACTAGTAATTTAATTTAATTCTTTTAGCTACGTATTTGTTTATTTTATTTTAATATCTATTTAAGTATATATTTGTGTATATATTTATATTTTTCTTTTAGAATTAAATTAAATCTGTTATTTACAAAAATCGACTTATAAATATTTATGTATATATTTATATGTTTATATCATTTTAATTTTTTAAATTTGATATCTTTTCAATATCATTCAATTTTTAAATAACGCGGGCCCATTTCAAATTTCAAATAAAATATGAAAAGATATTATATTATATTTAAAAAAAAAATATTCTTATAAAATTGTTATAAATATAATTATTTATTTTGATTTTCAAAATAAAATATAATATTTTTTAAATGTCTATTGACAATTAACTAACTTGACATCAGTTAATCTAACCTTTGTCAGCTATCTTCATTCTACCTAATCCACCGTGTCCACACGTTGACACACACATCATCAATTTAAATCAATCTTACACTACATATTTTCATTAAATTATATATTATTATTTTATTAGATCTATTTTAACTAGAAAACATGGTGTTAGATTTATCCTTATTTCGACCAGATAAAGGTGGAGATTTAAACAAAATTAGAAAAAATCAGGAACAACGATTTAAAGATCTTTCACTTGTCGAAACGGTTATTTCTAAAGATGCTCACTGGAGATCTCGTGAGTTTATTTCAATTTATTATATATTATTGTGAATTCAATATATATTCACTTTTTATGGTTTTATTTTATAGTTCGTCATAAAGCGGACAATTGGAACAAGGTGAAAAATGCTTGTAATAAGGTTATTGGTGAAAAGATGAAGGTAAATATTAACTATATAAAATAATAATAATATAATAAATACTATATTAGAGATATTATAATATTTTTAAATGAACGCCTAAATATATATATCATTTAATCAATTGAAAGACAAAGTTAGACACATATTTCTAGATAGCTGGAAACAAAAATGCAAAAATTAAAACATCTTGTCAGAATCAAACTCAATTTCAATTCGATTTGGGTTTTAATAATGACTTGAAATCGAATATGCAATCTTTTGAAGAATTTCTTAATGATAAAAGTTACATTTATGAATATAAACCCACACAAGCTGATGCAATTTTATTCAATATATTAAAAGATGAGCCCCCTGGAATTAATTTTCCAAATATATTTCGCTGGTTTCATCATATAAAAAGTTACGGGGACAATATAGAAAGCTTCCCTGTACCATTCCAGGTGAGCTGGATGGAAAATCTTTTTTTTTTTTTTTTGTAATACTTTTTTAATTTTTCTTTTTGTTTAAATATAAATTGAATAAATTAATAACTTTATTATCATTTTCTTTATCAATTAGAAAGGAAGAAGAAATAACTTTTAAAAAACATAAATAGATATAAAGATAATTAATTATTGGAAATAAATTGAGAAATATATTTGTTCATTGAGATATGTGGTAGTAGAACTTGTTGGGCATCAAATGTGAAAAATTGATTTTAAACAGAAGAAATTATATTATGGTATCTATATCAATTCATATTTTTACAAAGAAAATGCTAAAATTTTTGAAATTCCACTTTTATTAAATATATATATTTATAATATATATATAAAAATGTATATCTAGAATATATATATATATAAATATATATCTTTTACACTTTTTATAAAAAACAAAACAAAAATAGTCTCTAAAGTATAAATAATTTCTAATGTTTTTTATTTGATTTGTAGTTATAATATGTAATTTCTGTTTTGGCATTTGAAAGGTCTTTTTTTACGACGAGTGACATAAATATATATATTGCAATGATTTAAATGTCGTTTGGATTCTAAAATTAATAAATATATTTAAAATTGTAGTTTTTATTAATATTATATATTATTCCTGTTATATACACTATGGACATTCTAGAATCAGAATTATGTTAAACAAATGGCAGATTTAATTTCATCAAAATAATATAATTTATTTATTTAATATTAATAATTATTATACATAGGTAAATCAGGTAATATTGAATAAAATTCAATATTGAGATCACTTACACTGATCTTTCTCATTACATGCATCAATGAGCTAACAAAAAAATAAGGGTCAATAAAATTGTGGAGAGAAGCGAATTGCTGTGTGAAATTGTCAGTTAGAAGGCCAAGGACCTGGTGAGCAGAAAATGTAACAAGGGAGTTGGGAGAGAATGTGAGTTGGATGGGATTATCTCAGGATAGAGGGATGCGCTTTTCGATGAATGTGGTTACTTCTGCCAAGAAGTTTCATTTTCCTTAGAAGCACAGAGATAGATCAAAATAAAATTAATAATAACCGTTGCTCAATGTAATTTTTTACAATATTTTATATATATATAAATTAAAGAAGGCTTGAAGAGTTTTTTAAAAATTAAATGAGAATATAATATTTTAAAATCTTTTCTCTGACAACAAATATATATTTTTAATTTAATCACACACATTAAATTTATTTTGATATATATATAAAAGGAGAGGGCAATATTTATGGATATAAAAAAAATATATTTAATTTAATTTAATATATTTATTTTCTTCTTTCTTCATTGATTGAATGTTTCTAATCAGAGTGTTTTTTTTGTATTATTGTTTTTGATTATAAATTGCATGGATGATATCAGATATAATTAATATATAATTAATATGTTTCACCTTTTTTGTTTAAAGGGCTATCCATAAAATACTCTTGATATCTTGATCTTATATACAAGATCGTTATCAGATATTTAACAATTCATTTATTAAAACGATTATTCCTTATTAAATAATAATAAACATATTCTTTCACTAAATTCACTCTTCAACATTAAGAGTAATCTCTAAAGGAATGAGAATAAATTTTAATTTTAAAAATTTAAAAATCTCATGGAATTAAATAAAATACATATATGGGGTTTAAAAAATATTATATTTGAAAATGTAGATAAATTTTACATTATTTAAGAATAATAATAATTTTAAATAATATTAATAATTATGTTGGGGAAACTTGAAGGGATTGATTAACTTAAAGGAGAGTGTTTTCTACATTATTATAAATTCTATTATAGATCAAGGAAGAGAGAGAGACAAGAGTTTGATTAAAGTATTTTATTAATAGCCCTTTATTTTATTCATTTTCACTGTTCTTATCTTATTAATTTTTTCTTCCTGATAAGTTGTTGTGTTTTAATTATTATGATGTAAATTATATCTCTTTCTAATGCTTAAAAATGGCCCATATTGTTTTATCATTTATCTATTATCATGTTTCTAGAACAAAGAAATACCTAAGGAAGACCAATTGCCACAATCCATTATTGATCAATTAGAAACTCTTTCCATTGACGAAATTAAAAAATTGGATGTGAATCAAATCAAATTAGCGCGTGGCCTTATTGATGATGGAATTAAAAAGAACGAACAAGAGATGGCTATGACGGAAACGGAACGAAATTCCGCACTTCGTGAAGTAGGAAACCATTTGCATGAATCTGTCCCAGTTAGCAACGATGAAGTAAGTATATTGGTGCCACTCAGAAGCCAAACCGATTAACTCCAATTTTTTTAATTTTGCTAGTAATGTAATGTAATCTGCAATATATAATTAAAAATCATTTTAAATTATATAACAGATTTAAATCAATGATATATAATTGAAATACTTTGCCATCATTTGAGTAATCACCATAGAACTAGTGAAAAACAAGTCAAGTGCATTTTTTTCAATCAAGGTTTTTATAAAAAAAATTAGTTGTAATTCACCACTAGATGACTCTAAAGCTTATTAACTTCTATAACGTTATACCGATTTCAATATAATTCTTTGAGAAAAGATAATATTATTTTCTATCGATTTTATTGAAACTCTATTAAATCAACGACAAAACATCATATTTTGTGATTTTTGATAAATCGTTAATAATAAATAGTAATTAGTAATTTGTAAGTGATTTTGAAATGGAATATAATTATTTTTCGAATTGCGCTGACTTTTATAACAATAATAAGTCATATTTATTTTTTATCATATTTCTATGTACAGTGATGGAAAAAAGAGAATACTAGCTTAGCTCAGCGCCTTTCTCAATAGCATTAATATGAGAATCAAAATTAAAGAAATTAATTTTTAATATCATAAAAATAAAACTGTCAATCATTTAAAATTAAATTGGTATTAAAAATTAATTTCGTTAACTTTGATTCATATCATTATATTAATGCTGTTGTTGAGAAAGTCGCTGTGCGATAGCTAGACTGGCGTTTTCTTTTTTCCGTCACTATACATACACTATACATTATCAATAAATATACTCGGACACGACATTGTTTGCAAAATATTACTACTAATAAAAGATATAATTTATCACACATAATTATTCTTTACATTGAATAATTTTTAAGATAATTTAACATTTCATTTCAGAATGAAAATAAAATAGAACGAACTTTTGGGGATGTTAATATGAAGAAAAAATATTCTCATGTTGATCTTATTTGTATGATTGATGGTATGGATGGAGAAAGAGGTTCTGTTGTTTCTGGTGGAAGAGGATATTATTTAACGGTAAATTTTTGATAAAATAAGAATAATTTGAATAAAATAAGACTTATCATTTTTTTTTAACAATTTTGTCTTATTTTTATTCAGGGTCCTGCTGTTTTTCTCGAACAGGCCTTAATTCAGGTAGCTTTACATAAGTTACATTGTAAAGGTTATATTCCAATGTATACACCCTTTTTTATGAGAAAAGAAGTGATGCAAGAAGTTGCTCAATTATCCCAATTTGATGAAGAATTGTACAAGGTAATTGGTAAAGGTAGTGAAAAAGTTGAGGATAAGGAGTCCGAAGAAAAATATCTGATTGCTACCTCAGAACAACCAATTGCTGCATTCCATCGAGATGAATGGATTCCTGAAAATAAATTACCAATCCGATATGCCGGTATCTCGACTTGTTTCCGTCAAGAAGTTGGCTCTCACGGAAGAGATACAAGAGGTATCTTCCGGGTTCATCAATTTGAAAAGGTTGAATATTTATTAAAATTTCATTTTAATCATGTCCTTGCTTTGATTCAATTCAAAAATAAAATAAAAACAAATATTTGTCAATATTCAGGTGGAACAATTTTGTTTAACATCACCACATGATAATAAATCATGGGAAATGTTTGATGAAATGATCGGTAATGCTGAAGATTTTTATCAATCACTTGGCATACCTTATCGGATTGTCAATATTGTTTCTGGTGCACTAAATCATGCCGCTTCGAAGAAACTTGATCTGGAAGCATGGTTTCCAGGTTCAGGTAATGAAAACTTATTCATATAATTAATTATTTTATTTATTTAAGAGATTAAACAAACTTATCTATCTCTATCACCTTTTTGAGGTTTGAGGATTTCAGTTCAAAAACAAAAAACAAATATTTACAAAAGATTAAATTAAAAAAAAACAATCACAAAATCAAAATCAAAATAAGAACAGAACAAAAATCAAAATAAAACAAGAATGATCAAACCAATTCATTTGGAATAAATGATCTTATTCTATGAACGCCCATTAAAAAATATTTTATTAATTACCCGTTGGTCACTTATTTTTAGTAAATTATCCCATTTGGAGTCTTTGATTCTCATAAATAAATAAATTGGTAATATTATATCATATTCACAAATTATCAATGTTTTTATTATGCTTATTTACATACTAACCATAATAATACAAATTTTGAATTATTTTAAATTTTAACTGAGTATGAAGAAATCACTGTTTATAATAATATTTACATTCTGTATTTAGATAGGCGAAATCTCAGGATGTGTGCAATGGAATTAGATAACGATTAATTTACATCACTTTCGAAATTGTAAGAATTTTTAATTTATTTGAATAAGCAATTCTTCTATCTCATTTTTATTTTTTTATAAAGATCATTCATTAGTAATATATTTTTTTAATTTTTATTTAATTACTATTTGGAAGCTATTGAAATTTTGGAATAGCCTCAATAATATAATATAATATAAAAAAAAAATATAAATAATAATAAAATAATAAAAATCAAAAAAATCTCGGACTTTTTTCGTCCTATCAAGACAACGCTTATCAAGTCGCTTATATCAATTAGGTGTCCTATGATCAGTAGAACGGGTCCTATCAACCTTTACCTTGATTTTCTTGATCGGACTTTTTATTAAGCAGCTTCCCAATGTTAATCCCGGCGACTGGGTTGACTCCGTCCCATAGACCCCAGCTAGAGAAATTCCCTAGCCAAGCCCGGGACTTGAACCCGGGACCACAAGAATGTGATGCAGCTATGCTAGCTAATCTCTCACCCTGTGGCGCCTTTTAATATAATAATATATACTTTATTTTCATATCATCATACATTACATACACATTACATACACATATCACAAATAAAAGTACAATTAAAATATATATATATGGTCACATAGGACCATTTTGGAGATTTTCTCTTTATTTTATCCACTATTACATCAAACAACAATCAGAACTTGAAATAACAAATCATTTATACAACCTAGATACACTAAACATAACAGATATAAAAAGATATTGTCATTTCCAAACAACCTTAACATTATCTCTTATAAGTAGACTTGCCATACGTCCCGGATATACTGGGTTGTCCCGGCGTCCCGCCCGGTTGTTGAAATTGTCCCGGTTTAGAT
This sequence comes from Labia minor, assembly GCA_963082975.1. Taxonomy (NCBI): domain Eukaryota; kingdom Metazoa; phylum Arthropoda; class Insecta; order Dermaptera; family Spongiphoridae; genus Labia; species Labia minor. Next base: position 43,632,853 of record OY720348.1, on the reverse strand, counting down.
TCAGGGCACAGTTTCTTGGAAATAATTGAGCAAAATTATTAGATCAGAGAATGATTATTCTGCTCTTGTGTGATTAGTAACGTTTTGGCAAGTAACACAGTAATACAAATTTTTTGAACCAAAATTTTCATTGGGAAAAACCAAATGTGAGGCTATAATATTAAATGTAATAGCACCTTTGGCGCTGGAAGAATTAAAGAATGATTTAATAAATGCAAATTTTGTTGCACTAAGTATGGATGCTTATTATCTATTCTATATTTTAAGTGTTTTTTACATTACTGTTTTCATAACCCCCCCCCCCCCCCCCCCGAAACCGACATCCCTAAACCTAAAGTAAAATAGACAGAAATGTCCCGGTTGGTCCGTGAAAAAATATGGCAACCCTACTTATAAGGGATCTTCCATCCTTCCTCCATGAGAGTTTTTTGAGCTCATCTAGAGAAAGGCATCTCCTACTAAATACACCTATTTTAAAATATTTTTAAAAGAGGGCTTGTTGAAAAGATGTTCTATTCTATTTTTAGTTCTTAAACATGATAAATATTTTTTTTTTTTTTAATCATTGATAAATGTCATAGAAATTTTGTTAATAACCTTAATAATATTAATTTTTAATTATATTTAAAAAAAAAATTTAAAATTAGAAACATTATTTTTTACTCTCTTCCCTATCTTCAAAATTTCACAATTTTAAAATTTATTTCAGATTATTATTTAAACTAGACTCAACTTGTTAATATAGGTATATAAAGAGAAAAAATATTTTTATTTAATATAATTTTTTTAATTAATTATATTGGACTCATGAGCTAATTTTATTCAGCTATCACAATTTATATAATATATATATATATATATATATATAAATTATAATACTAATAAATAAATAATAATAATAACTAACAAGATTAGGAAATAGGAAATGGAAAACAATGTTTTTTCTCAATATTATTTTTTTATTAATTTCTGATCGATTAATTATTTTCTTTTATTAAATTTCAATTTATACTATTAATTTGTTAATTTTTATTTTTTAGCAAGTTTTCGTGAATTAGTATCCTGTAGCAATTGCCTTGATTACCAATCGAGAAGACTTCTTGTTCGTTATGGACAAACTAAAAAATTGAATACTCAAGTAAATCAATCATAAATTTATAAATTCATTTTTTTTTAAATTGATATTATTTTGTTAATGATTATCATTAATAAAATATTTTTGGATTTTCAGATGGACTATGTGCATATGTTAAATGCAACCATGTGTGCAACAACTCGGGTAATTTGTGCTATTTTAGAAGTATATCAAACTGAAACTGGTATTCTTGTTCCTGAAATTCTCAAAAAATATATGCCTAAAGGTATTAAAAATAATTATAAAAGTATATAGTCTTCTAAGCTTTATTAACATTATTTTTGTTTTCTATTTAGAAAGTTTTGCATTTTTTGTTTAATAATTATTACTTTTACTTTTAAATCATCATATATTTATATATATTAAAATATTATAATTTAAAAATATTAATTTTAGAATATCAAGAAGAAATTCCGTTTGTGAAACCTGCCCCAATTGATGAAATTGAGACAAAAAAGCAAAAAAAGCAAAAAGCAGGCAAAGGTGATGCCAAATGATTGGAGAGTACATAGATACATTTCCAAAGAATATATATAGATCTATTTAGATCTATATATATTCGAAAATTTTATTTTGAATTAAATTTTCTTACATTTCTTAAATTGACATAAAGATTTGTAAAAAAATAACTAATAAAAATTTAAAATCATCAATTCATTTTATTTTTATTTTTTGTTTAATTTAATATCATTATTAGTTTAATGACCATTAATAATTATAAAATTTTTCATGGGAAATGAATTATTTAATTTAATGTTAAAATCTTATTCTAGATCATGTCATTTTTTTTTTTATTTAAACTTTGAAAATCAAATTTATAAAATAACACAGGTCTGCGACATAAAAATTGTTTCAAATTTAATAACTGATTAACGCTGATTTCAGAAAAAATATTTAAAAAATTCCATCACGTACAGTTATTTCACAAATTGGTTGTATAGTTTTAGCTTTTTTCGATATTTTCATACATGGTGGTCGTGAGTTAAAAGTGGTTTCAATGCTGCTTGGTCAACAAAGTGGCTATACAAAATTTCCTTGCTTTCTCTGTGAATGGGACAGCAGAGACAGAAAGCATCACTACATAAAAAAAGATTGGCCCTTGAGAATAACCTTACAGGTTGGGGTTAAAAATGTTGAGAGGGAAAAAGGTCTTACTTTCACCACTTAACATAAAGTTGGGTCTGATGAAACATTAACGATATCTCGTCTGTAATAGATACCCATTTCAACATTCACTCTTCGTAGATGTTCTGTGTATCTATTACAAATCAGCCAAATTAAATTCTATCGAGAATAGACTACAATTGGCTATAAATAACATAAGTTCTTGGGCATTTGAACATGGTTTTAAAATCTCGCTTAGGAAGACTTCTTGCTTACATTTAAGTAGTTTAAGAACACAGACCGACCCTTGTTTAACACTTGACGGAAGTCCACTCGTCTTCCAGGATTCCGTAAAATTCTTAGGGCTTGTTTTAGATAACAAAATTGTACTGGAAACCACACATTGAACAACTTAGAACAAAATGTCTCAAGTCGATGAATCTTTTGAAAGTTCTGTCAGGGTCTCGTTGGGGTGCGAACTCAACCGTACTTCTGAGAGTCTACAGATCTGTTTTTAGAAGTAGGATCGACTATGTTTCTCCAGTCTATTCATCGGCTCGAGATGTTGTTTTAAAAAGGCTTGATCCAGTACACAATATGGCTCTCCGTATTGTACTCGGAGCATTTAGAACTAGCCCTGTTGATAGTTTACTCGTGGAATGTGGAGAGGCTCTAATTCGTATATGAAGAGATTTTTTATCATTAAATTATATTTTAAAAAATTTATCACTAAGAAATCATCCATCATTTAAATTATTCTCGAAACCAATAAACATGAACAAAACCAAGATCCACTAAACCTCTGGTAATTCGAATGAAATGCCATCTCGACATTTTCGAGGAAATTTTTAAAAATCAAGAGTTGCATATAGAAATCCCCCCAAACCTTGGATTATAAAACGGCCTCAAATTATTTGGGATCTTACTAAATTTCAAAGAGACCACATGCAACAACAGATATAGCCGAATGTTCCAATCAAATATAAATAAATTTCCCAATTATTCCCTATTTTTCACAGATGGCTCTAAAACATAGATAAGGTTGGATGTGCTTTCAAATTTGAAAATATAGAGAGAAAATTTAGACTCCCCGCCATTTCCAACATCTATTGTAATTGAATTATCTCTCTCCTATATTTTAAAACCAGAGGTTTGAGAAACGTAATTATAATAAGTCCTTGCTATCGGTGAATATAACGCTGCACATCCCCTGATACAAAAAATACAAGAAGTCTATTATGAATGTTCAGGTGGAGAATCGCATATCTACTTTTTATGGATCCCCGGGCATAAAGGCATCAAGGGGAATGAGGCTGCCGACCAACTAGCTAAAATAGGAGCTAATAAAATAGAGTTCGACTTCCTTGCAATCTATTTAAATGACTCTCTTAAGTATATGAAAAATAAAATCTATAACATTTAGACTCGAGAGTGGGAGAGGAATAGCGCATTACTGAAGAGAGTCAAATCAATCATTTGTCCACTGGAAAAATATTCAATATCAAGAAGAGAGCAGGCCATTCTGTTCCGTCTCAGAATAGGTCACTGCTTTTTTTCTCATGGACATCTGATTCTGAAAGAAAATGCCCCTTGGAGCACAATATGCGATCGGTAGAGCAACAGGAAGACTTCTTGTTTGGGCTTTTCAATAAAATGGTTTATTTACAAATAAATATACGTATACAAATAGAAACACTCTCTAATCATGGTCAAGAATCCCCTTGCGGGAATCCGCGCTGCATTTTATATCTTCATCCCACCCCTACCGAGCACCGGTTGTTGTGGGAGAAGGGGAGAAACCTTCCCCGGGGACATCACCATCTGCCTGGTCCCAAGGACGGCTGGTTCGGGCATCCCGTGGCCCTTCCGGTAGCCACGTTTGCATTTTACAACACAGGGTGTCAACAAGGAAATGGAATGAGGAGGTAGAGACCCTCTGTCGCTAACATCCCTTGACCTCAATTTCAATTCCCACATATATATATATAAGAATGTTTAGGATTGGGTATTACTTAAATCAATTTCCTTTCTCTGTAAAAGAATTTTATTGACATTTTTTATATAAATTAATTACATATTTATTTACAATATTACAAGATTTTTAAAAGAAATCGATTCTTAAAGTTGTTATATCCACAATTTCAATAAATTATAATGATTATCTAACAATTACTTTTATATAATAAATTCCAATTATAATTTATTTATATAGTATTACATTAAAATTCTTATTATTAATAATACAAATTATTATAATTGAATTCCACAGATATAATTAATTAATTAAAGAGGTGAATTTATTCTATTTTATATATATAATTACCAAGATTTTCCCTTCTCAATATATATATATATATATATATATTAATTTATACTTGTTAATATATAAGTTCGTTGGTAAAATTGTTCTAATTGATTTATACTTTTAATTTTTATTTCTCAATTAGTTTTAGAAAATAAGTGATGTTAAATTAAACTTGAAACAATAAAATTTAATTTGATTTCATCAAATTCTCTCTAAAATTATTAAAGATGCTAATAATAAATATATTAAAAGTTTGATTTATATATTTTAAAATAATTTATCATTAACTTATTAATTATAAAATAAATTTTTAATTTCTTTATTAGATGTTCTAGCATAATGCACAGTCTATAGGAATAAGCTCTGTTCGTATTTTCATCCGGATTTGGTATCGTATGATGTTAGTAAAGGAACATTGCTGAGATAAGGAAATATATTTAATTTTTTTTAATACCTGGAACTGATTTCAAATTTTTTAAGACCCAATTAAACAATAGTTTAGTGGAAATGCCTTGTAATTCGAAAAAGCCCAAATCTTTTCCATGGACAAATCTGTTTTCTCAATCATACGAGGTATGTTTAAAAGAAAAGGTGAATTTTGAATTATTTCGAAAAGTATTTATTTATTCATCAATATCCATTTTGTCCCCTTTAAAGTAATTCCCCTCAGATATAATGTCAGCACTTCTTCCAATTGTCGAAGCAATTCTGAAATGCACTTTTCGGTATGACAATCAGCTCGTTTATCTCATCCATTGTAGCAAAACGCTTTCCTTTCTTTAGTCTCATCAGTTTTGGGAATAGGAAAAATTCGCATGGAGCCAAATCTAGTGAATACAGTGGTTGAGGCATGATTACGGTGTTGTTTTTGGCCAAAAAATCACGAACAAACAATGATGTGTGAGCTGGTGCATTATCCACGATTTGTTTTTCCACAATTCCGACCGTTTGAGCCGAATTGCTTCACCCAAACGTTGCATAACTTCCTTGTAGTATTAACAGTACGACTTGTTCGCAAAAATCTGATTCACCACGCCATTGTAATCGAAGAAAACACTGAGCAAAACCTTCACATTTGATCGAACTTGGCTTGCTTTTTTGCCACTTACAAACGTTTTTTTCATACGAAGTAGACTCACCGAATGCCATAGGCCATAGTCAACATTTTAAGTGCGTTGGAGCACTTTATTTCATTTTTAAAGCAAAATTTAATACAGATTCTTTAAAAAATCGAAGAACACACAAAAAGGTGACTAACTTTTTCAGTTGTCAAAAACAAACTACTAATCCAAAATGGCTGATAATGTCAACATATGAGAAACATGTGTACCAACATAACAAAAAAAAATTTCGATAATCGAATGTACACAGCACTCGAAAATTCAAAATTCACCTTTTCTTCTTTCATACTCTACCCAATTAGAAACCATGCTGGTTTTCTCTTATAATCCACCAACCAGTACCTCCATACCCCTACTAGCACCTTAACTATTATGTTAATCCACAACTAAATTGAAATTATTATATATAACATTTAATTATTTGAATTAATTATAAAACATAAAAAAAAATACTTGTAAAATTAAAAAAATAAATTTATTGATTATTTAATATAATACACATCGATTTGATAAATTACACATAAAATATATATATTTATATCTATAATATATAATATAATTATAAATAACTTATAATTTCTATTTATTTTAATAAAATTAATAATATCTCATTTCAATATATATATATATAGATAGATGGATAGATAGATATTTAAAAAATAAACTTACTTTTTCCCTAATGAAATTTTTTTTATATTGATCCATATGCAAAAGATATACTATTAAATTAAAAATTAATTAAATCAATTTATCTTATAATAAAGCTCAATGTTACACATAATAGGATACCAAAACCAATAACCGCTAAAATAATCCATAATATAACAATATTGCCTTTACAACAATGTCTTTTTGGTTTTTGTTCAAATGCAAAATCCGGTATGGCGATTTTGGGTTCCCTGACTGGTAATAATTCTGGTGGTGCTGGACTGTCAGCTGGGACAACCAAGGGTCGTGGTCGAAGCATTGGCGGCAGGAGAATTGGTGGTGGTGGAGTCATTGGAGCGCTGAAAGAAATTGGTGTCATTGGTGGTGGTGGTGGTGGTGGCGGGGGGTAAGCTTCTAGGGGAAAGGAGTTGATCATTCCAATGGGCATATGATGGACAGGACACGGATTCTCCCAAACGCTTCCTAAAGAATTCATCGAACGAAGTGTTCCTAAGTGCATGGAACCAGGCGGGAGAATCGGAAGAGCTGTCCGGTCAATCCTGTACCATAGAAACAATTATTATTAGTTGAATAATTTTGAATTCTCCTTTTTTTCTTAAAATTTTGATTTTATCAACATTGTCAAATAACAAAAGATAACAATATCAATACATTGCAAGATGGATTATTTATCTTACTTTGGAAAACATTATGGAAATTATATTCAAGTAAACGCATTTTCGTGAATTTGGATAATACTTTACCAGTGGGTCCCTTTTGCAATTCCAATCAAACTTTTCTTATGAAATTTTTTCGGGCCTCCTCTAGTTTACGAGATAAAAATTATTAAAATTTGCATATAAATCCATTGATATTCTATTTAGCTAGCATGTTTTATCCGTTTTACTACCAGAGGGCGCACTAATTGTCGGTTTTTATAAGTTCGGTTTGGATTTATGAAAAAACTTATAAAAACCGAAAATTATTGAATAAGTGACTAATAAGTGAATTAGTCAATCAAACATTACATAATGACACATTTCGACGTTCATAACTAATCTGTCAAACTTAAAAAATCTTTGTTTTAATAATTTTTATCTCGTAAAGTAGAAAAGGCCCGAAAAAATTTCATAAGAAAAGTTTATTTGGAACTGTAAAAGTATTATCCAAATCCACGAAAATGCGTTTAATTGAATAATTACCAACATTTTAATATATATATATATAAAATTTAAACTAAATATAACAGACCATTCAATAAGTCGGTACGATGACAGATAAATTGCACCACTATCAAATAATCTCAAATTAGTCATCTTTCAAATGATATGTTTCAAAATTTAACATTGATCAGGCGATTAATTTGCGAGATATAGCATTTTTAATGAAGTTTAGATATTAAATACTAAAAAAATTATATATATATAATAATATTTTAGAGTACCAAGCAGCTTGCTCTGTGTACTATCTATGTTATTATAGCAACGGTGGCCAAACCGTGGCTCTTTTTGAGTTTATTGTGGCTCAATTAAAAAATTAAAAGTTATCATACTTTAGAATATACATATTAAAACATGAAAAAAGGCTAGGTCAACACACATATTTATTTACATACAATTATTTAAAGGAAATTTCAAATTTAGTTATATCTGCAAGTTTTAAAAACTCAATTCTGTCTAGTTTATTACAATAGCAACAGCAGAACGACTAATTATTAGTATAATTAGGTATTTTAATCTGGCACGTATTCGTAAATTTTGCTTTTGTGACAACGAACCCCCCCCCCCCAAAAAAAAAGTAAAATTTTTGTACCGATTTGGCTCTTAAACATTTTCGATTTTTCAATAAGTATCATCAAGTGTAGCCACCCCTGTTATATAGTCATATGTCAAATATTATATTTATAGCTATTTAAATATGCAGTTATATATATATATATATATATTAAAATCTTGTTTTGAAAAACAATTTATACAATGATACTTTAATTATTTGATTAATAATTATTTAATTCTTTCAAAAATTTGATAATTTCATATTTTTAAAGCATTATCATTTTTTTTATCATTTATATAAAAATTCCTGTTTTCACATATTTTATTATTAAAACTTATTTTAAATAAAATTTCATGAACTTATCGTTCAACTATTTTATATTGATCAAAATATCATATTAGAAGTAATTTTAGTTAATTTATTCAATCGCTTTTAAAATGAAACAAATTAACAGATTTCTTTCATTTAAATAAAATACTAACTTATGAGATCTGTCTAATGAAGTGGAGCTTGCCGTACTGGCAGGAGAAATAGGGCGTCTCCCTTTCAAAATATCTCGTTGACTAGATATTCGACTCAAATCATCATCAACACTCTCGTCAAAGTACATAGCATGTGCAGGATCACCTAAAAGAACAAAATTCCTATTAGAATTGAATAATAATTAATAATAATCAAAATGATAATGTACAAAAAAAAACAATTCATCAAATTATCAAATTAAAATTATATTTTTCCGTTTTTAAATTTTTACATATTAATTGTAGAATTAAAATAGTAAAAATACATTTATATTTTTTAATAATGTCATTTAAATAAATATTTTAATTTAATTAAATTAATTAATTATTCAAATAAAATTATACTTCCATGCTTAGAAACACTGTATACATTTCCAGAAATTCATCCATAAATTGATATAAATATATATCTAATATAATAAAGAAAAAAAAGATGAGAACAATATTATTTCTTATTAATATAAAAATTATATTTATTTATTTAACAAACAAATTTTGTTTTTCTATGTAAATTTATATGAAGAAGTTAGTAGAGGGCCATACTAAACCTAAGTAAGGGCTGTTTGAGCTACAGCACTGGGGCGCCCTAACTTGAGGGGCTCCTCGAATGTAAAGAGACCGAATTTTTAAATATGATTAATCTAAAAATGTAAGGTAGGTTAACTGGATCTTCATTTAACAAAATTATAATTTTAATTATAACTGCAATTAAATATTAAAAAATCATATTTAAGAATTATAATCCCTAGGGCCTGGGGCGCTAATTGGTTTATAGATTAGAGAGCCAAAATTGATAAGAACGGTCCTGAATATGTATGGATAGCTCCAATGAACGAAAAATATGATAATTAATAATAAATAATAATAATAATAAATTTTTAAATTAATGTGTAAAAAACTAGTTCGACTATTAATTTTTCAAAGGATTTGAGGCTATGAAAGAAAGCAAGAGTGAGTAGTCTAACTTTATATATAAAAACTCAAATATTAGCTTTGTCAGAACTTGAATTAATTATTGAAATTTATATATATATATATATATATGGATGTTTATAGATATATAGTATAATAAAGTCGCCTATCTCGATTATTAATAAAAAATATATTTATAATATTTATTAATAATAATATTTCTTTTTTAAATTATATTATTATATTAAACATAAATATATGGTATTAAAATGTTAATACAATATTTTTATATGATATATGAATAGTTTCAATTTTTGTGGGTTAGAGAGAATACTTTTACTTCCATTGCCTCAGTATATAATAATCATATTATAAATAATATACCAGTAGAATATGGTGTTTGTTGATAAGGAAAATCTCTGATCTGTCCTGCTTTAGAAGGATTACGTTTCGATGGGGAGTCAGCGTACCGCATTGCAATTTGTAATAATCTAAAGGATAAGATAATATATAATATTAATAAAATAAATAATTATAAATAAAATATTCAAATTTTAATCAATTAAAAAAACAACAAATGGTTAAAAATCAAATAGTTTGCATCTAGATTATTTTATTTGATAATCAACCAATAATTAATTTTTGTTAATTGAGTAAATAAATTCCCACTTGTCATATGACAGGAAAGACTAATTTTCATTTGGGTGAAGTCATACTACTTTTAAAAAATCTTTTTAAAAATTAGGTAAACAATTAATTATTAATTAATAAATTTTTATTGATTAAAACAATTTATAAGCTTAAAAAGAAAATTAGTAAAAATTTTACTAATCATCCAACAACATATAATAAATATATAGTAGAAGTATATAATAATATAATTTCAATTAACTTATTTAGGTTGATTTTTATTTATATTCGAAGACGTTATTGAAAGAGAATAAAAATAAATTAAATATTATAATTATATGACTTAAACAAATCAATGCCAATAAAAAAAGAAATATATTATTTATTTGATTTTAAATCAAATCCAAGCATTAAAGTCTCTGAATTGAAATCGAAATGTCATTGGATTATGTTTTTTTTTATATTATTTGTAGATAAATATATATTTCTTATTAAATTATTGAAAATATGATAGTGTAAAAATTTACCTCTATGACACGCCTAATTTCTAAGATTTATCTCATAGTTAAATAAAAAAAAAACTTGTAGCAGTAGCTCTGGGATGACATCGATAGTTTTGACGTTCCGATATATCGATTATTCTACCAAAAAATATATCGATATTGTGTTGATTAAAACCAGAAATTATATTCAATATATTTATTTATCTTTTATCAATAAAAAATATTTTTCTTAGATGTAATAAAAAATTTCCAACTAATTAGGTTATTTTTTTTACCTCGAAGACGTATTATCTTAAATTAAATGTTGAAAAGACAATAAAAAAAAATTGACACCATCTTTTTTTTCAAAAAATTAAAATTTTTTTTAAATATTTTATTTTAAATTTTTTAATGTTTATTTTAAAAATACATCAAAAATAAATTATAACAAAAAATTGTATTCTTTTGACTATATACAATTTGATTTTTCTTACTTCACAATATTAAAACATAGCTTGTAACTGGCAAAACTTATTTAATTAATTAATTTATTTTTAAGATAAATTCTTATTTTTAAATTTGGGTAATTCTTGCGCTGGGTTTGGTACCCGCAAATTGCTGCCCTGCGTGGCGGCCCGGAATCAGGGAGGGATTCCCAAAATTCGTGACCAGCCCCGCTCTCTGCCAGGACAAGAGGGTTGGGATCACGGATGGTCTGTAATCAAATCCTTGCACTGATAACATTTATGTGTGATCTATCTATCTATATATATATATATTTCATCTATATCTTAATTATTAATAACTATAACTTATTACAATTAATTATTATATCTTGGAACTTTAATTATTATTCAAAATATTATATTGGCCATTAATTATTTATTCAACCTTATTATAAGCTTTTTAAAAATATTTTTATAAATCTTTTATTTTATTTTATTTTTTTCTTAACAAATATTTAATTATCAATGATTATAATTAATTGATTTGTAAAGTTAAGGGAAAAATAACGTTATCATCATTTAATTGTTTTCGTTTTTTTTTTTAATTTAAAACATTTTTTTAAATACAATGTAAATGTAATATTTTTTTTAAATATATGCCATTTTATTAATGAATTCCATAAATAATGTAATTTTTAATTTATAATAAATATAATGTTGAAATTTTAGTAAAATAAGAAACTGAAGAAACACCAGATAATTGTTGAAAATATTAATACCATAATTGAAACAAATGTGTAATGTATTATTTGAAGCCTGAAAAAAAAATAAAAAAAATTATTAATCAATTTCAAAGTCAAAAGCAAATTGATTTACAATTCTTTTTCTTTAAAGTTAAACTATAATTTTGTGTAAGTCAATAAATATTATTTATACGCTTATTAAAATCTGTTAAACCTGTTTCGTTATTCGTCATTAATATTCTTTAGAAAAAAAAAAAAATTAAATTAAATATATATAAGAAAGGGGGCGCTAATTTCTCAGTTGCCTCCAGGAGCAAGAACCTCACGGTACACCACTGAATAGTAAAGTACTAAATCCTGACCGTTTCCATTGTGTCAGGCTTTATATTGCGTGGGTAAATAGAAATTATTTTTCTCCAATCAAATAGCTATCTATATAATCAAACATCTCTCCAATAAGAAATTGTAAAGGAGTCCCCAAAGAATTTAATAAATAAATAATAACACAAAGGAACAAAACAATAAAATAATTAATAAATATTTTCTTTTTCTGGAGGGATTTTACTAGAATATAAAAAAAATACTGAACATTTAAAACAAATCGAATATACGAGGTATGTTCAAAAGAAAAGGTGAATTTTTAATTATTTCGAACAGTATTTATTTATTCATCAATATCGATTTTGTCCCCTTCAAAATAATTTCCCTCAGATATAATGCACTTATGCCAGCGCTTCTTCCAATTGTCGAACCACTTCTGAAATGCACTTTTCGGTATGTCAATCAGCTCGTTTATCTCATCCATTGTGGCAAAACGCTTTCCTTTCATTGGTCTCTTCAGTTTTGCGAATAGAAAAAATTCGCAGGGAGCCAAATCTAGTAAATATGATTAAGGTGTTGTTTTTGGTCAAAAAATCACGGACAAGCAATGATTTATGAGCTGGTGCATTATTGTGATGCAGAATCCATTATTTGTTTCCATAATTCCGATCGTTTAAGCCTTATTGTTTCAGGCAAACGTTGCATAACTTCCTTGTAATATTCCGTATTAACAATAAAACCTCTTGGCAAGAATTAACGATGCACCACGCCAAGGTAATCGAAGAAAACAGTGAGCAAAACCTTCACATTTGATACCACTTATAAACATTTTTTTGATATAAAGTAGACTCGCCTAATAGCACAGTCAACATTTTAAGTGCGTTGGAGCACTTTATTCCATTTTTAACGCAAAATTTAAAACAAATATTTGATACATTTTTTTAAGTAAAAAATCGAAGAACACCCAAAAAGTAACTAACTTTTTCAGTTGTCAAATACAAACTACTAATCTAAAATGACTGATAATTTCAACATATGAAAAACATATGTGTACCAACATAACAAAAATAAAATTTCGTTAATCGAATGTACACAGCCCGCGAAAATTCAAAATTCACTTTTTCTTTTGAACAGACCTCGTATATGGAGAATTTTGTTAATAATTTAATATTTAGCATATTTAGTTTATATTTTTTTAAGATATTTAAATTGAAATAACAATTAATAGTTCACTATAATAAATGCTCAAATTCAATTTACCCATATTTTTTCTCATAACTATTAAAATATTCTAAAATTGTATAATTGAAACTACATATTCAATTAATTTTCAACTTATGATTATTTATTGACTTCTTGAAATTAATTCATTTTTCCCTTACTTTTTGTATCTCTTCTTGGCCTTTTCTACAAGTGATTTATCTTCCTTAAGGTAGTAATTGTAGATACCATTTTCAAGATTTTTTATATAAACATCATAATCCAATTCTTTTATGTTAAAATTAAATATTTTTTTATCTTCCTCAGAAAGGGATTCCCATAAATTTTCTTGATTTTTATTTTCAACATCAAAATTTGTTGTGAAGAAAAATTTATAAGCTATATTAAACTTGTTGAACGTATTATATAATTTTATAGCCCTAAAACAAAATACAAAATTAATGATATACAAATAGTACAAATAGCGGTGTTATATATATATCTGTTCGTTTAGGTTTCCGATAAAATTTTTAATTATGAGAAATTATTTTTGAGGTATTTCCACGTTTTATTGTGAGATTTGAGCTTGACGTTCCGGCGCCATTTTCAAATTTTTTTTTTAAATTAATTTTTGAAATTCTGGGTTTTAGATTGTGTTTTACTCTTTGTCATATATATATATATATATATATATAATTTATAATTATAATAATAATACATAAATTTAATTCTTTGATATAATTTAAAATATAGCAGTTGTATATATATATATATATATATGACATCCTAGTTCTTTCTATCTATAACAAATAGTATGCAAATATGCGTGAAAATGAAGATCAAACTGGGATAAAACGTCAATTGGCTAAAGAAAGAAGGGCAAGATGGTTATGGTTAAGTAAAATAAATCTGTAAATATTTGTTGATGACATCGAATTGCTATTTTCTTTCTACACATATTTTGTAGGATTATTTATTTCTTGACATATTTTGTTATTTTGGTTGTAAACGGAGTTTTTAACTATTCTTTAAATAAGAACACAAAAATATGAATATTTTAATATACTAATTAAAATGAATTAAAACCTTTTGCATACAGGCTTTCGATCAAATACTATGAATCACTTCGGGGGTACAGGGGGCAGGGCCGAGGAGCGCCGAAGTCTAGTTTTATATATAAGTTGACAATCATAAATTTACCTTGTTCTTTTTCCTTTCATAAATAAAACAACATCTATAAATAATCCAGGAATAAGATGTAAAAATATATGTAAAATATAATATACCGTAATGTTAGTTGTAAAAAACATAAAATTTTTCCAGATTGTCCTGAAACAAATGAAATGATTACCCGAATGTTAATTTAAGTTTAATTTAATTCTGATAATATAATTTTTGTGTTTAAGAGAGAATACTTATAAACTTTTAATAAAATGTAATAGAAGTTTGAAATTTTCGAGAGTTTGAAAAAAATAAAGAAAGTTTTTTTTTTTTTTTTTTTAGAAAAAAATGTGAATTTTAGGTATAATAATATATAGGGAATTAGATATTCTCTAATGTGGTTTACATTATTAAGGATATGACACAACAAAATTTTAGATAATAGTAGATATTCGAAAATGATATTAAAATTATTATATAATATAAGAGTGACTGTAAAAGGACTACACCAGACTAGACTATAGAATAAATTAATATATTCACATTGGAATAACTGTTAAAGGACCTCTCCGGTCTAGACTAGAATGAATAAATAAATGGACTAGAGACCAGACTATAGAATAAATTAATATATTCAAACTATTGGAGTGACTGTTAAAGGACCACTCCCGTCTAGACTAGAATGAATAAATAAATGTGCTAAACCTAATAGATTACATTAAACATTCAAATTATTTGAAACTTACTTTATTGAGGGTCGTAATTCATAAAACTTCAAACATTTTTCTACAAATTCTCTTAATTTTACTTCATTAGCCTTTCTAGAGCCATCATAATTATATACCAAGATTTCCTTCCTGAAACAAATATATGTTGTAAAATTTCATAAAATCTTAAATTTAATTTTTTACTAAACATTTAATATTTAATATTTCAACTTACTTGTTTTTCTTGTGCTCTTTGTATGTCTGATAAGCAATTACTAAACTAAGATTAGCACAAAAGTCTACTGGAATAAATGTCAAGTTTAAATTGTCCAAATCTAGTATCGCTACATGTAACAATCCCATTACATATCCAGCAACTATTCCCATCAATCCATAAAGTGAACTATTATATCCAGGTATAGGCTCCTGATATATGGAATTAACTAAAAAAATCCAGATCAAATATCATATTAAAAAGTAAGAAATAAATAAAGAATATTTCTCATATTAAGATTTAAAATTTATAAATTAACACTCCAGGTATTGGAAAGATCTAATTTTTAATAACTATAATATCTGCTACTCACAATTTTAAATCATTTACTATCATTTTTGTTTTTATGGAAATTCACATTGAATGCATTTAAAAGTTTATCACACTTTTGATTTAAATGGAATTTATGCTCCTTAAGGATAAAATAAATTTTTAATATTTAGATGTTGACAAAGTTTATTATATTACACTCTAGATAAATTTGTATTAGAAGTATCACATGAGTGAATTTTTGATATAGTCTGACAGATTAAATTTTCAAAATTTGGGGGAATTTGTAACCATTAAATTTACTTCAATGGTTCGATTTCATTCCGCTTTGATAGCAAATAGAAATTCAGTTTTTCAAATTTTTTTTTCTGTTAACTACTTGGGAAGTACATTAACAAGTTCTTTCAGTGTCATCGCGACCTAATTATGGGCCCCAGGCGATAAAACGGAAAAACAATTGGCGCCCCTATAAAATTGGCGCCCCTATAAAATTGGCGCCCCAGTAAATACCCTGAAGCGCCTGATTGTTTAGTTGGCCTTGAGGACAATTTAAAGTGAGATTACTGGGAAATGTTTATTCAAAATATTTCCAAAAAAAAAATATTCTAATTTAAAATAAAAAAAAATATTTTGTAACGTCGTTTGTCAATTAATCTTTACTTAGGTAAATATTTACTTAAACTCGGTCGAAAAATGGCGACTGGTAGATCTGTTCCCATCTCTTTAACACAGTTTTCTGCTATATTTTTACTGAATGAATATGTATTTGGAAAGTTTCCTAACAATCTAAAAAAAGAAAGAAAACATTGATGAGTAGGAGAAATCAAAGATTATAATATATTTTATAATAATGAAAAAAAATTATCATTTTTTTTTTTGTAATCAGAAGGTATACTCTGATAGAAAATTACTATTATTATTATTTGTTGTAAATTAATGAATATATTTTTTATTTCTATTCCTTACTTGGGTGTTATTTGGTCTAGTGAATCCTCAGGGAGCACTTTTATTAGAGTTTGTAGTTCTTTATAGTTCATTGGTGACTCATATAATCTATCTTCTATTTTAAAATCAGTGCGATTGCAATTCGAAAATAAAGATGAAATGTGAAGAAAAGACTGAAAGCAATCGAAATGTTATTATTACAATTTAAATAGTTATTATATAATTATTTGTTCTAGAATTTATGAATTTAAATTTAAAATAAGTTGACCTGTGGCCAGGTCCGAACCGACCGACTGTTTGAAATAAATTAATTTCCAGCTACAGAAACAATTTCAAATAATTTTAATATATCTATTAATGTAATAAAAAACAGATATGGATACATAAATAATAAATATAAACATTTTTAATTTTATTTTATTTATAATATATATGCAAGACCAGGCTGTGACGTCATGAATGGCTGGATGACGTCATATAATTTTAAATCAAGAAAAAACTAATAAATATGATTTTTCTCGAGGATAAAACCAATACAAAGTGCATGATTCGTGGTGATATATAAAAAAATCTCCTTTGGTGTGAAAATAACCCTTTCCTTCCTATCGTCGATCGCTAATACTACCACTTTCGGTTTCCGGATTTGCACCAAAAGTTGATCAATTCATCCCACTGATGCATTAAGTAAATATACCAAATTTCATCAAAATCGGTTGAGCCGTTCAGGCTGTACACATCTATACGGACGGACGGACGGACAGACATCATGCTAAAAATACTTTTTTCTGTTTAGAAAATGCATGATTCGTGGAGATATGTAAAAATCTCCACATGTGAAATTTGGTGTGAAAACAATACCTCCCTTACTATCGTCGGTCGGTAAATATATATTATATATTAATTCTGTTTTTTATTATATCAATCGATTGTGATTTTTCTAGGATATTAATAACGTTTCTAACATTTATTTAAAATTGATTTTCAATTAAAAATATATTTAATTTATTTTATTCAGTTCAATTATATTATTATTTCTAATTTATTTCTAATTTATTTGTAAATAAAATTATTTATATTTATAATCCTTGGCAATGTTTGTGTTAAAATAAATTTTAATAAAAATTGATATAATTAGTTTTATTTTATATTTTTATTATAAACATTTTTAAATAAATGAGTAATTATTTAGTTAAACTCATTTTCGTGGATTTGGATAATACTTTACAAGTGGAACCCACTGCAATTCCAAATAAACTTTTCTTATGAAATTTTTCCCTGCATCATTTAGTTTTCGAGATAAAAATTATTAAAATAAATATTTTTTAAGTATGACAGATTAGTTATGAACGTCGAAATGTGCCATTAAGTAATGTTTTATTGACTAATTCACTAATTTTCGGTTTCTATATGTTGGGTTTAGGAAAATTATTAAATTATTTTTTTAATTTTCATAAATCCAAACCGAACTTATAAAAACCGAAAATTAGTGCGCCATTTGGTAGCCAAACGGATAAAACATGCTAGCTAAATAGTATATAGTATAATGGATTTATATGCAAATTTTAATAATTTTTATCTCGAAAACTAAAAGATGCAGGGAAAAATTTCATAAGAAAAGTTTATTTGGAATTGCAGTGGGTTGCACTAGTAAAGTATTATCCAAATTCACAAAAATGAGTTTACCTGAATAATTACCAATAAATGTAACAATAAGTATTTTTCTATTCTTAAAATCTGAAATTAACTATTAATTGGTATTGGTTTTTATAATGAAATTAGGGTTCAATATTTTGGGAAATTTTTTTTTTAAATTTATTAAAATAATTATCAATTAATACTCTATAACTAAGATTCCCAAAGTCGTCTATATCGACCCCCAGGGTTCTACAAGGGGTCTACGGCAGCGAATAAAAAATTTCGGAGTCCATGAAAAGAAAATGGGGGTCTACGATAGTGGATCTCCAGTCTATTTACTTAAATTATACTATCTTATCTAAAATCTGGCTCTAAAAAAAAGGTAAAATTTTTTTACAAAAAATCAATTTAGGGGTCTATCCAAAACCGAAAAACATGGAAAAACATGGCAAACGACACAAAAAGGTTTGGGAACTTATGCTCTACAACAGATAACCTATATACACATAAATTAAAAAAAAAGAATAATAATAAAATATTTGTTCTCTTACTTCAAGATGATGTAATTGATTAGCTATTTTAAGCAATTCCTCCGTAGCAGTAACATTCGTTATTGTAGTAAATTTAAGAGGATCCGTAAATCGAACATTTGCTCCACTGTGAAATATAATATTGGTTTCCTGGATAATTAAATTGTAATCTTGATCGGACAGGTTAAGTCTAGGCAATGAAAGATCTGATTGGATAGGAACGATTCGTTTAAAAATATCAGGGTTCTCTTTTTTCACTAATGAAAATATCTAAAAAGAAATAAAACATTCATTATAAACATAAATAAACATAATAATATAACAACATATATGTATATCTTATATATATATATATATATATATATATATATATATATAGGTAAGAACACACTGACGTCATTGTTAGGCAAGAAACCAGATAAATTATCAATTATGATTGTGAAATCTGATTAGATTTTGGAAAAATATGGGCTCTTTTTGACTTTCAAGCCATAACTAATAAACTATTGTTAAAATGGATCTTAAAAATTTTATAATCAGTCATAAGTTTTGTGAAAATGAATTGCCCCTCCTAGTCTCGGTAATGTTCCTTTGCCCTTATTCTGCGATTTGCCTACCAAAATAACGGATGTAAATGTAAACAACGTTCTCTCCTATATATAATGTACTAACACTTTGAATGACTATAAAAACATTATTTATGAACATAAAGACAAGTTTAAAGGCTTGAATTATAGAAAAAAAATCTAATTAAGGAATAAAAGAATCATGTTTGCAAAAAATGTACTAACCCTTTGACTGCTCATAACATGCTGAATTTTTTGTTTTTTCAGATGTAACTAAACAGAAATGCAGGAGATCAACTTAGCTTTAAAGAGAGGAAGTTTGTCAAATGTTACTGGAATATCGAAAATGTTACAGAAGTGCAAAGACGATTCAGAAGGGAAGAAGAAGAACTGTTTCGTGCCGATTGTGAATCCATTGGTTCACGTTATCAGCGTTGTCTGGGCTATAACGGTTATCAATTTGAATATTTGCGAACATGATTCTTTTATATATATATATAATATCCATAATATATTCTAAATTTCAAATCGAGGTTGCAATCGGGTAACGCTTGTTAGCATGCAGTAAAGGGGCTTATCTCGCCAAAATTATTATCAAGAGGGATAAAAATTAGAATATATAAAACAATTATTTTGCCAGTTGTATTATATGAGTGTGAGGCATGGTCTATGAACTTAGGAGACGAGAGTAGATTTAGAGTATTTCAGAATAGGATTCTTAGTAGCATTTATGTGCCAAAGAAAAAGGTCACCGAGGAATGGGAGAGTCTGCATAACAAGGAATTGCATGATCTCTATGCATCTCCAGACATAGTTAGGGTTATATAATCGCGAAGGCTGCGATGGGCAAGGCTCGTGGCAAGAATGGGAGTGGAAAGAATAGCGAAAAATATATTAGTGAGGAGACCGATTGGGAAACGTCCGCTTGCAAGACCAAGAACGTGGTGAGCGGACAATCTAAGAAGGGACGTGAGAGAGATGGGAGAGGGTAGGAGTGGATGTGCTTGGAGAAATGTGGTTGCTGCGGCCAAGAACTTTCAAGTTCCGTATAACTATAGAAATAGATATAGATAGATATATAGAAAATATTCTTAATATATATATTATATGTTATTATAGAAAATCCGATAATATTAAATTCAAATTACTTCAGAATTCACAAATTCTTTCATTCGTATGTCAATATCCTTGTCCTTTTTCATACGAATTAATAAAAATATTTTTTTGAATGATGAACAACTGCGTAGGATTTTTTCTACAATTGATTTGCCTAAAAATCCAGAACCACCGGTAATCAAAATTGTTTTATCCTTGTAGAAATTTTGAATATCTGTCGGTATTTCATCTTTGATTTCACTCATCCTGAAAAAAAAATATTAATAATATTAATAATAAAAATAAGTATAATATAAATATGAATAATAATAATTCTTATTATGATGGTTAGAAATAAAATATTTTAGTTGTTTACATTAAAAACAATATAAGATAGAAACAATATTATTAATTTTATTTACTAGTGAGTAGATATTTTTTCTATTTTAGTATTTATTGTGTTTTTTTCACAAAATTCAAAGTATGTGTTTTTGAAAATGTATTAGAAATATATATATATATATAAATATAAGTTATGATAAAACATATATAACAAATGTATTTATGCTAATGATGCATTCTTCAAACTGATGATTTGCAAATTATATAGTCTCCTTTTTTTGAAATGATATTGCTGTTTTCTACTTTTTAAAATTCAGCATACCATTTGATTTTAATTATTTTAATAAATAATTTATTTGAATTGATATTTCATATTCATATATCAAATAATTATTCTTATCAATGAAGTAGTTTTTTTTTAATGATCAATGAATATAATCAATAAACATGAATTAATGTTATATACATATATACGGTAAATTTAAACTCAATTATATTTTGTCTATAGAAATTTAATATATCTTATCTTATTATACTACCAAAAAATTGTATATATATATATAAATATATATGTGTATATTTTTGAGATATTAAACCGCTCTAAGAATTTTTTTGAAATTCACACCATAGATAATTGTTATAAAGAAAAAAATCGATCTGTATTGGTTTCAGTTTCGGGAAAAATCATCTTTGTTAGTTTTATCTTAATTTAAATTATTAAATTTAAATGACGTCAGCATCTACGTCAAACAGCGCTTCCTTAAATACAAAATATTATAAATAAAATAAAATTAAAAATATTTATTTTAATAATATTTTTAAACAAATTACGAAATATATATCATTTTATATCCACAAGTCATACTTTTCTGTCTTTCAGTCCATTAATACGTACGTACTATTTCTTTTTAATTTATGTTCTTTTAAATTATTTGAAATTGTTTCATATATTTAAGGAATATTTTTTTTAAAATACTGGCTCGGTGAACCTGGTATTAATATTATCAGCCAAACCCGATAATAAGGAATAATTTTTTTTTATGACCGAGCGGCGGCTATTTATTTATTTTTTTTATTTATCTATGAATTCGAATGTTCTTACTTTCAACAATCACATTTTTCTAAATGTCCTAATCCTAACCCACCTCCATCCAATTTCCTATCCTCTTCTAATTCCATTATTTTCTCGCATTTCTGCTCTAGGTAAGCTGTTTCCGTTCCTACTTTCTCCCTCTTAATAACATTGATCTTGTTGAGTTGAATGATAAATTTGATCATATTTATTTTAATTAATTAAATTTTGTTATCAATTGAAATGTTTAATTAAATATGCCAGTATCAATAAACGCGATTTATAATCCGTTAGATTTGAAACACTTGAAAGTAAAAATAAAATAAATATATAAATAAAAAATGTAAGTAATCAATCTACTGTCTTTATACTTGTCTTGGTAATTCAATGTAAACATCCAGATTCAACCTTAATATGACTTTACTTAAAATAATTGCTAATTTTAATAACTCTTATCATTGAAATAGTTAAAAAATAAATTCCTTTATTTTATCATTAATAATTCATTGGATTAATTTTTACGTATTACTTAATCAAGTGCATTAGAACTTAATATAGTCTAGAGAACGAGGGGAGGGGGGAATTTTTATAACTAGGTATACAAGTAAAACAAATCCACTATTATTTATTAATACAGAATTAATTTATAACATTATATAATGCTCATTATAAATTAATATGACATATGATATTTGTATTCAAATTGGGAAAATTTAATTTACATTTTTTTGATCAGTTATTTAAAGTTAAATTTTAATAAAGTGTCTATATTTTAATTTTTCGCAATTCGGATATGGATCTTTATCAATAAGCAAGCTAGCTCCTCTTGCCCACCCCCCTCAAATGAGAAAAATATATAATAATGAATGTAAAATTAATAAAATGAATAATATTTCTATTAGTAACCTTCAAATGATTCTCAATAACAAGTTTTTTTATCGGATTCATACTCCCCCACAATTTCCTTTCCTTTACAAAAACACTTATTCGAGAGTACACTTAAAAAAAAATCAAATTTCATATTCTAAAAATAGTTATTATGATGGTAAAAATTTGGAATGCAGAAACTAGAGCAACATAAACTGTATGAACAATTAAAAAAATATCATCCCTTTCGATGGATTAACTTTCTTTTAAGGTCAATTTTGAATTAAATTATTTTATTAATCTTATATCACTTGATTAAAGAATTGTACTAAATACGAGAGCAAGTCAATAAGTCCGTGACTTTTTGATTTTCCTGTCTCTCTAATGAACTGCTCCTGTCAGCAGGTAACTATCAGCTTACTCCTGTCGAAATTTGAACCAGCTGGGTTATTTATTTTTTGTTTGCCATTATTAGCAGGCTACCTCATGATTTGAGAAGAAAATAGAAAAAAATGAATTTCCATGAATTGGGATACGAACTGTTAACCTCGTATAATACATAAACCCATATTCTATTTTATAAATTACTAAATTTATTTATCATTCTATCTTTAGGGCGCTTTAGCACTTGAAATTTAAAAAGGTCACAGTACCTCATTCCACCAAACCTCCCTACCCTGAATCACATTCATTCAATTCCCATCCTCTCAAAATTCTAAAAAATCAACTTTCAATTTTCTGTACTCTACTCACCGATCATTTCCCAATTGGTTTCCAAATAAATTAACTCCTTGTTAGTCATTCCTCAATCATTTGAATCACTTTCAAATCCGCTTTTAAATTAGTTACTTGTAGAAAATATTATCATTTATCACAAATTAAAATTAAATTTACTATATACTATTGTTATTATTATTAAATTTATAAAAATCTGGCCTATCTCGCAAATTTGAATTGGATTGTGTAACACATATATTATATTTAAATTAAATTTAATTAATTATATAAATTATAAATTAAAATTAATAAATAATATTTATTTAACCAACGTGTGTTTGGCTCTTGGTTGATGACACCACGTCACGTGCTAGCGCGTGATTGGCAGTCAACGTGTTAAAAAATATAAAAATTCAATCAAACTGAAATTCTATATATAGCAGTTTTATACAATTTCTAATCATGTGAAAAACTATCAAACATATATCTTTATTTTTACGGGCAGTTTAGAGGAAAAAAAATGAAAATGTGATAGGTAATGTCCCTCTTCCGGACTAAGCAATATTTCTGAAATACATTTATTTATACTTAATAACATAAACTTACTTGAAATTGTTTCTTAATGTGTTTTGTATCAGTTATCCACTATAATTTTGATGTTTTTAGTTCACTATCCAGACACTCACGAGACTTTTCTCTCGGGCACTGTCATTTTATGAGATTTATGCTACCTGGAGAGGGAACTAGGAGAATCGTCAAGTGAACACCCCCACCACTAGTTTACAATAAATTCCATTTATTTAAATTATAAATATCAAACAATGGTTATGAATATATAATGTATATATATATATATATATATATATATATATTTGAATAAAAAAACAAAACAAAAAAATAAATAAAAAATGTAAAATAAATATGTAACAATTTCATTATAAATATTAAAATAAATTTAGTAAATTAAAAATACGAACTTAGTATAGCAAAAATTAGTTCCTTCATTTTATTTACTATCTCGCCAGAGATAGTATTACGATGATGAAAATTTTCGATGTTGAGATTTTGATGTTTTTATACGTTTTGAAGGTCCCTGAATCATATTCACTAAGGTTGAGAAAAATGTGGGTGTGTGTAGACAAGATTGAAACGGTTTGAGCTAGAATAATGAAATTTGGTATATGGTCATTATTCAAAATTCGTAGTTTTATATCAACTTTTGAGAAATGTAGCTCTTTCGGAAGTGGGTCATTACCTACAACGTTTTGAATTTTTTTCCTTTAAACTGACCGTAAAAATAAAGATATATGTTTGATAGTTTTTCACATGATTAAAAATTGTATAAAACTGCTATATTCAACTTGATTGACTTGCTGAAAGTACCAGAATTAATTTTTTAACACTGCAAATCACGTGCCAACACGTGAAGTGGTGCCATCAACAGAGAGCCAAACATCCGCTGGTTTAATAATTATTTATTAATTTTAATTTATAATTTATAATTAATTAAATTTAATTTAAATATAATATATGTTATTTAATCCAATTCAAATTGCGAGATAGTCCAGCTTATTTTAGTTTGTAATCTTCTCAAAATATGATATATTTCTATAATATATATATATATATGTATTTGCTTTTTTCATTTTATTTTATACTTTGAAAAATTGATTAATTAAAACGTAAATAGTCTAAATACTAGACCAAGTATATATGTTCGGGACTTTTGCAATGAAACACAAGTTTTTGGATAAAAAATTATTTTATCTTTCAACAGAGTCTCCTTTGAACTCTATACACTTCGTCCAACATTTCTCCTATTTTTTTTATCGTTTCCAAAAAATAAAATTTGTCGAGGACATCTAAATAGATTTGTTTGTCAGATGATTCCATCGTTGGAGTCAAATCTCTTTCCGCCAAACTCTTCTTCAGGTTTGGAAACAAGAAATAGACACACGAGGCTAAATCCGGAGAATAAGGCGAATGAGGGAAGGGAGCAATTCGTATCTCAATGGATTTATTTATGGATTTATGGAAATTCACTTTTTCCATTTTCTTCGAGGTAGTCTGCTATTTATGAATTTTAAACAAAAACTAAGAGACACAGCTGGTTCAAATTTCGACGGAATAGCCTGCTGGCAGGAGCAATGTTGCCATTTCATTTAAGAGACGGGAAATACAAAAAGTCAGGGACTTAGTGACCTGCTCTCGTATTTACTATGCGATATCTTGGCCATACATATTATTGTTTAATATAAATTTATAATTCACAATTTAGACAAATAATTACATTTTTTTATTAAAAAAAAACATTAATATATATGTATATAATATAATATAATAATATAATAATTTTTATATAACTATAAAAAAATAAATATATTAAATAGGTTTTTAAAAATTATTTGAAAATATAAATGATGGTAAGAGGAAGCCCCTTTCTTTTCTCTTTAAAAAGTAAACCGAATTACAATTAAATGATGATAAAATAAATACAAATTAATCACTAATATAATATTGATTTAAATTTTCTTAAATAATAAATTTTCATTTCTCTTTTTGTGTTTTAAAAAATATGAACAACTCAACAATCTTCATTTGCCCCCCCTCCTAATATTATGTCCTTTCATCAAACATCACAATTTTTACTTTTAAGGCTCCTATTTTATCGCATGTTACCTAATGTCAAGGGATATCATGATTCAGTACAAGAAAGAAGAAATCAAATAAAATAGTAAATACTTATTGCATAACTCCTCATTTTCAACTTATCTATGTGTTCAACCTTAAATACCAGCTGATGGATTGATGAAGATGATCCAATCCAAATGACTCGCTACTTGTTTTTCTCGGAATATTATAAAATCATTGTGTTCAGTGAAAAAAATAGTGATATCAGCAACTTAAACCTATGAGAGGCGTAAGTGAAGAAAAATATTTTACAGGATTTAGATTAAGATTGACCAACTTATGTATATGTTGTAGGCAAATGATAATTTTAGGAAAATAGCACAATTGCTTAGACAAAAGCCATTTGGCTAAAACTTTGTTGAGCAAATAGATTTTACAGTAGCCAATTACGAAATTATTCCAAAAAAATTTTATTGTATATTTATCTAAATTCAGCTCGCCATAACTTCAGTCCAGTTTTGAGTTCTAAATTAATGTAAATGTCAAAATAAAAATCCGTTTTATTAAATTATAAATAAAATAAATTAATTATAAAAATCGAGTATAAATAACATTTATTCCCAATTATTTTGCGTTCAGGAAAATTTTCGATGTTTTTATACGTTTTGAAGGTCCCTGAGTCATTTTCACTAATTGTAAGTTTGAGAAAAATTTCTGTGTCTGTGTATGTGTGTAGACAGAATGGCGAAAAACGGTTTGAGTTAGAATAATGAAATTTTGTACACGAGCATTATTCAAAATTTGTAGTTTTCTATCAACTTTTGAGAAATGTAGCTCATTTGGAAGAGGACCATTTTTCTACCACGTGTTTTCATTTTTTTTTCCTCTAAACTGACCGTAAAAATAAAGATATCAGTTTCATAGTTTTTCACATGATTAAAAATTGTATAAAACTGCTATATGTAGAATTTCAGCTTGATTGATTCGCTGAAAGTACAGGAATTATTTTTTTAACTGCTAATCACGCGCCAGCACGTGACCTGGTGCCAACAACAAAGACCCAAACACGCGATGGTTTAATAAATATTATTTATTAATTTTAATTTATAATTTATAATAAATTAAATTTAATTTATATATATAATTAATTATTAATTTAAATTAAATAATGTGTTAAATAGTCCAATGCAAATTTTCGGGGTGGTCGAGTGAAGACACTCCAGATTTTTTAAAAAATATTCGTTTCCTTATTAAATTGTTTTAATTGATTAAAAGATTTTTTGAAAATAAATAATATTTGGGTATTTTTTCTGTTTTATTCCTCCCACTTTTTCCAGGTTTGCTACTTTTACTAAGAGGTTCAGATTTAACTAAATGGCTTTTGGTCAGGCAAATACTATTTCCCTAAAATTGCAATTTGCCTTCCACATTTTATTGTGTAGAATACTAGTCATTTACATATCGGTAGATATTCAAATAGGTATAAAACTTTATACTTTTGTTTAATATTAAAGTTTATTAAATTTATGATTAAAATAAATTATATTTAATAAAATTTTTGATTAAATTTAGTGAGATATATAACATGACTATCTGTGTATTGTTATTTTGTAAATATATCAAGTTAAAAGAATATTATAATAATTCTCAATTGATTTTTTGAACATTGCTTTTTAAGATAAAATCCATAATGATAACTATAAGTCCATATGGCTGAAATAAATATATAGCTTCTATATATTATATAATAATCACGCCATTGTTTATTTAATAGGTATATAAAAGACCGTGGCTCATTTTTAAGGCCAATGCCATATAGAAGACAGTTTCAAGCATCAAGCGCTAGGTAGCACCACTATACGATTATCAGCAATTATCAAACTAGAGGTACCTAGTGTGTTGTGGCCAGGCATAGTTAATTTAAAAATTTAATTAAAATGATCCTTGGTAGAGTTTAAAACGAGGTAGTACTGTTTCTTTCTTATTTTTAGACTCTTCCATATAAATTTTTCCCCGTTAGACTAGTTTTTTCTAATAATTTATGTAGTATCTGGTTCACCAAGCCGCCGCTCGGTCATTAAAATAAAATTATTCGTTATTATCGGGTTTGGCTGATAATATCAATAAATTCGTTGGGTCGTTTATAATGACAATCCTCTTTTTTGCTAATCTTATCTTATAATCTCACTTTTGTCTCTATTTATACATAGAAACTCTCAATCAATTTCTTTGTTTTAATTTTGGTATAAAACATTTTATAAGAATTTATTAAAAGCTGTACTTTTCTTTATAATCTGAGACTATTTTCTTGGTTGAGCGAACCTATCCATTTATTCATACATGTTCAACACAATGAATACAAAATTATTAATATTAATTCTACAGTTCTAGATCAAATTTTATTGAACAATTTCTTTGGAATAAAATATTCTTTAATTATCATTTTAAATGAATATTAATTAAAGAAAGAAATTGTTTTTAAAATATAAATAACATATTAATAATTTTCAAGATAGAAAGACAAGATAATATATGCTTACAATGATTGCAAGACTAATAAGATAAATTTTAAATTAATAGAATATATCAATTTTAAACTATCAAGCCTTAAAATAAATAAACGACAAAATATATGAAACACAATTTCAAATAATTTAAAAGAATATATAAATTAAAAAAAAATAGTCATCCAACATACAGTCCTTAAACGTACGTATTAATGCACTGAACGACAGAAAACTATGGTTTGTAGATATAACATAATATATATTTGATAACAAAATATTATTAATTAAAATAAATATTTTTAATTTTATTTTATTTATAATATTTTGTAAGCGCTGTCTGGAGGGACTTACGTAGTATTAAAGATAGTCCATTGGATGAAGTAAAATTAATGGTACATCTACAATTTTCTTCTATATATATGTAGTATAATAGGAAGATTAAATTATATGAGATTATAATGGTAATTATAATGAATTAATTTATCAATATGGATGCCAAATTATTACTTAACTACTAATTTTATTAATAAATTAAATAAAAAGACATAATTTTTTTTTTTTTTTTTTTTTTTTGAGAACCTGTAACACCTCATTTCGC
This sequence comes from Labia minor, assembly GCA_963082975.1. Classification (NCBI taxonomy): domain Eukaryota; kingdom Metazoa; phylum Arthropoda; class Insecta; order Dermaptera; family Spongiphoridae; genus Labia; species Labia minor. The sequence continues at coordinate 43,603,592 of OY720348.1, read as the reverse complement.
TCTTATAACGTCTTGGATTTTGTTTATCATTTAAAGAATGAATTTTTTTGTTTTTGTTGTTTTTTTTTTGCAATATGTTTTCCCACTCCTCAATGGATTTCATTTAAAATTTTGTTGGTGTCTAATTGGGCTTTTTTGGAATTCCTAGACCTTTTCCCAGAATATTTCATGTTAAGTCAGAACTTCTTTAACTTTATTTAAGGTACTCATTTCCTACATAAGCAACATAAGCCTGAATATTATATTTTTTACAAAAAAACCTCTTTTCAATTTTTACCGACCGACGATAGTAAGGGAGGTATTGTTTTCACACCAAATTTCACATATGGAGATTTTTACATATCTCCACGAATCATGCATTTTCTTAACAGAAAAAAGTATTTTTAGCATGATGTCTGTCTGTTCGTCCGTCCGTCCGTCTGTCCGTCCATAGATGTGTACAGCCTGAACGGCTCAACGGATTTTGATGAAATTTGGTATATTTACTTAATGCATCAGTGGAATGAATTGATCAACTTTTGGTGCAAATCCGGAAACCGGAAGTGGTAGTATTAGCGATCGACGATAGGAAGGGAAGGGTTATTTTCACACCAAATTTCACATGAGGAGATTTTTTACATATCACCACGAATCATGCACTTTGTATTGGTTTTATCCTCGAGAAAAATCATCTTTATTAGTTTTTTGTCAATTTAAAATTATATGACGTCATCCAACCTTTCATGACGTCACAGCCTGGTCTTACATATATATTATAAATAAAATAAAATTAAAAATGTTTATATTTATTATTTATGTATCCATATCTGTTTTTTATTACATTAATAGATATATTTAAATTATTTGAAATTGTTTCTGTAGCTGGAAATTAATTTACTTCAAACCGTCGGTCGGTTCGGACATGGCCACAGGTCAACTTATTTTTCTAAAATTTCTTTTATGTATATTTCAATATTCACAATCTTCAATTAACAAGATTATTGTTGTTGTTAATGTTCTTGTGCTTTTTTTTCTTTTCTTTTTTTACTTATCAATTGAAAAAAAAAATTAGAAATTTTTTGAAAATATAAACTATAACAAACATAAAAAATTTTATATGAAACAATTTATAGAGAATTTTATTATACAAATTTCATCTTTTATAAAAAAAATGTTATCAAACTTTAAATAATCAAGATAAATAGTATTAAAAAAGTGGGTCACTATGAGTTTGGTTGGGACTATTGTTCATGTTTTATTTTATTTTATAGAATAATAAACCCTAATAAAAATTTGTAAATTTTAAATTAATTTTTACTATCTCGACAAAGATAGTATTGTGATCACGAAAATTTTCGATGTCGAAATTTTGATGTTTTATACGTTTCGAAGGTCCCTGAGTCATTTGCACTAAGGTTGAGAAAAATGTCTCTGTGTGTGTGTGTGTGGTGTATATGTAGACAAGATTACCCAAAAATGAGCTAGAATAATGAAATTTGGTACACGGGAATTATTCAAAGATCGTAGTTTTCTATAAACTTTTGAGAAATGTAGCTCATCCGGAAGTGGGACATTACCTACCACGTTTTCATTTTTACTATCTCGCCAGAGATATTATTGCGATCACGAAAATTTTCGATGTTGAGATTTTGATGTTTTTATACGTTTTGAAGGTTCCTGAATCATTTTCACTAAGGTTGAGAAAAATGTCTGTGTGTGTGTGTGTGTGTATGTGTGTATGTGTGTATGTGTGTGTATGTATGTAGGCAAGATTACGCAAAAACGGTTTGAGCTAGAATGATGAAATTTGGTACATGGACATTATTCAAAATTCATAGTTTTCTATCAACTTTTGAGAAATGTAGCTCAACCGGAAGAGGGTCATTACCTACAACGTTTTGATTTTTTTTCCTCTAAAGTGACCGTAAAAATAAAGATATATGTTTGATAATTTTTCACATGATTAATAATTGTATAAAACTGCTATATATAGAATTTCAGCTTGATTGATTCGCTGAAATTACCAGAATTAATTTTTTAACACTGCAAATCTCACGCGCCAACACGTGACGTGGTGCCATCAACAAAAAGCCAAACATGCGCTGGTTTAATATTTATTATTTATTATTTATAATTTATAATTAATTAAATTTAATTTAAATATAATATATTATATTATTTAATCCAATTCAAATTGCGAGATAGTCGAGTGGAGACACTCCAGCTAATTTTTCCTATGAACTGACCGTAAAAATAAAGATATATGTTTGATAGTTTTTCACATGATTAAAAATTGTATAAACTAAAACTGCTATATATAGAATTTCAGTTTAATTGAATCGCTGAAAGTAACGGAATTAATTTTTTAACACGTTGACTGCAAATCTGTGGTGACGTGGTGCCATCAATAACGAGTCAAACACGCACTGGTTTAATAACTATTATTTATTAATTTATAATTTATAATTAATTAAATTTAATTTAAATATAATATATGTTAATTAATCCAATTCAAATTTGCGAGATAGTCGAGGGAAGAGACTCCAGATTTTTTTTTTTTTTGATATAAACTAACAAAAAATATGAATAAATTGTCCATAAATTTATTCAATCATAATATTAATTTAAATATTTATATTTTAAAATTTAAGTACCTATATATTTCTTTATCAAAATGCTTTCGTCTAAATAAGCTGTAAAATTTATTTATATATATTAATCTCGATTTAATTTTAGTATATATATATATATAGGATTATTTATATTTAAATATATATAAATAAGAAAGAGAAAGAGAGAGTTGATATTATCATTATTTTATTTTATTTAATAAATTCTGTGAAATTTTAAGTTAAAAAAGTGAATTGATTTTGATTATCTGTTCGATTTTTGTCAACACTTGGTGAACACGATGGAGCCAGAAGATAATCGTATAAGAATTTTACAAATTCCTGAATCCGATGATTCCGCTGCTGGTGACTCAATTGCTACATCCGATCCCGGGTATATTCACTTTTTTTATATTTATAGAAAATTAAAATATGAAGTTATATATTCCAAAAGAACAAAAAAAAAAAAAATTGTTGTTATACAAAGATCAATCGAAAAATAATTTATTTGCATCCATCTCTTTTTACCTCTCTCTATTTATTTATTTATTTATTTTTATTTATTATATTTTTCGAGTCCTTCAATCGTTTCATATACGAAATAATCTTTTTTCGATATATATATATATATATATATACAATATTATTTTATTCAATTTGAATTTTATTCTCTTAATTATTATATACAGGGTGTTTCAAAAAAATGTACTAACATTTTGAATGACTATGCCCAATGCTGATATCCCACATCACACTGTTACCCCTGGTAAGTTTAAATGGTGTTCAATTGTAACATGAGGATTTACAGCATTCTAATGCAATTATGGCGATTAATTGAGCCATTTAATTTAAAAGTGGCCTCATCGCTCCAAACAATTTTGTGTATCTAAATCCTGCATCTTCTGCACATTTTTCCAGGTACCATTCCATTAATATTTAAGGACAAACTTTTTCTCTTTATAGGTAAGTTGATTCCCTGTTATTCTGTTTAGTTACACCTGAAAAAACAAAAATGTCAGCATGTTATGAGCAGTCAAAGGGTTAGTATATTTTTTTGCAAATCTGATTATTCTATTCTTTAATTAGATCTTTTTTCTGTAATTCAAGCCTTTAAACTTGTCTTTATGTTCATAAATAATGTTTTTATAGTTATTGAAAGTGTTAGTGTATTTTTTTTTGAAACACCCTGTTTATATTATATTATATTTATATTATTTAATTTATTTATTTTTATATTATTTATGATTTATTTATTATATATTTTATGACTATATATATATAGAGAGAGAGAGAGATGAGTCAAAGATTTTTGTTTAGAATTGTTTTGAAAGATGCAATATAGGTTGAAAAATTACCTGAAAGCCTAATATTTTAACCATCTTTTGTGATTTTATTATTTATCAAATCAATAACATAAGAGTAGTAGAGGTATTTAAACAAAATCTTTCATCTGAGGACCTTATCTCCACTGAGTGGGGCAAAGGTCCGCATCAAGGGCAACCACCTTAAATCAAAGTGAATAAAGACTTAATAACATAGGTATGTGTTATTTATTTATTTTTATTTTTTATTTATATATATTAGATAGATGCATCATTAATTATACGACATTTTTTTCAACAAATTTTATTTAACAAAAACATGACCCATTCAGCAAATTTCCATTCCATTTTGAGGCGACCAACGACAGTGGAGAGATTGATGGTTATTAAAGTCTTCAGTCAGCATTCGTGTTGTCAAGTTCTCGTTCACACTTTTCCACAATTTTTCAAGGTTTTTGGGATGTGTCGAACGAACTTGGATGGATTTATATTGAAGTCTTCAGTCAGCATTCGTGTTGTCAAGTTCTCGTTCACACTTTTCCACAATTTTTCAAGGTTTTTGGGATGTGTCGAACGAACTTGGATGGATTTATATTGAAGTCTTCAGTCAGCATTCGTGTTGTCAAGTTCTCGTTCACACTTTTCCACAATTTTTCAAGGTTTTTGGGATGTGTCGAACGAACTTGGATGGATTTATATTGAAGTCTTCAGTCAGCATTCGTGTTGTCAAGTTCTCGTTCACACTTTTCCACAATTTTTCAAGGTTTTTGGGATGTCGAACGAACTTGGATGGATTTATATTGAAGTCTTCGAAATCCTGGTTTATCTTCTAAGCTGGTATAGAGCAAACCACTTTCTACACTGGCTTTACCACAAAGTTCGTTGAGATCGCGAATATGATAGTCATTATGGTTTTCGACACGCATTTTTTTTAAAACAATGGAGAAAATATATTATTTTTATACAAAAATACATAATAAACAAAACGTTACTTTTCACTGATGGAAAACACGTCGATATATACTCTGGATAATTATGCATCATAATCGTAGTTCAGAATATCTTGTCGCTCAGGCTATTGCCATAAACGACCGCTTTTCACCATTGAAAAAATTAAAGTTAAAATATCTAATTTAACAAATTGTTCAAATAAATCTAAATTAAAAATTATTTAATAAATTTTTACAGAACCTTACGATATATATTATTTTTATTAATCACTTAAAAATTGTTTTCAACTTTTAAGTTTGTTCTTTGATAAATATTTTCTTTTTTAAATTATAATTTTATTAGCATGCCATTGGATATTACGTTTTTCTAATTGTTCCTTCATTAAATTCCAATTTTAAAGACCTTTATTGAGTAATTCCTGTGCCAAAGAGTATAGATCAGCCGTAAACGGGCTCATTTTTCTTTCCTTTTGTATAATAAGATAAATTATAAATAATAAATAATTAAATAAGGATTTTTTCCCTGTCAAGACTTTTGCCCCATTCAAATATTTTCATCAAAAAGCTACAAAAGATTTTGTGTAATACTATTTACTTTAGACAAGAAAAAGCATTTAAAATATTTATTTAAGGGTCATCTTCTTACAATCAAAGGTGTATTATAGTACTTGTTACAATCATGAGAAGATCCATAAATATTAGATGAAATGTTACAAAAACATAAATTAGCTCATTGTATACATGACTAGAATTTCGATGTGTCTACTATTCTTGTTGTTTCCAACCAAACATAGTTATTTAGAACTACAGCAATAATACCAGTAGTTTTAAAATGGAAGTGAGAACCTTTGCCCCTTGCGGATCTTTACCCCGATTTTTTCTCACTCTCTCTCTCTATAAATAAATAAATATATATATATATATATATATATAATTTTTTCTAAATTTTCCTTTTTGTGATATAGATACAATTACAATAAATTTTATACTACAATTACAATAAAATATATTCATCAATTTGACTGGAATTTATTTACATATATATATATATTCAATATGATAAATAATTATAAAAGAAAAAAACAATAAGTATGTTAAAAAAGAGTAGCAGCATTAAAAGAAAAAATAAATGAAAAATTTCAGTCGTAGTTATATTATAAGATTTAAAAAAAAAATATTTTGTCCAATTAAGTTGTTAATACATTAAGCGGTGTAGGAATATAACAATTTTTGAGAAAGCGAGCTTAAATTTAAAATTTGGCTAGAATTGAAACAATAAAATATTAATTTATTAATTATATAAATAAAACAGATATTTTAAGTATTTTTTTATTTTGTATCCTTTTTTTATTTTATTTTATCTTATTATTATTATTTATAAAGAATAATTCTAATACTATAATATAATATTAACAAATAAAAAAATATATATAATTAAATAAATACTAAATCTAATAAGAACATCTGTCGCGTATCAAATACAAATTGAATATTATATATATATCGTAAATGTATATTTCGTTGCCTAGGGTTTTTTAATTATTAGGCTTAGTCTAAGTTTTATATAAAATTTATTATATTGTAATAATATTTACAAAAGATTATATACTATCTAAGAGTGTTACGTCAATTTAAGACTTTTATTTATCTTTTTCGATTTTTTCTTTGTTTTTTGTTTTTATTCTATTCTATTCTATTTTTTTGTTTTTATTCTATTTATTATCAATTATTCACTTTATATTTATTTGTATTTTATATTCATTTTTAATGTCCAATGAGTGTGCAGTGCTAAATTAAAGAGGTCTCTTACTTTGACTCCACAAATAAAACAAAAGTATCAATTTCCACTCAATAGTCCTTTTCAGGTTTCATTCTTATATATATATATATATATATATATATATATATATATATATATATATATATATATATATATTTTCCTATATATACTTAAAGTACCACAGGGTGGGAGCTAGCGTAGCTGGTTTACATTCTCGTGGTCCCTGGATCAAGTCCCGGGCCTGTCAAGGGAATTTCTCTAGCTGTGGTCTATGGGCCGGAGTGAACCCAGGTTCTGGGAGAAACATAGGGAAGCTACTTGATAAAAAGTAGCGCCTTTGATCAAGAAAATCAAGGTAAAAGTTGATAGGTCCCGTTCTACTGATCATAAGACACCTCATTGATATAACCGACTTGATAGGCGTTTTCCTTGCCGAGGTCGTACAAACGTCTGAGGTTTTTTTATATCTTTATTTATATAATAATATAAAAACTACTATAGTTAAGTTTTATTAAAATTAATTAATTTTAATTTCAATGTATAATAATTTTTTTAAAACGATTTTATCTTTAATTAAACCATCGCCCAACAGTTTCCCCAAAACGACTAAACGAATATATTATCTATATAATATCATATATTTTCTACTTTTCAATTAATTCATTTCAAAAATAATTGCATTTATTATTTAAAACCTAACAAACAATGAGAAATATTTCTAGAGAGCTGATTTAATTTAAATTATTCTAATTTATGATTTTACTCACATTTGTTATAGTAAGTTTGTATATTAATAATTAATATGTCATTATCAGATGGTAAGTAGGTGTTATGTTTATTTATTATCTATTAAATTCAATTGAGGAAAAAAAATAACTAATTCAATATATTGAAAAGTCATTAGGAGTGTATATAGTTAAAACTAGATTACGAAAAATATGTATATAATAAAAAACAATCATTAATACTTATTTAAATACAAAATATTAATCAAATATATTGATCCATCCAGTCTATAGAATTTCTTAGATTAACTACTAGCTTCTGGTATATACTTAATTTTTTAGACTATTTAAAAATTTATGGTATTATTTATTTATACATAAACAGAATTATATATATATGTATATGTATACTTGCATACTCAATTTTAAATTTTTGTTAAAAAGATAAATGAATGATTTTTTGCCAATATGGTCCCAAAACTGGTGTTGGTAAACATACCTGATTTATGTAATTAGTACCAGGTTAAAAAATATTATTCCTTATTATCGGGTTTGGCTGATAATATTAATAAATTCGTTGGGGCGTTTATGACAATCCTCTTTTCTACTATTGTTATCTTATAATCTCACTTTTGTCTCTATTTATACATAGAAACTGTCAATCAATTTCTTTGTTTTAATTTAGATATAAAACATTTTATAAAAATTTATTAAAAGCTGTGCGCTTTTCATTTGTGGCTATTTTTTTCGGTTCAGAAAACCTATCCATTTATTCATACATGTTCAACACAATGAATACAAAATTATAAATATTAATTCAAACAATTATTCCTTATGAACTATGAATATTTAAGATTAAGACTATTATTTAAAATAAATAAATGACAAAATATATGAAACAATTTAAAATAATTTAAATGAAAAAAAATTTTAAAAAAATAGTCATAAAATATACTGCCCTCAAACGTACGTATTAATGCACTGAAAGACAGAAAAGTATGGCCTATATTATTTTTACCGGCCGACGATAGTAAGGGAGGTATTGTTTTCACACCAAATTTCACATGTGGAGATTTTTACATATCTCCACGAATCATGCATTTTCTAAACAGAAAAAAGTATTTTTAGCATGATGTCTGTCCGTCCGTAAAGACGTGTACAGCTTGAACGGCTCAACGAATTTTGATAAAATGGCATATTTACTTAATGCATCAGTTTGATGAATTGATCAAACATTTAGTGTATATCCGGAAACCGGAAGTGGTAGTATTACCGATCGACGATAGGAAGGGAAGAGATTATTTACATATCTCCACGAATCATGCACTTTGTATTGGTTTTATCCTCGGGAAAATCTTCATTAGTTTTTTCTTAATTTAAAATTATATGACGTCACCCTACTCTTCATGACGTCACAGCCAGCTCCTACTTATATATTATAAATAAAATAAAATTAAAAATATTTATGTTATATTCATATCTGTTTTTTATTGCATTAATAGATACATTTAAATTATTTGAAATTTTTTCTGTAGCTGGAAATTAATTTATTTCAAACCGTTGGTCGGTTCTGTGCCTAGCCACAGGTCAACTTATTTATTTTATTTTATTTATAATATTTTGTATTTAAGCAAGCGCTGTCCGGCGTTGTCCTGCACCATTTTTTTATTATTATTAAATTTCCTATTTTGTATAATAAGAAAAAACAAATAAAGATAATTTTTGAAACCAATACAGGTCGATTTTTCTTTATAAAAATTATCTATTGTGTGAATTTCAAAAAAATCCTTAGAGCAGTTTAATATCTCAAAACTATACAAATATATATATACTATTTTTGCTAATAAAATATGTAATTATATAATATACTTATTGTAATATAATAAGTGTATTATTATTATTATTTACTGTATTACATTAAAGCAGTGTTGAATTTAAATAATATTTTATTTTTTGAGAGGAGGGAGGGATGGACAATACCATGGTTAGGATAGGTTGACATTATTATTATGATATGTTATTATTTATGATAGAATGAGTTATTCTTTTGCAGAGAGGAAAACAAGATTCTCCAAATGTGGGATAGACTTTCAGAGTCCCTCCGTAATGAACCTTCATTATCAACTTTTCGCAATACTTTAATGGAACGTTGTAAAAATTCAAAGTATATATTATATCTCCATAAAATTAATGATTTTTGTATAATTTATCTTTAGGAATAAACCATTTCTTCTTCTTAGTAGTGGGTCACCAACATCAGACGGAACACCATTCAACATAATGTGTGAAACGTAAATTTTGAATTTTTTTCTTAATCAATCAAATCTTTTGTTTTTTTTTTTCTCTCAGTCGGGGGAATTAATATTAATTGAATTGAAATTATTTCAGAAGGCAAAATTCCAGCGACACATTTGAAAATAATTCATCATATGAGAGTTCACCAAAAAAATTCAAATTTGAAATTCCTAAAATTGTAATTGATGATAGTACAAATTTAGAATGTAATGTCTCCAGAAAACAAAAAATTTATAAACAAATCAAAAATATTATCCTTCTGATTGGATGGTTTTCTTTTACGGTAAATTTCAAATTTATTAATCTTTGGAATATAGAAATATAATATATTGAATAATACTAAACAAATAGCTTATTATATTTTTTTATTTATCTATCTATCTAACTTTGGTTACATCAACCATATTTTTCCAATTATCCATATTCCAAACTACCTCCATCCAATTCCTATCCTCACCTAATTCCTTTATTTTCTCTATTGCGTTTATTCATTTATCTTTCTATCTCTAAGACGCACATATGTTTGTTCATATAAATAGGTGTAGAAGTATGAAACCAGAATTTCCCTATAGATGTTTAAAGGCAGTAAGACCGCTTCTATAGCGCCATCTTCTCGCTCTAACAGCTTACAAAGTTTGTCAACAGATCCTAAGTTTCATACACCGGTATATTTTTCTATAACCTCAAAAATGTCGAGTTTTGTGCCTACAAACTATGATTTGCGGACAGCTGATGGCTGTGGTGATTTTGACGTGAGAAACGAGAAGGGTGGAAAACCACCGAAAAACAGGGTATAATATATTGAGCTACTAAAACCTGGGGAAGCCGTTAACACTGATCGCTGCCAACAACAAATGATCGATTTGAATCGAACAATACGTGAAAAACAACCGGAATATGCAAAAAAGCAACATAAAGTCATTTTGCTTCATGATAATGCCCTCTCATACACAGCAAAACGGGTCACGGATACGATCGAGGCTTTCCATTGGGAAGTACTAGCGGATGCGGCTTATTCTCCAGATTTGGCTCCGTCTGATTACTATCTATACGCATCATTGGGACATGAACTCGCCGAACAACACTGAAATGTAGAAAATGGCTCGACAGAAGGAAGAATTGTTTTTTTTGCTTGGCATTCATAACCTGCCGAAGAGGTGGAAAAATGTATAAATTCCAATGGAGACTATTTCGAATATAATTTTCAAAAAACAGACCTGCAAATTTTACAAAAAATTTCCGGTTTCATACTTCTACACCTGGTATGTCCGCATATGTGTTCTTGGTTGAAACAATACATATTTATCGAATATCTCTATCCCAAATTACTTCCATCCAATTCCTATCCTCTTCTAATTTCTCCTCTCAAAGTCTGCTCACTGTTTTTAATCAACTCATCGATTAGTTCCATTAAAAAGAAATTTCTCGTTAGAATAGGCCGGGCGTATAGAGATTAATAAGTGATATTACTATTTCATCTTAATTTATTAGTTAATAAATTTTACAATCAATCTATTTTCTAAATATTTTTTGGAAGTCATAGATATCGAATTTATTTTATAATTGTTTTCTATATATTGATATAGTTCATGGAGTTGTCATTATAGATATTATATATATATATATATATATATATATATATATATATATATATATATTCATACAATATAAATTTATAATCCATGAATAAATTAATTCATTTTCATTAAATATTTTATAGAATTATTATATATATAAATCAATATGCAGATATATTTATTTGAAAAAATGTTTTTAATTATTATTATTGTTTTATTTATTTTGTAAAAATTAATTAAATTAATAAAAACATCTAACAAGAAAATGAGATGATAGAGGCTCTCTCCCACTCATGAGATCAAAAATATGTATTTGTTATGATTCAGAAAATAAATGAAATTTATTTTTTTTAATATATATATATATATTTATATATTTATATAATATCTTCACTCATCATTTTTGAACTAACTTTCTTTTATGTTATTATAATATAATCGTACGAACTTAGAATTTAATTATATGATAAATATAGTATAAATATAGTGCGTCATCATTCTATTTGACGACACGATTATTCCCTATCCTTCAGTTTAAGATTATTCCGATGGACTGTGAACTTACATCCTGGTGAATGACAAAACATATTTAAAAAAAAATAATACATAATAGATAACTGTTTTAAAAAAGTTATTCTTCAAAATAATTTTGTTTTTTTTTTAAGTAATACTTATATTTATTTATTACCCTACTTAATTAAACTGTAAATAAAAATTAATATAAAATACAATAATTTAATTTTAATATTTTTTTTTTAATATTTATTTTATTTTTTTATTACATTTTTTATTTTAATTTCAGCTTGTACTTATGATAAAAAGTGAAAAAGTTCTCGATTTACATCAAATTTCAATTACTCAAGATCAAATAAGAAGTATCCTTTTATAATTTATTATATATACATATATATATATATATATATATATATATATATATATATACAAGACCGGCACTATGTTTTTGAGCGCCCCGGGGAAATTTTTTGCGCCCTTTCATACAAGAATATCTAAATTTACTGCAAATTATAAAAAATGAGTGCCTCCAATCGACGAATATTTGAATTGAGTTAATTAACATATATTACATTTTAATTAAATTTAATTAATTATAAATTAAATATAATTCAATTGGATTAATTAATTAAAAAATTTAAATTTACTGTATATTATTGTTTGCAACTTAAATTAATTAATTAACATATATTAAAATTAAATTGAAAATCTTTACCTTCATTTTTAAAAATTTAAAAATTTAAAAAATTAATTCGCGTGTTTGGCTCTTTGTTGATGACACCAGTCAAAGTGTTAAAAAATTTAAAAAATTAATTCCGGTACTTTCAGCGATTCAATCAAGCTGAAATTATACATTTTTTCCACAGTTCTTTATTGTATAATTTTGATTATATGCCTTGTTTTACTATTTTTACCGACCGACGATAGTAAGGGAGGTATTGTTTTCACACCAAATTTCACATGTGGAGATTTTTACATATCTCCACGAATCATGCATTTTCTAAACAGAAAAAAGTATTTTTAGCATGATGTCTGTCCGTCTGTCCGTCCGTCTGTCCGTCCGTATAGATGTGTACAGCCTGAACGGCTTAACGGATTTTGATGAAATTTGGTATATTTACTTAATGCATCAGTGGGATGAATTGATCAACTTTTGGTGCAAATCCGGAAACCGGAAGTGGTAGTATTAGCGATCGACGATAAGAAGGGAAGGGTTATTTTCGCACCAAATTTCACATAAGGAGATTTTTTTACATATCACCACGAATGTATTGGTTTTATCCTCGGGAAAAATCATCTTCATTATGTTTTTCTTAATTTAAAATTATATGACGTCACCCAGCCCTTCATGACGTCACAGCCTCGGGTAACGCCGGCAACGCCGGCTTCTTCAGCTATATATTATAAATAAAATAAAATTAAAAATATTTATGTTATATCCATATCTGTTTTTTATTACATTAATATATATATTAAAATTATTTGAAATTGTTTCTGTAGCTAGAAATTAATTTATTTCAAACCGTCGGTCGGTTCGGACCTGGCCACAGGTCAACTTATTACTATCTCGCCTGAGATAGTATTGCGATCATGAAAATTTTCGATGACGAGTTTTTGATGTTTTTATACTTTTTGAAGGTTCCTGAGTCATTTTCACTAATTGTAAGGTTGAGAAAAATTTCTGTGTGTGTGTATGTTTGTAGACAAAATGACGAAAAACGGTTTGAGCTAGGATAACAAAATTTTGTACACGAGCATTATTCAAAATTTGTAGTTTTCTATCAACTTTTGAGAAATGTAGCTTATTCGGAAGAGGACCATTACCTACCACGTTTTCATTTTTTTTCCTCTAAAGTGACCGTAAAAATAAAAATATATGTTTGATAGTTTTTCACATGATTAGAAATTGTATAAAACTGCTTTATATAGAATTTCAGCTTGATTGAAATGCTGAATTCCGGTACGGAATTAAATTTTTATATTTTTTAACACGTTGACTGCCAATCACGCGCTAGCACGTGACGTGGTGTCATCAACGAAGAGCCAAACACGCGCTGGTTTAACAAATATTATTTATTCATTTTAATTTATAATTTATAATTAATTAAATTTAATTTAAATAGAATATATCCAATTCAAATTTGCGAGATAGTCGAGTGGAGACACTCAATAATGAATATAATATCAATAAGAAATACTTTATACTTACTCGAAATATATGAAGTAATTTAGTAAATTTTTTTACAACTGATAAACTCCTTATAATAGATAGCATACATTTGGCCTGATGATACATTATCTATGGAAGTTCACCTAATTTTAGAAGGAGCTTTCCTCCCCAAACCATATCACAATATGTCTCAAAAACATCTCGAACTCTGGTTGGATTTAGCTACGTTGCCATTGTCCTTGGACAAAGGACTCCTTCGAGAAAATATCACCCTTGCTAACGATGAATCTGTCTACGCTGACGCTCAGGTGAAATCTTAATATTTTTATAAACATTCATATTATTTTAGTTTATCTTTATATTGTATATTATTGACAGAAGAAAACACAATCCACCAACTGTTCTTCTTGAGCCACCTCCATCCAATTCTTATCCACTCACAATTCCCATCTCCGACCATTTCAGTCCACTATGTCCTTGGTTTACTCACCATATAATTTCTAATTATAAAATTAATTTAATAATGCTATTTTAGAATATTACCGATGTATGGGTGTTACCATTAGTGACCGAATCACTTATTGATCTTGTTCCACAAACTCAAGTATCTAAACGATTTAAATTACACAATATCAGCAAAGGGTAAGTTCAAAGATATATTCATAAGTATAGAAATAATTTATATAAATATATTATAATTTTTAGAGATTTATCAAGTAACTTTAAAGTTTTTCGTGTTCGAATGACTACGGATATGGACTTGAGCCTCTCAGTAGCCCTACACTGCGATAGTAATCCTGTAACCATGTCTGACAGTATTCTCTATGCCGCCTTTATTCTTATCGCACTTTATGTACTTGTCATCTTTGAGGTAAATATTATTAGTTTACCTAATTCTTATAAAAAAAAAAAGTTAGAAAAAAAACTATTTGGATAAAGAAAAATTGAAATATTCAAAGAATTATATAAAATTTAAAATAAAAAAATTTAATGAGTTCAGAATCAATGGAAATAAATGATAGTTCACCTGCAGCGTCCGCTCTAGCTTTTTTGCCGCCCCGGACAAAAAGATAAATTGCCGCCTCTTTAAGCAAAATCTTTTTTTAGACAGAGCAAAAGTTAAAGACGAGTAAGATATTTACCATAATTATTTTACTGAATTTTACCAGAACCTACAAAAAAAATTTTATAATATTTTTATTTTTACTGGACTTTTTGCCTTTTAAACTAAACAATTACCAAAAAATCAACAAATATATATTTTGATTAACTGATTATCAATATTTTAATGTCAATAACGACCAAAATGCCGCCCTTTAGAATTGCCGCCCCGGACGTTTGTCGCGCGCTGCCTAAAGACATCTATTACTATAGTAATTTTACAATCAAATAGATATAGAAGATATTAAAAAAAATTATCGAATATTATTCTAATCTCTATTTATCTCTGTAATGCTACGGAACTCGAAAGTTCTTGGCCGCAGCAACCACATTTCTCCGAACGTCCCAATCCTGAACCACTCCCATTCAACTTCTATTTTCTCTCATCTCTCTTACGTCCCTTCCTACATTGTCTGCCCACCGCGTCCTTATCTAACAATCGGACGTTTCCCAACCGGCCTCCTCACCAATATAATTTTCACCAGTCTTTCCTATCTCATTCTTGCCAATTATTCTGCCCATCACAAACTTCTTGATTTTTTTTAAAAATTACTTTCTATCTTGGCTTCTATATAATATAGTCTAAAACTATAAAAATTTTGTTACTTCATTATTCTTAATTATATATTCTTAATTATTTTTAAAATTCATTTAAAAAATTATCACTTTTCAAAAGTTATAAAGAAAAATTATTAAGTAAATCATAGTAAAAAAAAGGTGTATTATCTTTTTGTATCCTCCCTAGATATATATAGGGCACTGGTATTTATTTTTTTGTTTAAGATTTATTCTTGTTTTAATTATCATGAATTATTTTGAAAATGAAAGTAGTTTTTTTTTAAATATACTTAATAATTTAAAAAATAAAAAAAAAAACTCATTACTATTTTCTAATTTAATTTTAAAAGAGCTGATTTAATTTTAGATTATGCACCGAACTTTAGCAGCTCTTTACACCTCAACAATGTCAGTTGCTATTTTGGCTGCTCTCAATGAGGTAAATACAATATTTATCTTAATTTTATGATACTATATTTAACTAACTTTTACAATTTGTAAGTAATATTGTCCTGAAAAATTTAAGTCGCTTTCAATTTTTAACTCTATTATCACTATTATCACACTATGAGCGGGGCGGGTATTTGTACCCGTTGCGGGGACTGCCACTTATAAGCGGGGCGGGTATTTATACCCGTTGCCACTTATATAATATATATTTTCCCTTGTGTCACTTAAAATTACTAATTTTAAACGATAACTAATATATATATACCTCATATAAGTGGCAACGGGTATAAATACCCGCCCCGCTTATAAGTGGCAGTCCCCGCAACGGGTACAAATACCCGCCCCGCTCATAGTGTGTTATTTGATATTCATTTCTTCAATTATCTTTAACATGACTTATCCAATCTTTGTATTATTTATTTATTAATATACTTTTGTAATTGTATAATATGCTGTTTTAGAGACCTACAATGGCTGAATTGATCTCTTGGATTGATATGGAGACATTACTTCTGCTCTTTTCTATGATGATGCTTGTTGGTATTTTCTCCAAAACAGGCATTTTTGATTATATGGCTGTGTGGGCATATAAAGTTAGCATTAACAAAGAAAATGTTGATTTTATTATCTTACAACATCTTAATTATCTCTTTTCATTATATATATATATATAGATAACTGGAGGTAGAATCTGGCCTTTATTATGCACGCTCTGCATCTTCACAACATTCCTCTCCTGTTTTCTTGATAATGTTACGACAGTCCTTCTTATGACTCCAGTGACAGTCAGGTGAGATCCTAAAAACATTATTTATAGCTCTTTAGAAATTTTTCAAATGATTACATTCAATGTCAGCTTAGAAATTAGCACATTGATCATTAAAATTAATCAATTATTCTCGTTCTAGTGCATTATTATTTTATTCTCATAGTTTATTAAATATAATATAATATTATAGTATTATTACATTATGATTAACTTTTCAGACAATCTCCTTGGATACAGTACATTCATTGTTTTAATATATTACAATACAATATCTATTCTTATAAAGGAGGATGTATTTTCGACAAAATTACCAATTTTAAAATTATTATTAAATTCAAAAATAATCTTAAACTACTAAAATATGAATTAATTAAAACAGATATATATATATATATATATTTGATTAAGAATTTTTAAAAATATTTTATTTATTAAATTCATAAAAAAAAATCTGGAGTGTCTATCTCGCAAATTTGAATTGGATTAATTAACATATAATATATTTAAATTAAATTTAATTATAATTAAATTATAAATTATAAAATTAATAAATAATATTTATTAAACCAGCGCGTTATTGATGGCACCACGTCATGTGCTGGCGCGTGATTTGCAGTCAACTTGTTAAAAAATTAATTCCGTTACTTTCAGCGATACAACAAAACTGAAATTCTATATATAGCAGTTTTTTTACAATTTTTAATCATGTGAAAAACTATCAAACATATATCTTTATTTTTACGGTCAGTTTAGAGGAAAAAAATGAAAACGTGGTAGGTAATGTCCCCCTGGCGAGATAGTAAAAATTCAAAAATTCCTTACAAAATATTTTTCATAAATTTTTCATTCAATATTAAAAGTTTGGAAGTTGTATTATTTTATTTATTTTTTTTTTTTAATTTTAAGTTTTTGCATTAAATCTACCTTTTCCAAATTTTAAATTTATATATAATATAATATATATAATTTTTAATAATAAATTAATATAAAGTCAAATAATAATAAAAATAATTAGTTCATGAAAAATAATATTTCAAACTATTTTTGATATTAATAAACTTATTATATATGTGAATGATGTAATATTATATATAAGTTACGTTCCTGGAAACAATGAAATGTATCGCACTTCTCTTGACCATTAGAGAATAATAAAGATTTCATCACAAAATTATGAAAATAAAATTCTTGAAAAATGTTAATTTCATTAATCTAACTTTAAGTATAATGTGAATGTTTAGCTCTATTTTTAGGCACGAAAGAGAAAGAGAGAGAGATGAAAGGAAAAGTTCATCCTGTGTTGATTGACATGTGCAGGTTATGTGAAGTGATGACATTCAACCCAGTGCCCATTCTGATGGCAATGATCGTTTATTCGAACATCGGCGGCGCCATTACGCCTGTCGGGGATCCCCCCAACGTTATTATTGCTTCTAATAAGGCGATCGCAAATGCGGTTAGTTGTTTTTTTTTTATTATCATTAAATATAGACGATAAATCATCATCATTAAGAAATAAGAAATAATCAATATATTTTGGGATTTAAACACATAAATGTTAGATATTTTTATTTTGATTAAGTAAATTAGAAATAGTAATCTGTTATAAAAAATAAAAATTGATTTTTTGTATTTTAATATATTGAAATTATTTTTTTGAGTTACATTATTTACATTATTTATACGAGGTATGTTCAAAAGAAAAGGTGAATTTTGAATTTTCGCGTGTTGTGTATATTCGATTATCGACATTTTTTTTGTTATGTTGGTACACATATGTTTCTCATATGTTGACATTATCAGTCATTTTTGATTAGTAGTTTTTGACAACTAGAAAAGTTAGTCACGATTTTGTGTATTGTTCGATTTTTTACTTTAAAAAAATGGATCAAAGAATCTGTATTAAATTTTGCGTTAAAAAGGGAATAAAGTGCTCCAACGCACTTAAAATATTGACTGTATTTGACGCCTCTACTTTGTCTCAAAAAAATGTTTATAGGTGGTAAAAAAAGTGCGAAAAAAGCACGCCAGGTTCGATCAAATGTGAAGGTTTTGCTCACTGTTTTCTTCGATTACAATGGCGTGGTGCATCATGAGTTCTTGCCAACAGGTCGTACTGTTAATAAGGAATACTACAAGGAAGTTATGCTACGTTTGCGTAAAGCAATACGGCTCAAACGATCGGAATTGTAGAAAACCAAATCATGGATTCTGCATTACGATAATGCACCAGCTCACACTTCATTGCTTGTTCGTGACTTTTTGACCAAAAACAACACCGTAATCCTATCTCAACCAGTGTATTCACCAGATTTGGCTCCTTGCGACTTTTACCTTTTCTCAAAACTGAAGAGACCAATAAAAGGAAAGTGTTTTGCCACAATGGATGAGATAAAGTCGGAATCGAATAACGAGCTGATTGCCATACCGAAAAGTGCATTTAAGAAGTGTTTCGACGATTGGAAGAAGTGCTGGCATAAGTGCATTATATCTGAGGGAAAAACTTTGAAGGGAACAAAACGGATATTGATGAATAAATAAATACTTTGCGAAATAATTCAAAATTCACCTTTTCTTTTGAACAAACCTCGTGTGTGTATATATATATAATATTAAATATTTGTGACATCATTTTAATTGAGTGAAATTTATTTTTATGTTAAAAAAATGAGACATTTAATGTTAAAAACTGGATGGCGTTATTAAATGAAATCTTGAGAATCAGAAGGGGTCTATGAACAATTGTTTTGTATGTCATTATAACCTTTATGCATAATAAATATAAACTTAAGGCTTCAAATATATTCATAAAAAAAAATTATTATATAGATATACTAATTTTACGAAATATTATAAGGATAGAACGTATATTTAGAACCTATATACCTAGAACCTAGATCTAGAGCGGTGTATTTCATTACGATGGTATCATGAATATTTAGGAAATCAAATTTCGATCTATTAAAATCATAACATAAAACTTCTCACACTGCATAACACAATTTTACTGTATGTTAAAAACGAGAAAAAAGAGGCATGTATATTAAAACTACGATAGTCAAAAAATATGAAAAAACTGTATTGCTCCGTTCTAAACGTTACATATGTCACCCTAATATAATATCAAATTCAATATTAATAAACCAATTAAAATACATATTATATGTTAATATCTTTGATATTAATCCTAAAATTGGGTTAATTTGAAGACTTTAAGATGACTAATGTATACAGGGAAATAACACCATAATTTGATAGCCTAATAAAAAATTCGTAAAAGAAATATTAGTTAAAATTTTATTAAACCATCTAAATTCTAAAAGAATTGTAATTATATTTTATTTTAAATAAAATTTCTCTAGTCTCTATATATTCAGGGCTATTCAAAGAAAAATCTCCTTATTTTTCGGATAACCCTGTATAAATGTATATACGAGGGTGGGGTGAAAGGTTTCCGGCCTGACCAAGAAAAACGATGTTTTCAAATTTTTTTTTGCTATATTTTTCAACATAATCTCCATCAACACTGGTACATTTCTCATAACGGTGTTATAATTAATTTAATTAATTTAATTAAATTTAATTTGATTTAAGTCTCATCAACAGTTATGAATCGACGCAGAAATTCGTTTGGATTACGCCTACAGCGCCAAATTGTCGGTAGAAATGGTTTTTCGAAGCAGTTTTTGGTCTAACGTTAGCAAACGCGGCACCCACGTTGCACACAGCTTTCCATATTCCAATGGTTGTGCAAAATATTTCGCACACGTTCAGCTGACATCGTACAGGTCTCAGCTATCTTGAATGTTGAAAAATAAAGCAAAAAATCATTTAACAACATCGTTTTTCTTGCTCAGGCCGGAAACTTTTCACCCCACCCTGGTATAATTATATATATATATACAATATATAATTTTTTTGTTTGTTTTAGGGGGTAGATTTTACAAAGTTTGTGATTCACATGGGATTGGGAACACTGATTGTACTCGTGGTAGTCTTTTTCCTTCTCCGTTGCATCTATCGGCATAACACAGATTTTCATTTTTCCGAACCTGTTAGAGTTCAAGGTAAGAGGCAAATCTATCTATAAGATGAAATAAGAAAAAAAAAATGGTTAAATTTAAAATTAAATTTAATAAATTTAAGTACTTAAATATTCTGGGTAAAGGGTATAAATTCTTTTCTATAATCCCAGAAGAACAGATATTTACTTCAGGGAGTAGCGTCCCTGCCCCCACGTGAGCTCATGAGTTCTCCTTCACTTGGAGAAATTATGTCCTTTACCCTTGGACTCCTATCAATCCATTTCCTTGCTTCCCCCCTCCCTGATTCCAAAAAAAGATCCATTTTATTTGGATGAAGGATGTAATAACATATAGGATGATTATGATCTAAAATTATTTTTTAATAAATTTAAAAATAATATCCCGGGTAGCGAGTAGATTCTTTTCTATTAACCCAGTAGAAAAGAATTCTATTTCAGGGATTGGCGTCCCTGCCCTTACGTGAGCTCATGATTTCTTCTAAATCCCTCTTCTACCTGGTGGAATCATGTCCTTTCCCCATTGACGCCTTTCCATCCATTCCCTTACTCTTACTCCCCCCCCTCCCCTGATCATTCAAAAAATCAAATTTATTTGGATGAAGGAGAATACCTATCATAGATTTATTAAATAGAGAAAAAAATTAAACCCTTTACTCTTATAGGAAGGAGGGTAAAATTCATATTCATATATATGCTAATTACATGCATTTCTCAATCAGAAAAACCTCGTAAATTCACGAGTGAGACATTCCTTAGCGATGTCTCTGAGAGGACCCACCTCTCCAAGCTTTTCTTATTAGTAGGTGATTTGGAACGCTTATATAATTATATATATTCTTTGAAGATTTTTAAGAATCAATTTAGTTGATTTTGCTCACTTTAAATAAATTTATGTCTAAATGTTTTAAAATAGCAATCAAATCAACGGATAGAATAGTTTTCTCCAGATTCTAAATAAAATTGATTTTTATGTAATTTAAATAGGAATTTATAATATATTTTTAATTAGTTCCTTTGTGCACTTTCAATTAATATTTTCTGTTAACAATAGATAAAAGGCATACCAAAATATTCATTATGAAACCTAGATTAATTTTCACTAGCATTATATAATTTTATAATGCCTCATTAATGAAATATTAATTATTGAATTTTGACAGATGGTAAGTGAAATGTTCCTCCATGATGCGTGGTTGCCAACTCGAATGCATTTCTTTATTCGCTTTTATTTTATTTCAACTTTTCCTTCCTTTAATTCTCAAAATACTTTTTAAACCCTTTTTTCAATTATTCTCTCTCTCCTATTCTACTTTTTCTTTGAATTATTTATGATTTCATTAATGTTTTGCTAGGCATTCATTACTTATGGGGTGATGTTATTTGACCTTGATCAGGACATTTTCTCTTTAATGTTCGCATAGCATTTTTAAGTTAACAAAATAAAGCCTATATTAATATAATTCGATTTTATACAAATATTGTTAATACTGTTCTGGATGGAACTGAATAATTTTAAATCATTGATTATTTATTTTCAAATTATTATTCATTTATTATACTATTTAATTATTAATATATAAAAAAAATATTTTATCCAATATTATGGGCCTCTATTTAGGACGGTTGTTCCTTTTTCCTTTAATCTCGTCCTGCTTCCTAAATTATACCATTTTACTTTTATATTTTACAAAATTTGATTATAAAGTTCTCATTTTTCTTATTATAATATGATAATTAAATAATTATATTTGATTTAATATAAAATAACTGAAATCATCTATGAATATTAATTTAAAATTTTTCCGTACACTTCTCCTTTGCTTTTTTTAACATATTTCATAAGTTTACAAATTTGAGAATTACTACTCCTTAATTAAGTATCTTTTTAATGGATCAAAGGAAAAAATGGATATATATATATATATTTATATTAACAAAAAATTACATTAATTATACATTTAAGTTATAATTAATTTTATCATATTCTATCTATCGATCTCCATGGATCTATGGAACTCCAAAGTTTTTGGCCAGAGCAACCACATTTCTCCAACTGTCCCTATCCCGTGCCACCTCCATCCAAATTCTATTTTCTCCCATCTCCCTTACGTCCTTCCCTATATTGATTGCTCATCGCGTCCCTTTATTGCATAATAACAGGCGTTACCCGATTTTTTCCACATTTTCTATCTTTAATTGCATTTGCTGAATCTCGTATAATATTTTAATCATTTACGTAACTTAATACATTGATTTTTCTGTCTGATCTGATTTCGTTCTATAATTCCATCATATTATATATAAATGTATTTCAGAATTGCGTCACGAAATTGCTACTTGGAAAAGGGCGGCTTCATCACTCTCATCTTACACCAAAGATGAGGACGCTGTTCGAGAAACACTTCTCCAAAAAGTACGCCGCCTTCTAGAAGAGTTAAAATCTAATTTAAATGAATTGCAGTAAGTCGATTCGATATAATTCAAAATGATGTAATTGTAATCAAGGTCGTGTCAAGACAAAATTGTGCTGGGGCAAAAAACAGAATGAATGTCACCATCTTTTTGGCACAAGTTTTACTAGAATTACTTAAATTGCTAAATTTGGCGCTAACTAATATATGGCGCCCAGAACGACCGCCACCTCAGAATAACCCTCTCTTCCCATAACACGGATCTGGTCCTAATAAATTTCTTAGATTCTATAATTGATAAATATATATATATATATATTTGATTTCTAGTTCGGGAGACGAATATCATGCAACACTCGAGGAACTGAGAGATAAGGTAAAATTAAATAAATATAAATAAAATATTTGCAAAATTCAGATTAATTAAAACCTAATTTGTTTTTTTTTGTCTTTATTAAGTACCCGATTCGTGATTGGCCACTTCTCATCAAGTCGACTATCACTTTCCTTTTTGTTGTAATTCTATTCTTTCTACATTCTGTGCCAGAACTCAAAGTTTCATTAGGATGGATTGCTCTTCTTGGAGCACTCCTTTTACTTCTTCTTGCTGATTCGGAGGACATGGAAGGAGTTCTTGCTCGAGTCGAATGGTCTACTCTGCTTTTCTTTGCTGCTCTTTTCGTACTTATGGAAGTAATTATTATTTAATATATCAAAAAATTTGAATATTATCTTCATTATAATTCCGTATAGTATAGTATGGTTATGGAAAAAGTATTGTATTTATTTGTTTTTTTCATTTGGGGAATAAGAGTTTATCGAATAAATATATCAATTACAAATAATTCAACTGAGCCGTAGTAATTTTATTATAACGAGTAGCGAGGGTATTATCAAGATCATAAAAAAAGATTAATAGTGTAATTTTGGGTCCAGGGAGATCTTAATTGATAAACGAGCTGCTATTTATAATTTCATTTAACCTGGTGTAAATAATTAAATTTATTATACATATATTTAGAATTATAGATTTTTGAAAAATATTTTGTTTTTTGGCAAATATATTATTAAGAATCATAAAAGGTTCATATAAAGTATACACTTATATATATAAACGTATATTTATATAATAGTAATAATTTACTAGGGTATTCAATAATCAAAGAGACAAATGGCTATAGCTCAAAAATGGTTTATTTGATTCTTACAAAATTCATGCTATTTCTCAACATAATTACAACCCCTAGTTATAGACTTGTCCCATCTTTCTTGCAACTTCCTAAGCTGATCTGTGATAAGCTTGAAAAGTTGGGTTGGGAGGTCTTACTTCATCCTGCCTATAGTCCTGATTTCGCCCCATCAGATTTTTACCTGTTTGGACCACTCAAAGAAGCCCTAGGTGAAAAAATATTTACTAACAATGAGGAAGTTAAGGAAAAGGTGCAAAAGTTGCTTCGGAGTAAATCGAAAGAATTCTTCGCCAAAAGAATTAGGAAGTTTCAAGAAAGATGGGACAAGTGCATAACTGCGGGGGGTGATTTTGTTGAAAAAAAGCCTGAATTTTGTAAGAATCAAATAAACCGTTTTTGAGTTATAGCCATTAGTCTCTTTACTTATTGAATAACCCTTGCATTTACATAAAAGTAGATACCGTTTTTTATTTTTATTTTTCTTTCTTCCTTTTTTCCTCTTCTTCTCTTTATGATGGAAACAGGCCCTTATGGCCGTGGGCCTCTACTAGCTGTTTCCATGTATTTCCATTTTGAGCCACCCAACTCCATTCAAACCCCGCCGCCATCTGTCCAAGTCTTCCTCAAGTCCTCTATACAACTCTATTCAATCCATTTCTCGTCCGTCAATCTCTATTTCATTTGTTTTATATTGATCATAATATTTTGCATGACAGAACACTAATAAAATGAAAAATATCTAAATTAAATTCTTAATTTACAGGCAATGTCAAAACTTGGTCTGATTGATTGGATTGGAACTCAAACTCAAACAATGATTTTGTCTGTTGATGAAAATTCTCGTTTGGCAGTCGCTATTTTACTTATTCTCTGGATTTCTGCATTTGCTTCGAGTTTTGTTGATAATATACCTCTTTCTACTATGATGGTGATTTTCATTTTATTAAGCCCTTTAGAATTGATTTAAATTACCCTTTCCCTTCAATTGATTCAGGTTCGGATTGTTACCACCCTTGCTTCAGACGAAGAGCTTAACCTCCCATTGCAACCTCTCGTGTGGGCATTGGCCTTTGGTGCATCTCTTGGAGGTTGGTCTTACAGCTATAGTTTTATATATCCTCTCTATATTAATCTTCAATGGCATTCGTTTATTTTAAGGTAACGGCACTCTAATAGGATCTTCATCGAATGTTGTCTGCGCTGGAGTTGCAGAACAGCATGGTTATCGATTCACATTCATGCAATATTTTAAGTAAACATTTTTCTATTTTTATTTATTTATTTTTTTAAAAGTGTGATTTTTATCTATGTTCAATGAAAATAATTTATCAATTTATAAAAAAGAATATTCTCTGTGGGAGAGACAAATCATTGGATTGTTTTTTTTTTCAATTTCAATTTAATTTATTATCATGAACGAAGCTCAATTATAAAATACTGAACTACTGAATTTGAGAAGGATGGTTCAAACCTTACCAAATTCACGAAAATTCCTAATTTAATTATTTAAACTGATATAGTCAAATCACACACACACAAAGTATAATTTTATTAAAAAAATAACTATTTGGTAATTGTATACTTATATGTATGTTTGATGGATTCTGATAAAACTTTACGAGTAGATTTATTTTTGATTCCAAACAAACTTTCCTTAAGAAGTATTTGGCGGCCGCTTCTAGTTCACGAGATAAAAATTATTAAAATTTGCATATAAATCCATTGATATTCTATTTAGCTACCATGTTTTATTATTTGACCACCAGATGGCTCTACTATTTTTCGGTTTGGATATAAGAAGATTAAAAAATTAATTAATTAAATAATTTTCCTATATCCAAACCAAAAATTAGTGAATAAGTTAATAATTGGTGAAATAGTCAATAAAACATTATTAAATGGCTGCTCATTCATAACTAGAAGCCACATACTTCTTGAGGAAAGTTTATTTGGAATCAAAAAAGGAATCTACTGGTAAAGCTTTATTAAAATCCATCATATATACATATAAGTATACAATTACCACCTATTTTTTAAATATATATAATTACTATGAACAATAAAATATAGAAGGTGTACTATAACATTCATAATCCATAAGATACCAAAAGAAGTATAATTATTTAAATTAAGTTGTTTTTATTGATTGATTTATTTATTTAATCGTTCAAGTACAATAGAACAACTTGCGACTTTAGTGTAAATGAATAAGCAAAAAAAAAAAAATTAGAAATAAATCAAAACAATCACAGAGAATCAATCATTCAATTTTAGTTAGTATAAATCACTTGTACATCCTATATAAGGATAGCGCCTATCATATTGATTGCCGCCTAAGCGAAGTAAAAAAGTGTTGTATAATCAGTACAACGTGTCCTCTCAAAAATTAGCTCAATTTTCTTGATCGGAGGCAATACTTTTTATTTTAAGTAGGTTTCCATATATGAAAATTTTATCTAATTATCATTATTTATACTTTTATGCTCGTAAATATAATAAATTAATCTAAAATGCTTATTTTATTATTGATTATTTCATAATATATTTTGTTTTTTATTGTTTTTAAAATTCTAACGTAATTTTTAAAGTTTTACATAAATTACATTAATTTAAAATAAATAAATATTTTCTTTTCAGAATCGGTTTCCCAGTAACCATTGTCAGTGTAAGTGTTATCTCCGTCTATCTGTTAATCGCCCACGTCATTTTTGGTTGGAACGAATAAAAAAAAATGAAGAAAAATTATTAATAATTAATATTAATTATTAATAATATCATTGTTTAATAATATTTTCTAACTTTCATCATATATATTTTTATTTATTTATTTATTATCGTAAATTTTACATGATTTTGAAATTAATTCAAAAAATCCTTTAAAACTTTATTTATTTAAAGTTGCTTATAAAATATTGAAAAATTATAACTTAGATAATTAGTTAGCATTCAAACTAGATATTTATTTCCTATCCTTTTATTAACTTGAATTTTTATATTTAAAAAAAAGAAAAAATAAATAAATAAAATAAAAACATCTTTTCATTAAATTATACGAGGAATGTATTCTAAAAATAAATATTGATTTATATCTATTAATAAGATATTTAATGTATGGCAGATAAAAATCATTTAAATAATTATTATTAATTATTATTATAAATTAAACCAAGATACTTTTTATAACTCTTAAAAAATTTACCTGAATAAAAAGCGAATAAATGATTTTAATGAAAATATTTTTATCTATTTTTTTATATTTTTATATTAAAGTGTGTCATCAAAAGTATTAATCAGAGACTGTATTATTTAATTTTTAAATTTTAATATTTGTTTTTTTTTAAATGAGATTGGAAATTTATTGAGCATTTTACATGCTATATAAAAAATATATAATTTTCTTTGAATTAATATACTTATATATATATATATATATTATTTATTAAAAAAATAACTTATCATGAAAATCAATTTGTTTTCTTTTTTAACATTTTTAATTTAAATTTCTTAAAATACAATTTATTCATAATATTTGATTAAATATAGCATAATATTATTTTTTATTTATTTTATTAATATCAAATATCTCCCTTCCGCTTTTTTTAGAATTTATCGGAATAGTCTATGAGAAAAAAACCCATTATTTATTTATACATAAACATAATTATATGTATATACTTGCATACTCAATTTTAAATTTTTGTTAAAAAGATAAATGAATGATTTTTTGCCAATATGATCCAAAAACTGGTGTTGGTAAAACATACCTGATTTATGTAATTAGTACCAGGTTCACCGAGCCGCCACTTGGTATTTTATATTATTCCTTATTATCGGATTTGGCTGGTAATATTAATAAATTCGTTGGGGCGTTTATAATGATAATCCTCTTTTCTACTATTCTTATCTTATAATCTCACTTTTGCTTCTATTTGTACATAGAAAGTATGAATCAATATCTTTGTTTTAATTTTGGTATAAAAGTTTTTATAAGAATTTATTGAAAGCTATTTATTGGAGCTATTTTCTCTTCATTTATTCATACATGTTCAACACAATGATTGACAGAATTGTTAATATTAATTTTAGCAATTCTTCCTTATGAACTATGATTATTTAAGATTAAAATAATTTTTTAAAATAAATAAACGACAAAATATATTAAACAATTTCAAATAATTTAAAATAACATAAATTAAAAAAAAAATAGTCATAAAACATATAGCCCTTAAACATGGGTACTAATGCACTGAAAGACAATTTTTAATTTAAAATATTATTAAAATAAATATTTTTAATTTTAGTATATTGATAATATTTTGTATTTTAAGAAGCGCTCTCTGACATAGTTGCTGACATCATTTAAAATTGTAAATTTAAATTAAGAAAAAACTAACAAAGATGAGAGTCTAAACCAATACAGAGATCGAATTTTCTTTATAAATTTGATCTATGGTGTGAATTTCAAAAAACCGTAAGAGCAGTTTAATATATCAAAAATACAAATATAGGTATATACAATTTTTGTAAATATAATTAGAGAATATATATTATTATTCACAATTAATGTATTAATTATATATTAATATATATAATCTCAATAAATATAAATTATCAAATTTTAAGAAATGATATTTGAAAATGTATTTAGAACTTTTTATCGTGAAACATATATTTATTCAATATTTCTTTTTTTCATTTTTATTGTTGTTTTAAATTATTAATCAACTAGAATTTTATAATAAACAAAAATAATTAAATAAAAAAAAATATTCACATTTTTCTCTTTAAATTTGTTTTCATATTAAAAACATGAGTCTTTTATTTTATTAGATGTTTGATACATAATTACAAAATTTTCAATTAATGTATAAACATTGATATTTTAAAATAGTTAATATGAAGTTTATTTATTAATAATAATATATAATAATTTAATATTATCACATAAAAAAAGAGAAATTTAACATTAATTTTATTTTAAATCTGGTGGAAAGATTCGAATCCAACAAGTGCTGCTATCTAGATAAGATTAATCAAACTTATATCTTCAAGGTGACAGCATTTTTAATTTTTATATAAAATTCAAATTAATTAATCTAGAAAAAAAACTATTCTCAGTTTTATAATTGTGTATTTTATTTATATTAAAATTAAGATTATAATATGAATATAACATATTATCATTAT
The DNA here is from genome assembly GCA_963082975.1 of Labia minor. NCBI lineage: Eukaryota > Metazoa > Arthropoda > Insecta > Dermaptera > Spongiphoridae > Labia > Labia minor. The sequence continues at coordinate 43,573,901 of OY720348.1, read as the reverse complement.
ACCTGGTTCACCGAGCCACCGCTCGGTCAATAGAAAAATGATTCCTTATTATCGGGTTTGGATGGTAATATTAATACCTGGTTCACCGAGCCGCCGCTCAAATAATTTAAAAATACAGCCCTTAAACGTACTTATTAATGCACTGAAAGACAAAAGTATGCTCTGTGGATATAACATAATATATATTTCGTAATTTTATTTCAAACTGAACACGTCTATAAGGACCCTCAACGGACGGACGGACAGACAGACGGACAGACATCATGCTGTCCGGAAATTTTGACGTTATAGACTCAAAATTGGTTGAACCGATTTCGATGAAATTACATTACAATATTCTTGCATATCTCAGAAATTATTTTTTTAAAATTTGATATCTACATGTTGTCATTCAGCAGAGCAAAGATTACAATTCAAAGAATGTTTATAATATTTATATTTTTATTTTTCTAATATTGATCTTTTTAACTTATTTAATAAACTGTAAACATTCACATTGTGGGACTATTGTTCCCTCTTTTAATTTTTAAGAATATATAATAAATAATTTTAATTTTGATCTCATAATTGGATTTTCAAATAAGATTTTAATATGGGTGGACAAAGTATGAAGGGACACTTCAAAGGAAATGTGAATGTTGCGGCGAAGAACTTTCGAGTAGCGTAGAGCTACAGAGATAGATAGATTATAGATATAACATATACAATAATAATATATAACTAATTTGCTGATTAAATTAAAAATTATTTTAAGTATGAACACAAAAACAAATGCATATTTTATGTAATATACTGATTGAAACAAAATGGATGAAAACCTTTTATATATAAACTTCCAAGCGCTGTCTGACGAAATTGATGACGTCACTTAATTTCCCTCTTTAAATAAAGATAAATCTTCTAAACATTTTCAAATAATTTAAATGTATCTATTAATGCAATAAAAAACAGATATGGATATAACAAATATTTTTAATTTTATTTTATTTATAATATAAGATAAGATATAAGGAGGCCTGGCTGTGACGTCATGAAGGGCTTGATGACATGCTATGACGTCATATAAATTTAAATTAAGAAAAAACTAATGAAGATGATTATTCCCGATGATGAAACCAATACAGATCGATTTTTCTTTATAAATACTATCTATTGTGTGAATTTCAAAAATATCGTTAGAGCGGTTTCTTAGATCCCATTTACAAATATATATACAATTTTATCTAGCATAATAAGATAAGATTATTATTGTTAAAAACTTTTTTCATGGAATATAGTTATAATTTCAAATTTAGCTAATAAACAACAACTCTATCAAGTGTTGCCGTCTAGAAAAAATTAGTTTAACTAAACTATAAATAACATTTCGCAAATGTATTCATATTTTATTTTTTAACTTTATTTATTTTGATATTAATTTCAATTAAGAAATTAAAACATAAACTTTTTGTTATTATTAATAATTAAATACAATTAATTAAATGGATTAATATTTTAACTTTAAATTTGGCGGAAATGATTTAACTTCATCAAGTGGTGCCATCTAGATAAAATAATAAATAAACTTATAATTTAATTTACTTTGCATTTTAAAGATATATATAATTCCTTATGTGTATTTTCAATAGATTCATTAAATTAATTTGTTAAAGATGATTAAGTTTCAAATCAAGGAGGCCCTTTAAAGCCCCCCACTCTAGTATAGATAATTATTTATTCACTATTTATATATTTTGTATTTTTATAATTGTTATTTATGACTATACATTAATTTAAATTTAAAAATTTATGTGTTGAGATATCCGAAAATAAATATTTTGAACAGAAAACAAACACTTACCTTGCATTTGTTTTAAAAATATTACATAACCAGGGGTGTATGTGTGGTCTTTAAATACAATTTAATTTTATATGAAATTAATACATTTTAATGAGGCGATTGTTGAAACATTTTAATATATTATGTAAACTAAAATTAATCTCAAAAATAAGTTGACCTGTGGCCAGGTCCGAACCGACCGACGGTTTAAAATAAATTAATTTCCAGCTACAGAAACAATTTCAAATAATTTTAATATATCTATTAATGTAATAAAAATCAGATATGGATATAACATAAATATTTTTAATTTTATTTTATTTATAATATATAGCTGAAGTAGCCGGCGTTGCCGGCGTTACCCGAGGCTGTGCGTCATATAATTTTAAATTAAGAAAAACATAATGAAGATGATTTTTCCCGAGGATAAAACCAATACATTCGTGGTGATATGTAAAAAAATCTCCTTATGTGAAATTTGGTGCGAAAATAACCCTTCCCTTCTTATCGTCGATCGCTAATACTACCACTTCCGGTTTCCGGATTTGCACCAAAAGTTGATCAATTCATCCCACTGATGCATTAAGTAAATATACCAAATTTCATCAAAATCCGTTAAGCCGTTCAGGCTGTACACATCTATACGGACGGACAGACGGACAGACGGACGGACAGACGGACGGACAGACGGACAGACGGACGGACAGACATCATGCTAAAAATACTTTTTTCTGTTTAGAAAATGCATGATTCGTGGAGATATGTAAAAATCTCCACATGTGAAATTTGGTGTGAAAACAATACCTCCCTTACTATCGTCGGTCGGTAATTATATAATAATTAATAAGATTACGTTTTTTAATTAATCACCCGGTGAAGTTTCAATATTATTAATTATATATACTTTATGCACATTTCCGATATTACACCATAATCAGAAGCTTTCTCATTTTAGATGAAGTTTCAATTTTAGTAATTATAGATACATCATGCACATTTCAGTTGTTATATTATGATTATCATAAATTTTATTTTATTTATTTCCAATAATCCTTCTACATAGTGGAACAGGTGAAATGCGCATGAAGTATATATAATTAATAAAATTGAAACTTGTGTGTTTAATAATAAAATCTATATTCTTATTAAATATATTAATTAAATATCTTTTAAGTTTAATTTTAGTTTAATAACTTTCATTTATATATTTATCAATTATTGATTTTATATATTTATTTATTTAATAAAATAATCTATATATATAAAAAAAGGTTTTTGTCTGCACATTGCTCAGAATTTAAAAATTTTTGCATATCTTCGCGTTTCATGACCTCTAGAATCCAAAAGTGACTTTAGAATTTTTCACGTCTGTCTGTCTGTCTGTCTGTCTGTCTGTCTGTCTGTCTGTCTGTCTGTCTGTCTGTCTGTCTGTCTGTCTGTCTGTCTGTCTGTCTGTCCGGAAAATTACTATTTTATAGACTCAGAATTGGCTGAACCGATTTCTTTGAAATTACATCACAATATTCTTATATACCTCTAGAGTAACATAGGCTATACATTTTATTAATATCTTATCAATAACCGCAGAAATTAATTTTTTAAAGTTTATATAATTCTCCGTGTTGTTCATTCAAGAGCAGCTCGCGGCTCACTGTCGGCCTAGCGGAATCATTTCAAACAATGAATTATCATAGCGATTCCCAATAGAAGAATTATTATAATATTTCCCTTTTTATTTTAAATTCTAATATACAAATATCAATTCAATTAGATAATTTATTCTAAAAGTTCTCAATTTAATTAAAATATTTATTAGATCATATTTTTATCTTAAATTATTTTTTATTTAATTGAATATTTCTTCTTTTCTATAATATATATATAATAATATATAAATTTTATCATTGAATAATAAAAAAAAATATTATTTAACCTGAATTAAAATGACTGAATTATATTATCTTTGTTTTTTATTTTAATTTAATTACTCTATTATTAATTACTAAATATATATATATATTATATAAAAATTAAAATATGATGATATAAAGTTGTTTTAAATTTTTGACATTTTTAAATTGGGTATATTTTTTAAATTTATTAAAATGTCTTTTTTATTTATTATGTTTAAAAGATTCATTTTTATTATGTGATATTAATAAAAAATAACGATGCTCTGTGCAAGTCGAATCATGTTGCACATAATTAAATAACAATTGCCAAACAAAGAATATAATATTTTTTTAAATTCTTATATTTAAATATCATTTCAATTAAATAATTTATTCTAAAAGGTCTCATTTTAATTAATTTAATAAAATATTTAAATCACCATTCAATTTTTTATTAATAGGCTTCTTTTTTTATTTTTAATTTTAATAAATTCTCTTTTTTTTTGATATGATATTAATAAAAAATAATATTAAATTGTATATAAATATAAAAATTAGAATATTTGAATTTTTTTAAATTTTAACACATGTAATCAATCATATGCATTAAGAATGGAAAATTTTTAAAATCAACTTGCTATTAAATTCAGAAAAAAAATACTGATATATAGAATATATAGACTATTCGAATATAATTTAAAACTCTTTCTCTCCTTCTATTTTAAATTAAAAAAACGGAGTTTTAAGAAATTTAGATGCCATATGCAACATGGGTGGGTAAATGAATTGGGCTGGAAGAGGAGGCAATTTATAATTTTCTTCTAATTCAGATTTAGGACAAATCGTACAACATTATATCAAATCTCGCTAAGAACATTCAATATTTTTGTACACAAAATATTCAGAGTATTGGCTAAGCGTATCACTCACAATCAGTTTATATTGAAATTTATATAAATTAACAAAGTAAAAATTTTTATTTGTTTAAATTTTATTATAATGAATCAAAAAAAATTAAATATATAGATCACATGATTAAGAGAATCAAAAAACTTGACAGAAAATAACTGTTGGATGGAGGTCGGACATGACAGAAACTGTAAGCGAAATCTTCATATTGCGACGAATAATTTTCAAATCCCCTAGCAAATGTAATGATCAAGAAATATTATACTCTATTTCACTATAATAACATAGAAAATACTTAAGAACCATAGGCGGTGGAAATATTAGGAGATATCATTGCGGGTTCAGGCCAAATCGACCAACATTAATTAAGATATTTTCATTATGACAGATATTAGGAAAAAAAACCGCGAATTCAATATTTCTGTTCACTAATTATTTGTAGACTTTAGTAAAACATACGCATGACTCAATAGATCCGGATAAACTTTTTCAAATTTTCAATCTTCAAATTTGTCTTGAAGGTAGTAAAGAAAGAATAAGATGCGGAAATAAATTGTAAAATATTAGGTTACCCAGACGACTTAAATATAATAGGAGATTCGGCAATTGCAATTACAGTTAGCGAGGAAAATTTAATGGAGGTTTGAAATTAATAGTGATAAGAAAAAATATTTAGTATCAAAGAGGAAGAGTATTAACATACAAAATCTTAAGATACAAAATGTAGAATTTGAATATGTAGAAAAATTGAATGTAATCACGAAGGATAATAATATTTGAGAAGAATTTAAATCGGGGTTGCAATCGGGAAACGCCTGTTATCTTGCAATAAAGAGGCTTATCTCTTGAAAATTATTATCAAAGGGAATATATAAAAAGATTATTTTGCCTGTTGCATTATATGGGTGGGAGGCATGGTCTATGACCCTTGGAGATGAGAGTAGATTCAGAGTATTTGAGAATAGGATTCTTCCCTGCATTTATTGGCCAAAGAAAGATGAGGTCACTGGGTATGGGGGAGACTGCATAACAAGAAATTGCATGGTCTCTCTGCATCTTCAGAAATAGTTAGGGTTATAAAAGGGAAAAAGCTGCGATAGGCAGGGCACGTGGCTAGAATGGGAGAGGAAAAAGATATTGGTGGGAAGACCGATTGGAAAACGTCCGCTTGGAAAACCAATGACGCGTAGGAAGGGACGTAAGAGAGATGGAACAAGGGCTCAGGATAGGGACACTTGGAGAAATGTGGTTGTTGCGGCTAAGAACTTTCGAGTATCTTTGAGCCACATAGGTAGATAGATATAACATATACAATAATAATATATATAATTAATATAGTGATTAAATTAAAATATATTTTTTAAATAAGAACACAAAAAGAAATGAATGTTTTATGTAATATACTGATTGAAACAAAATGGATGAAAACCTTTTACTACTTTCAACCACCAAATACTATGTACCACTCGGGGGTACAGGGGGCGGAGCCCCCGTCTAGGTGTGAAGAGCGCCGAAGGCGCTCTGAGCAGCTAGTATATATATAATAATATATAAATTTTATCATTGAATAATAAAAAAAAATATTATTTAACCTGAATTAAAATGACTGAATTATATTATCTTTGTTTTTTATTTTAATTTAATTACTCTATTATTAATTAACTATATATATATATATATATTATATAAAAATTAAAATATGATGATATAAAGTTGTTTTAAATTTTTGACATTTTTAAATTGGGTATATTTTTTAAATTTATTAAAATGTCTTTTTTATTTATTATGTTTAAAAGATTCATTTTTATTATGTGATATTAATAAAAAATAACGATGCTCTGTGCAAGTCGAATCATGTTGCACATAATTAAATAACAATTGCCAAACAAAGAATATAAAATTTTTTTAAATTCTTATATTTAAATATCATTTCAATTAAATAATTTATTCTAAAAGGTCTCATTTTAATTAATTTAATAAAATATTTAAATCACCATTCAATTTTTTATTAATAGGCTTCTTTTTTTATTTTTAATTTTTAATAAATTCTCTTTTTTTGATATGATATTAATAAAAAATAATATTAAATTGTATATATAAATATAAAAATTAGAATATTTGAATTTTTTTAAATTTTAACACATGTAATCAATCATATGCATTAAGAATGGAAAATTTTTAAAATCAACTTGCTATTAAATTCAGAAAAAAAATACTGATATATAGAATATATAGACTATTCGAATATAATTTAAAACTCTTTCTCTCCTTCTATTTTAAATTAAAAAAACGGAGTTTTAAGAAATTTAGATGCCATATGCAACATGGGTGGGTAAATGAATTGGGCTGGAAGAGGAGGCAATTTATAATTTTCTTCTAATTCAGATTTAGGACAAATCGTACAACATTATATCAAATCTCGCTAAGAACATTCAATATTTTTGTACACAAAATATTCAGAGTATTGGCTAAGCGTATCACTCACAATCAGTTTATATTGAAATTTATATAAATTAACAAAGTAAAAATTTTTATTTGTTTAAATTTTATTATAATGAATCAAAAAAAATTAAATATATAGATCACATGATTAAGAGAAGCAAAAAACTTAACAGAAAATAACTGTTGGATGGAGGTCGGACATGACAGAAACTGTAAGCGAAATCTTCATATTGCGACGAATAATTTTCAAATCCCCTAGCACCACAGAATTTAAGTTTCTTTTAAGGAAAATAACTATGATCTAAAAAAATTAATAAATGAACTTAATAATAAAAAAAAACAAATAAATCAATTAATTTAAATTAATACTATTAATGAATGTATATATTGGTCATTTATCTATAGTTTTATACCGTTAATTTTTATAAATTGTCTCAAGTCTCTATTTTTGCATTTTCTCAAGTTTCATTATAATTAAAAATATTCAATAATAATCTAGCAATGAAAATAAAATACCAAAATGTAATGATCAAGAAATATTATACTCTATTATAACATATACAATACTTATAAACTATAGGCGGAGGAAATATTAGGAGATATCATTGCGGGTTCAGGCCAAATCGACCAACATTAATTAAGATATTTTCATTATGACAGATATTAGGAACAAAACCGCGAATTCAATATTTCTGTTCACTAATTATTTGTAGACTTTAGTAAAACATACGCATAACTCAATAGATCCGGATAAACTTTTTCAAATTTTCAATCTTCAAATTTCTCTTGAAGGTAGTAAAGAAAGAATAAGATGCGGAAATCAATTGTAAAATATTAGGTTACTCAGACGACTTAAATATAATAGGAGATTCGGCAATTGCAATTACAGATAGCGAGGAAAATTTAATGGAGGTTTGAAATTAATAGTGATAAGAAAAAATATTTAGTAACAAAGAGGAAGAGTATTAACATACAAAATCTTAAGATACAAAATGTAGAATTTGAATATGTAGAAAAATTGAATGTAATCACGAAGGATAATAATATTTGAGAAGAATTTAAATCGGGGTTGCAATCGGGAAACGCCTGTTATCTGCAATAAAGAGGCTTATCTCTTCAAAATTATTATCAAAGGGAATATATAAAAAGATTATTTTGCCTGTTGCATTATATGGGTGGGAGGCATGGTCTATGACCCTTGGAGATGAGAGTAGATTCAGAGTATTTGAGAATAGGATTCTTCCCTGCATTTTTTGGCCAAAGAAAGATGAGGTCACCGGGTATGAGGGAGACTGTATAACAAGAAATTGCATGGCCTCTCTGCATCTTCAGAAATAGTTAGGGTTATAAAAGGGAAAAAGCTGCGATAGGCAGGGCACGTGGCAAGAATGGGAGAGGAAAAAGATATTGGTGGGAAGACCGATTGGAAAACGTCCGCTTGGAAAACCAATGACGCGTAGGAAGGGACGTAAGAGAGATGGAATAAGGGCTCAGGATAGGGACACTTGGAGAAATGTGGTTGTTGCGGCTAAGAACTTTAGAGTATCTTTGAGCCACATAGGTAGATAGATATAACATATACAATAATAATATATATAATTAATATAGTGATTAAATTAAAATATATTTTTTAAATAAGAACACAAAAAGAAATGAATGTTTTATGTAATATACGGATTGAAACAAAATGGATGAAAACCTTTTAATACTTTCAACCACCAAATACTATGTACAACTCGGGGGTACAGGGGGCGGAGCCCCCGTCTAGGTGTGAAGAGCGCCGAAGGCGCTCTGAGCAGCTAGTATTATTATATTTATTATACTATTGAAAAGTTGATACAAACTGAATGTGGAATTAATAAGTAATAACTGATGTGACGCCAAACTTTTAACTATAATAATAAAAATTAGGAAATCTCGCAATTTGAATTGGATTAAATAACATATATTATATTTAAATTAAATTTAATTAATTATAAATTAAAATTATATAATAATGATATTTACTAAACCAGCGCATGTCCGGCTCTTTGTTGATGGCACCACGTACGTGTTGGCGCGTGAGATTTGCAGTGTTAAAAAATTAATTCTGGTACTTTCAGCGATTCAATCAATCTGAAATTATAGCAGTTTTATGGAATTGTTAATCATGTGTAAAATTATCAAACATATATCTTTATTTTTACGGTCACTTTAGAGGAAAAAATAATCAAAACGTTGTAGGTAATTACCGTGAGCGCAATACTATCTCTGACGAGATAGTAAAAACTCTGACTTTTGTACATCCTACGCAAGGACAGCGCCTATCAAGTCTGTTATATTAATTAAGTATCTTATGATTAGTAGAATCAATCTTTACCTTGATTTTCTTGATCTGAGGTGCTACTTTTTATCGAGAAAATTCCTATTGTTGTTCCCGGAGGTTAACTCCTTCCCATGTCCCATGCTAGAGTAATTCCCTTGCCAGGTCGGGGACTTGAACACGGGACCACGAGAATGTAAGCCAGCTACACTAGCATCAACCCTGTGGCGACTTAAACTATCTTAATAATAAGTACCGGGACCCCGAGCCTCGGCTCGGTACTTAAGTTAAAAAAAATGATTCATTATTATTGGATTTGGCTGGTAATATTAATACCTGGGACACCGAGCTCTCGCTCTACCCTTTAAAAAATATTGATATACAATTCTTTAATTATTTATTACAATTATTAAATGTTACACATTTGCATCAATCTGATTAAAATGAATGAACTTGTGCTCCTCAATAATACATAAATATATAATATATAGGTACATATATATTTTTTCTATAGTTTATTTTTGAAAAACTGTTTAGCGCCCCAAGTGGTTATAAAACAAACTAAAGACAAAAAAACGTTATTTGCAGCTTTTCGGAATTAAAAAAGCAAAATTGGCAGTCGTGGGACTGGCCGACAGAAGTGAAAACTTCTGCGTAAGAAATTTTAAAACAGACGAAATTCGCGCTATTTCACGAGAAAGATGAATTTCATATGCATGTATATATATATATAAGTATGTTCAGGGATTCTGGTAACTAAATCGATTTCGTTCTCTGTAAAGATTTTATTCAATATTAATTTTTTTTTACATTGATTATTTACAATATTAGAAATATAAATTACCTGTAAAGAAATCGATTCTAAAGTTGATTCTTCCAGATAATTCTTACAAATGCCAAATATAAATTATTAACTAATAATTCTAATTAAAAATTATCCTATTACAATTTATATTCGTCTTTAATCCATTCTAAAATTAGTTAGTTGATTCTTATAAATAATACAAACAATATCACTAACAGATGGCGGTGACTAAAGGGTACTATATAGCAGTGACTTTGTTACATCTCCCCCATCCTCACAAAAAAAAATTAATTAATTTTTTTTTTTTTTTTTTTTTTTTTTTTTTACAATTTATAAGGTATTAACTTATTTACATGAATTAATGTGGAATCCTTTCCTTTTTTCATACAGTCTATTTCATATATTGAGTTTGAAAATTGTCCTATCACATGAAACGGACCCATTCGTATTTGATCCAACTTTCTTCTGTTTATCTTATTTCCTGTTTCAATGTACACTAAATCACCTTTTTTAAATTTTAATTCCTTTCTCCTCTTGTCAATATTAATTTTATTTTTTTGAAAACTAACTAAAGAGTTTTTAATAGCTTCTTCTCTATCTTCTTTTACACTACTTACTCTCGCTAAACTATCTGGTGTTATTTCTGATTTTATTCCATATAATAGATATTTTGGAGCAAAACCTGTCACTGTATGAATTGTTTTGTTATATTCCTCAATGCACTCATTTAATACAATCACCCAAGATCTTTTATTTCCTTCATTTATTTTACATCTTATTCTATTCACAATCGTCTGATTTACACGTTCAACCATTCCATTTGATTCCGGGCAATCTACATCCAGTTGCATATTTCTCTAAAAAGTTGAGTAATGGCCAAAAGAAAAGAAAAGCTATTTATCTAGAGTGTTTGGCTATTAAGGAAGCAATTGTTTACTGGCAACACTGGTTAATAGGAAGAAAATTTAATATAATCTCAGATCATAAACCTTTGTTACATATATAACTTATATATTATTTTAAACAGATATTTTAAACAAATTTGTAACTTATATTTATATATATATATATATATATATATACAACTTTGTTTAAAATATTGCAATACGAACTGTTTTATAAATTGTTATCTCTAACATAAAATATATATTTATTATGTGAAGTTCATTTCGTATAATTTTGATTATATATGTATATATGAAATGAACTTTACATAATAAATATATATTTATATGTCAGAGATAACAATTTATAAAACAGTTCTAATGACAATTCAAATTTCGCGCTCTGTTATAAGAAATTGGTGTCGGATCGGTCACGCTCACTGCAAGTTCTATGCTTTTTCCCCTACCCACAAAAGTGCTCAACGCCGCTAAAGAAGTTTTCACTTCAAAAACCCTACATATATATAGCGTTTTGTCGTATACTTTCTAATTTAGGAAAGTGTTTGTTTAGTATTCCATCTAATGAAACATTTTTAAAATATGAAATTATTTATTTAATATCATTCCAAGTACCTCTCGGTCGATCAGAGTACTTGGTTTATCTTTAGAAATATATGAATAATCAACTTACACTATCATTGACTCGATTGTTATGTTACACCCAAACCTAGATATGATCTAACTTTTGAGAGTTGGGGTTGTGCACATGAATATGCGAATTGAAACATTTCATTATGATATATATAGCATTATTTTTTTATTTTTTACCGACCGAAGATAGTAAGGGAGGTATTGTTTTCACATCAAATTTCACATGTGGAGATTTTTACATATCTCCACGAATCAAGCATTTTCTTAACAGAAAAAAGTATTTTTAGCATGATGTCTGTCCGTCCGTTCGTCCGTATAGATGTGTACAGCCTGAACGGCTCAACTGATTTTGATGAAATTTGGTATATTTACTTAATGCATCAGTGGGATGAATTGATCAACTTTTGGTGCAAATCCGGAAACCGGAAGTGGTAGTATTAGCGATCGACGGTAGGAAGGGAAGGGTTATTTTCACACCAAATTTCACATGAGGAGATTTTTTTACATATCACCACGAATGTATTGGTTTTATCCTCGGGAAAAATCATCTTCATTATGTTTTTCTTAATTTAAAATTATATGACGTCACCCAGCCCTTCATGACGTCACATCCTCCGTATTATGATCACGGCAACGCCGGCTACTTCAGCTATATATTATAAATTAAATAAAATTAAAAATATTTATATTCTATCCATATCTGTTTTTTCTTATATATATACTACTATGTATTAGATTTTTCTTATATATAAACAACTAGCTAAATAAGTAAGAAACTCTATCGGGTGGATGGATGGGGAGGTGGATGGTCATCAAGCAACATCTCTCTACTACCGACTATCTATTAGATTTTTCTTATATATATACAACTAATAGTTGTTTCTCTCTCTCTCTCTCATTCTCTTCTCTTCATCTCTCTACTATCTACTATCTATTAGATTTTTCTTATATATATTCAACTAGCTAAATAAGTAAGAAACTCTATCGGGTGGATGGATGGGGAGGTGGATGGTCATCAAGCAACATCTCTCTACTATCTACTATCTATTAAATTTTTCTTATATATATACAACTAATAGTTGTTTCTCTCTCTCTCTCTCATTCTCTTTCTCTTCTCTTCATCTCTCTACTATCTACTATCTATTAGATTTTTCTTATATATATACAACTAATAGATGTTTCTCTCTCTCTCTCTCTCTCTCTCTTTCTCTTTCTCTTCTCTTCATTTTTTATAATAGTTCATTGCAAACACAATAATAATAAAAATGTCCGAATTTTGTACATCCTACGCAAGGACAGCTCCTATCAAATCGATTATATCAATGAGGTGTCCTAAGATCAGTAGAACGGATCCTATCATCCTTTACCTTGATTTTCTTAATTGGAGGCGCTACTTTTTATCAAGTAGCTTTCCCAACTTTGATCCCGGAGGCTGGATTGAGTTCGTCCCATAGACACCAGCTAGAGAAATTCTCTTGCCTGGCCTGGGACTTGAACCCGGGACCACGAGAATGCGAGTCCATGTTATTGCCTCCTACCCTGTGGCGCCTTCAAATACATTAATATTTATTAAAAAAAATCTATGGTCGTATAATTATATAATGTTTTATATATACTTAAATAAAATGATTTTTTTTTCATTTTTTTATATTCTTTACTTAAATTTTTTTTTTTCAAAATCTCTTCACAAGCCGGATTTGATCTGCGGGTCGTATTATTTTAGTTTCTTTTTTGTATTTTTTTTATTATAATTATATGTTTATATCCCTCCTATAAATAATTTTAATATACATGCCTATCGAAATCTAATATAAGCTGATGAACACATAATAGAATTAAAATTATTTTATTATATTTACAAAAAAAAAAAAAAGATATTCGAATTTGAATTTATATAGCAAGAGAGAGGAAGATAGATGGGAATGGACATGAAATAAAATGAATGTGAGAGAGATAGAGTACAAACATATTCACTATTAGTAATAAAACTGGTTTTTGTTATTCCGTGATGTACTTTTTTTGTACCTTGGAGTCAGCCATGTTTGAAATCCATGTGTCCATCATCCTATTCACATTAGTGTGGTAGGGAGTCAAGTTTTGGATTTATAAGATTGTATCTCTCAACTGTAGACAATAAATTTATTTATTCTACATATATCTATTTAATTATTTTAAATTATGAATTTTATAGATTTAACTATAAACAATAATTCAAACATTTTAATAAGTTATTATAACTAAAATATTAAACTTAAAAAATAGATAATTGTTGTATATATATATATATATATATATCAAACCACTCTAAGGATTTTTTTGAAATTCACACCATAGATAATTATTATAAAATCGATCTGTATTGGTTTCAGCCTCGGGAGAAATCATCTTCATTAGTTTTTTTTTAATTGAAATTTATATGACGTCAGTAACGGTTCCTTATGTACAAAATATATTATAAATAAAATAAAATTAAAAATATTTATGTTATATCCCATATCTGGTTTTTGATGCATTAATATATACATTTAAATTATTTGAAATTGTTTTAGAACGTTTATTAGTTTATTCTTAATTTAATATAGAAAAATTGACGTCATCAACTTTGTCAGACAGCGTTTTCTGTAAATACAAAATATATTAAATCAAATTACGAAATATATATTATGTTATATCAACAGGCCATACGTTTCTGTCTTTCAGAGCATTAATACATACGTTTAAGGTATATATTGTTTATGACTATTTTATGTAATTTTAAATTATTTGAAAGGTGCCTCGATGAACCAGTTATTAATATTGCCAGCCAAACCCGATAATAAGGAATAATTTTTTTTTTTAATGACCGAGCGGCACCTCGGTGAACCAGGTACTATATATATATTATAATTAAACACTCGGGGAATTTTAAAGTTTATTGATTTATGCGCATTTATTTACCTTTTCATTAGAAAATTTTCTTTTTCTCAAATACCTCAAATTTAAAACTATTAATTAAACACTTGACTCGATTATTTGAGAAAAATAATGCTTCTGATGATGATATAAAAACCGAAATGCTAAAGGAAATAAATCAATTAAGTTTGAAACAACCATAAACGTTTCGGTTGTTACACCAATCATAAGAAACTTTCTTTTTCTAAAAAGATAACGGCTGAAAAACTTGAAACTTCAACAACAACTGTTTACTTAAACATTATTCTCTCATTAAGTTTTATATTGTTTTTAAAATAGAATTTTAGCCTACTTATCTTAAATTATTTTCAAAATTTGTTCAACATGTAATCCTATCAATATTAACTATATTATTAGTTCAATGACCATTCTCATCAAAATAGCTTGAAGCATTTTGATTTTCAGGTACCTCTATTTCATAGTTAAGATTCGGTATTTTCAATTTAATCAATTTTATAGAAATATGATTAGTCAATTCAAGGTCTTATGATATTGCAATATGTTGCTGAAAGGGCCTTAACAGCATTCCAGCTCGTTTTAAGAATTTTTTTTTATTTATCACCATAGAAATGAAAATTTTGCAACACACACAGCTTCAAGTATATTTGGTTGCCTAAGCTCAGGCGCATCCTCAACGGAGAAGATTCTCTCTTCTTTCTAATATGTATAAACAAAAATTCCAATTTGTTGACGTCGCCCATACTATTTTCATTATATGTATAAATAACTACTTATTAAAAATAATATTAAACGAATATTTAATTTTATTTATAGAATAGAGTCATTTGAAATATTTATGATATATTTATTTGTTTTAATTTATTTTATCAAGTTATGATAATAGACTACAGTAATCACAATCCTCCCAGAATGTGATACTTCTATTCAATTCTTATTTTCTTCTAATTTCCCTTCTTCAACTAAATTTATATAATTGTTATCAGTCTATCGCGTCCTTAGTCTATCTACTGTTTATTTTCAATTGGTTTCCCTAAAACCAAATTGATTAAACTTTATTATTATTATTATTATTTTTTTCTCTTTCTTAATTTTATCCACTTAGGAAGCGTGTTTGAACTTGTTGACTTGGATTGATTATACTTTCTACGTTGTCTTCTATCAAAATTTTCTGTCCTTCCGGCCTCTTTTTTCTAATAATCTTTTTAGTTTTTTCAGTAACGTGATTTTCACAAAAATCTCTGTTCCAAAAGATGTTTATTTCTTTGGTAATTATTCAAGTAAACGCCTTTTCGTGGATTTGGATAATA
This sequence comes from Labia minor, assembly GCA_963082975.1. Lineage (NCBI taxonomy): Eukaryota > Metazoa > Arthropoda > Insecta > Dermaptera > Spongiphoridae > Labia > Labia minor. The sequence continues at coordinate 43,557,977 of OY720348.1, read as the reverse complement.
CTTTACCAGTATGCACCTTTTGCAATTCCAAATAAACTTTTCTTATGAAATTTTTTTGGGCCTCTTCTAGTTTATGAAATAAAAATTATTAAAATTTGTATATAAATCCATTGGTATTCTATTTAGCTAGCATATTTTATCTGTTTGACTACCAGATGGCGCACTAATTTTCGATTTTTATAAGTTCGGTTTGGATTTATGAAAATTAAAAAATTAATTAAATAACTTTCCTAAATTCAACCCGAACATAATAGAAACCGAAAATTAGTGAATTAGTCAATAAAACATTACTTAATGGCACATTTTGGCGTTCTTAACTAATCTGTCATACTTAAAAAATCTTTATTTTAAAAATTTTTCTCTCGTAAACTAGAAAAGGCCCAAAAAAAATTCATAAGAAAAGTTTATTTAGAATTGCAAAAGGTACCTACTGGTAAAGTATTATCCAAATCCACGAAAATGCGTTTATTTGAATAATTACAATTTCTTTTAAATCTTGTTATACTTCTTCTTAATATGAAATTTATCAAAATATAAAAAAAAAATAATAAAAAATAGAATAATTAAAAAAAATGATAATAGAATAAAAAATTAGCAATAATAATAATTTCAGTGGTGAAAATTGATTAAATTATTATTATTCATGATACTTGTATCTTTTTCAGGGCATAATATTGATTTAAAATAAATATATTGAAATAAACCAAACTTAAAGATTATTAAAAATTATTATTATCATTATTATTATTGTACTTTTTTATTAAGATCAAAATTAAATAAATAAAGATCAGTTGGATTAAAAATAAAACAAATGTAATTTTTCAATCTTTTATTTATAATTATTGAATTTTAAATAAAACACATTCCTTTTTCAATACAGAAACCTTTCCGAGCCTCAAACAAGTTTTTACTAAGCTTTGCAATAAATATACAAAATTTATAGCATTCGCATTATTTACATTGAGAAAATGATAAAATTAACAAATAGATTAAAATTATATATATATATTCATTTATATATATTTCAAAATTATATAATTTTTACTATCTCGCCAGTATTGCGATCACGAAAATTTCCGATGTCGAGATTTTGATGTTTTTATACGTTTTGAAGGTCCCTGAGTCATATTCACTAAGGTTGCGAAAAATGTATATGTGTGTGTGTGTATAGAGACAAGATTACGCAAAAACGGTTTGAGCTAGAATAATGAAATTTTGTACACGGGCATTATTCAAAATTTGTAGTTTTCTATCAACAAATGTAGCTCAACCGGAAGACGGTCATTATCTACAACGTTTTGATTTTTTTTCCTATAAACTGACTGTAAAAATAAAGATATATGTTTGATAATTTTTCACATGATTAAAAATTGTATAAAACTGCTATATATAGAATTTTAGCTTGATTGAATCGCTGAAAGTACCGGAATTAATTTTTGAACACTGCAAATCACGCGACAACACGTGACGTGGTGCCATCAACAAAGAGCCAAACACTCGCTGGTTTAATAAATATTATTTATTAATTTTAATTTATAATTTATAATTAATTAAATTTAATTTAAATATAATATATGTTCTATTTAATCCAATTCAAATTTGCGAGATAGTCGAGTGGAGACACTCGAAATTCTTTTTAGAGAAGATTATTTTGAGGTAAACATTTTGTATATATTAATTATATTAAAGTATATATATATATATATATATATATATAGATATATATATATATAGGATATATAAGATACAAAGTTCGATACCTTATTATTACGATATGATTAATTACAAATGGAAAAGAATGATTAAAAACGAAGAGTTTTTATTTAAGATATATTATTATTTATTAAGATTATTTAAGAGATATATGATAATTTTATGTTAACTATTTAGCAGTATATTTATTAGAAATAAACATATAATTAAAAGTAAGATTACATTAAAATACGAAAAAATACATATTTGTATTTTGTTTTTTATTCTTTTTAAACATTACATCATAAGTTATTCGTAGATAATGAACTGAAGATTCTAAATTTTAGTTTTTATAGCTGTAGTTTTCTGATTAACCATGTGTAAATTTTTTAATTGGCAAAAAATGAGGAATGAAAATGTTGAATAAAACATATCTTATGAAATTTAAATATTTAATTTAAATATAATTAATTCTCTTATTTTATAGAAGCACTCTAAACCAGATAAGAATTATATATACTGATTATACTAGCAAAAATTGTATATATATTTGTATTTTTGATATATTAAAACGCCCTAAGGATTTTTATGAAATTCACACCATAGATAATTTTACCGAGTAGTAAGGGAGGTATTGTTTTCACACCAAATTTTACATGTGGAGATTTTTACATGTCTCCACGAATCATGCATTTTATTAAAAGAAAAAAGTATTTTTCGCATGATTTCTGTCAGTCCGTCCGTCTGTCCGTCCGTCCGTCTGTATGTCCGTATAGATGTGTACAGCTTGAACGGCTCAACGGATTATGATAAAATTTGGTATATTCACTTAATACATCAGTATGATGAATTGATCAACTTTTGGTGTATATCCGGAAACCAGAAGTGGTAGTATTACCGATCGACGATAGGAAGGGAAGGGTTATTTTCACACCAAATTTCACACGAGGAGATTTTTTTACACATCTCCACGAATTATGCACTTTGTATGGTTTTATCCTCGGGATAAATCATCTTCATTAGTTTTTTCTTAATTTAATATTATATGACGTCACTCAGCCCTTCATGACGTCACAGTCAGCACCTCCTTAGATATTATAAATAAAATTAAATTAAACATATTTATGTTATATCCATATCTGTTTTTTATTGCATTAATAGATAAATTTAAATTATTTTATTTCAAACCGTCGGTCAGTTCTGTGCCTGGCCACAGGTCAACTTATTATAAAGAAAAGTAGGGCTTCTTTGAGTGGCCCAAACAGGTAGAAATCAGATGGAGCGAAATCGGGACTGTAGGCAGGATGAGGTAAGACCTCCCAACCCAATTTTTGAAGCTTATCACGGGTCAGCTTAGGAAGCTGCAAGAAAGATTGTACAAGGATGGAGGGAGGGGGGGTGATTATGTTGAAAAATAGTCTGAATGTTGTCGGAATCAAATAAACTGTTTTTAAGTTATAGCCATTTGGTTCTTTACTAATTGAATACCCTCGTAAATTATTACTATTATACAAATTTTCGTTTATATGTATAAGTTTGTATTAAGTGTATATTATTCTAAAGAAATTATTTTTATATTAAGGCATACGTAAATCATTGTAATGTATTTATTATTTAATGACATTTGATAATTAATAGTATGTTAATCAAAAAAAATTGTTTTTTATCACAAAAATAAATTGAAAAACATCTTCGTTTCTAAAATACTATAAATTTTACAGTCATTTATAAACATGCAAATAGCAAAGATATTTTTTTTCTTTCAATTTATCTAAATATAAAATACATTCATAAAAATAGTTTTTTACAAATTATAAATTAATTTATACTTAATAAAAAAAAAATGAAGTGAAAAACAGATTTCCAATATCTAAATGATAGTTTAACCTTCGTTTGGTTAAACTTAGATATTTATAACTAATTGATTGTGAGAAGACGAATTTTATCACCTGAAGTTTTACAGCTTGGTTGGAATTAATTGGTCGTCTGGTGGATTAAAAGTGGCGGACCACTTGCTCCAAGCAATGGTAGTTGCGTAACATTCCTCGCACTTGGCGACTGGCCACTACTTTAGGGTCAAATTCGTTTCGTAAGGTGTAAATGAATCGTTCAATGGTCGTATAAAAATAAAAATATTCAAAGATTCGTTCTTATAGGAATGTGAAAAAAAAATATTTTCTCTTCAGTGGTCAATAAAAGAAATTTTAAAGAATTGAATATGACATGATATTTGAAAATTTTTTAAAATTGATATTAACACCTTGACCTCAAATTTTAGTGTTAATTAATAGTTTGATAATTTATTCGTAGGAGGCCGTTAATATATAATAGTATAATTCAATTTAAATTAGTAACCATTATGAAAGATTGAATTTTAGAATGGTTGAAATATTAACAAAGCTGATGTTGAAGAACAAAATTTATTTTATTAACTTGAAAATGGTGTTCTAAAATAAGGTTTACAGGGCATTCCCTAAAAAATAAATAAATAATAAATAATAAATATTGTTACAATTAAGAAGGTCAGCGAGGTACTTGGTTAGAATTGGGGTGGTAGGATATACAAAAATCTGGAGTGAATCTGAATGTGAAAAACTATCAAACATATATCTTTATTTTTACGGTTACTTTAGAGGAAAAAAAATGAAAACATTGTAGGTAATGACCCTCTTCCGGTTGAGCTACATTTCTCAAAAGTTGATATAAAACTACAAATTTTGAATAATGCCCCTATACCAAATTTCATTATTCTACCGTTTTTGCGTAATCTTGTCAACATACCCACACACACACACACAAACACACACACATAGATGGATACATACAGACATTTTTCTCATCCTTAGTGAAAATGACTCAGGGACCTTCAAAACGTATAAAAACATCAAAATAGAAAAGTTTCGTGATCGCAATACTATCTCTAGCGGGATAGTAAAAAGTTGATTTATATGGAAAACCAATCGGGAAACGGATAACTGACAATAGAAGACCTTTAGCAGAAAGTTGAGTTGAGTTTGGATGGAGATATCTCAGAATATGGATAGTTGGAGGGATATTGTGGACAGATGAATAAAGTCAAAAAATTCGATTTCATTAGCATTTACAAGAAAGAAGAATAAACTACAAACTATATCTTTAACTTGAACTTAAATTCATATAAGAATAGAATATATTTTATTTATTTATTTTTCAATCTATAAATTGTAAAGTAAAGACTCTAAAAAAAACAATTATTAATGATTTATTTTATTTGTTTAATGATGTTTATGTTTTTCATGTTAAAAACCAACTTAAAAAAATGAAATATTCATACTTGGTTAAAGAAAATGTTGTTTCTAACTTATAAAGATTTAATAAATTTATAACTATAAATATTTTAACTATATAATTAGCCAAAATAGTAGAATGTCACTGGAATAGGGTAGCGGTAAAAAGAAGAACATGGATGTTGTTGGAAGAAGCCAATGCCCTAATAAATTACTGTATTTTATGTTTATAAAAAACTGTAAACAAATATGGCTATATAAATAAAATAAATAAATAAATAAATTATAACTATATATTATAGTTTCACATAAATTGTCTGCACCCAAGTTACATCAAATATAGGAATTGATCTTAGAAATTTTATATTAACATTTAAATACATAAGAATTATATTAATAAAAATGATAATAATATCATTAATTATAAATTGCTGAGAACGCCTTTGGCAGTCCTCATACCTTTATTAATGATATAATATATCAGGTGTGGCCAAACTTTTAGCTTTTAGGGGCTACTTTTTGAATAAAATATAGTCTGTGGTCGACTATAGATATGGGCAAATAATTTTAAAATTTTAGAAGATAATTAAAGAAGTCATTATATCGCCGATTTAGATATATGAAAGATATGTTAGTTTTAATTATTATAATAATATTAATGAAAAAAAATTGTAAATGGAAGGGCTGTTAATTTTCATTTAAATTTATAACTTCAATTAAAATAAATACTTCATTTTGGAATGAATATGAGAGGAGGGGGAGGTAGAGGTGAAATTTGGGTAGAGTAGAGTAGTCTAGGACTAAACGGTTTTTTGAGAAAGGGAAGCCCTTGGATAATAAGTATATAAATTATCGGGATAAGAAAAATATAAATATATGGTATATATAAAAGATGTAATAACATATAGGATGATTATGATCTAAAATTATTTTTTAATAAATTTAAAAATAATATCCCGGGTAGCGAGTAGATTCTTTTCTATTAACACAGTAGAAAAGAATTCTATTTCAGGGATTGGCGTCCCTGCCCTCACGTGAGCTCATGATTTCTTCTAAATCCCTCTCCTACCTGGAGGAATCATGTCCTTTCCCCATTGACGCCTTTCCATCCATTCCCTTACTCTTACTCCCCCCCCTCCCCTGATCATTCAAAAAATCAAATTTATTTGGATGAAGGAGAATACCTAGCATGGCTTCATTAAAAAGAAAAAAAATTGAAATCTTGTCTCTTATAGGAGACTCTAAAGAGTCTCAAATATATCCAGATTACGTCAATTCTCCGACTAGCAAAACCCAGTATATTCACGAGTGAGACATGTCTTATGTGCCTCTGAGAGGATCCACCTCCTCAACGCTTCTTACTATTAGAAAAATTGGAACTCATATTTATAGTACGTTTTGGCGAATTAGAAAAACCAATCAAATCAATGTTTTTCATTTTATTAAAATTTTTGACTAAATCTTGTAATGGTGACCAAGACCAATCCATTGACCATAATTTTAGCCAGATTCTAAATAAAATTGATTTTTTGTATCATTAAATGGAAATTTTTAATTAATTTTAATATCGGTTTATTTTTACAGTTCAACAAAAATCTTGCCTCATAACAACAGATAAAACCTATACGAATCGATTCATTATGAGACGTAGATTCTTTTTCACTACTATTATATAATTTTACGGTGCTTTGTTGATTAAATATTAATTATTGAATTTTGACAGATTGAAAAGATTTGCCGCCATGTTGACCCCCTCCGCCACCTCTTCTCACCTCCCACCCACCCTCCCTCCTGGCCTGCCTGCCTGCCTGTCGGTGAGCTTCGAGCGCATTGAGTTCGCATTCCCTTTCCACCGAAATCATCCCTCAATCAAGAATTAATTGTAAATTTATTTATTCCTATTAATTTAAATGAAGTTTAATAAATTTTAGAAAAGATTCAAATAAAAATTTAATTTTATAAAATACAGATTTTTAACTTTTTACTGATATATTAATTATATATATTTAATAAATTTCGCCCCCACCTCCAATGCTTTACTTCTCGGTGACCTTGAAGGGGACAGCATAGCAATCTCTTGCTTACCCCCAATGGATGAGATTCAACTGCCTTTGACTTTATTTTAAAAATAAATTATATTATTTCCCCTTCGTTAAATGAAATTATATACAAATTAATTATACTACGTATTATACGACCAATAAATTAATACGAATTATATTAATAAATCGATTTAACCAACTTTTCCATCCCAATCATTCCTTCTTTTTTGTATTTTAACATTGAAACATTTTTCCTGCTATTCTATTCTATTTTCAAATTTTATATTCAAAAATAAATAACTTAAAATAACATAAACATTACTTGAAAAGGAAGAAAATAATTTTATTGTTTTTATATATGAAGCAATAAGAAAAAATTGAATAAGTTTCATGAAATGTAAAATTAATTTTTAATAAATTTAAAAATAATATCCTGGGTAACGGGTAGATTCTTTTCTATAATCCCAGTAGAAAAGAATTCTATTTCAGGGATTGGCGTTCCTGCCGTCACGTGAGCTCATGATTTATTCTGCCTTCCCTCTCCCATGGAAAAATCATGTCCTTTACCTTTTAATTTTTTTCTATCAGTTCCCTTACTAGTCCCCCTCTGATCTTTAGTAAAATTCAACCTTATTTAGAGGAAGAAGAATATCACTTATCAATTCTTTAAATAAGAAAATAATTTTAGTTAGGGGATTAATTATATATACAAGTATATTATATATAAATTTCTCACTTTCAATTATGAAATATTTAATTTGCAATGTTACTTTCGACCTGATATAACTATTAGATATCTTCACCATTTCTTCTTCTTTCTTAATATAAGAAAATTTCTAAATTTGCCCAACAAAGATTTAGATAAATGACTTTTGTCGAGGCAAATGGTATTTTCCTAGTCAAATTGTAATTAAATAATAGTTGAAGCTATTTGCCCAGTTAAAATGAAATCAAAATTAACTATCTATTATATAAAAATTTTTACTATCTTGCCAGAGATAGTATTGCGATCACGAAAATTTTCGATGTCCAGATTTTGATGTTTTTATACGTTTTGAAGGTCCCTGAGTCCCTGTCTGTGTGTGTATGTGTGTATGTTGACAAGATATCGCAAAAACGGTTTGAGCTAGAATCATGAAATTTGGTATACGGGCATTATTCAAAATTCGTAGTTTTCTATCAACTTTTGAGAAATGTAGCTCTTTCGGAAGTGGGTCATTACCTACAACGTTTTCATTTTTTTCCTCTAAACTGACCGTACAAATAAAGATATAGGTTTGATAGTTTTTCACATAATTAAAAATTGTATAAAACTGCTATATATAGAGTTTCAGCTTGATTGAATCGCTGAAAGTACCGGAATTAATTTTTTAACACGACTGCAAATCACGCTCCAGCACGTGACGTGGTGCTATCAACAAAGAGCCAAACACGCGCTGGTTTAATAAATATTACTCCTATTTATTAATTTTAAAATTTATAATTCAATTTAAATAAAATATATCCTATAATTAATCCAATTAAAATTTGCGAGATAGTAGAGTGGAGATATTCCAGATTTTTTGTTTTACTTATCATGCTTAATAACTGGACACATTTAAAACTTATATATATATTTATATTTATAAATATATTATACCTTGAATACATACATATATATATATATATATATATATATATAGTATAATAATATTAATAATATATAATTATATATTAATATTGATTTTAATTTTAATTTATTTGAAATAAGATTTTTACAGGGAGCTTGTTTATTTATCTCCCTCTCTCCCTTCCACTCCCCATTCCTGTCAAATTTGATTGAATAGAAGTTCTTTTGGATGATCTTAAGTTTTGTTCCTATGTCATCTGGTTACGAAAGTATCGCTCGTCTAAACGTCTAAAGCAACAGATAATGTCAAAATGGTTTCTCTTCCTGTTCAAATCTTGATTTTTAATTAATTTATTTATTTATTATATCGCTAACAAGTTTGTAAGATAAATTAAGTTAATGAATTTTTTTTTTACAATTATAGAAGATAATTTTTTTTACATATCCTATATGAATGTTTTTCTTTATCATTTTTTAGGAATATTAAAATATCAGTTTATTTTGAATTCTATGACCTCTAAACATTCTTTCTTTTTCTCTAAAAAGGCTTATAATATATTTATATTTAATATTTTTCAATGTAATAAAGTACATTTGTACAAGTGGATTAAGGTAAAATTAAAATGTTTAAGTTATTATATATAAAAATATAAATAAATATATATATATATATTATAAAATATTCAATTATATAAATATATTCAAATACAGCATATGTAATAATACTTTATGGATGATAAGTGAAAAAATAAAATATAGAATATTTGAAGTGAAATTCAGAAAATAAATAATGTGAATAATATTTAATTTTAATTAAATGGTTATAATATTCTGGGTAACGGGTAAATTCTTTTCTATAATCACAGAAGAAAAGATATTTACTTCAGGGAGTAGCGTCCCTGCCCCCACGTGAGCTCATGAGTTCTCCTTCACTTGGAGAAATTATGTCCTTTACCCTTGGACTCCTATCAATCCATTTCCTTGCTTCCCCCCTGATTCCAAAAAAAAAATCTATTTTATTTGGATGAAGGAGAATACCTATCATAGATTTATTAAATAGAGAAAAAAATTAAACCCTTTACTCTTATAGGAAGGAGGGTAAAATTCATATTCATATATATGCTAATTACATGCATTTCTCAATCAGAAAAACCTCGTAAATTCACGAGTGAGACATTCCTTAGCGATGTCTCTGAGAGGACCCACCTCTCCAAGCTTCTTATTAGTACGTGATTTGGAACGCTTATCTTATCTTATTATGCTAGCTAAAATTGTATATATATATATATATATATATAGCCATGGGTTCTCAAAAACCGCTCTAACGATTTTTTTCAAATTCACACTAGATATAGTATTTATAAAGAAAAATTAAGTTTTATTGATCATATCTCTTGAAAAATACATCGTCATTATTTATTTCTTAATATAAAATTATATATGGGTGATGTCACATGACATCCATTTTTATTTTTTAACTGAAATTGTATTAATATTTTTTGTTTGTTTAAAATATTTTAAAATTTATTATTTAATTTCGAAATAAAATTAAAAATATTTATTTTTAAATTTTAAAATTTATTATTTATTAATAATTTTAATATTTATTTTTAATAAAATATTTATTAATCTCTCTCAAAAAAGAAAAAGAGGGTAAAAAAATGTTATTTTTATTATTTAAGTATCTTAGACCAGTGGTTAGAAGAACTGTTTTGACGAGTAAACTTCGCAGGTTCGAAACCCGCGGAGTGCATTCATATTTAAAAATAATAATAATAATAATAAGGATGGGGAAAAAGTATAGAACTCGCGTGAGCGTGACCCACACCATGAAGTTAGCGAACATTACGTCTGCTTTCAAATTTCTTATAACAGAGCGCGAAATTTGAATTGTCATTAGAACTGTTTTATAAATTGTTATCTCTAACATATAAATATATATTTATTATGTAAAGTTCATTTCATATATACATATATAATCAAAATTATACGAAATGAACTTCACATAATAAATATATATTTATATGTTAGAGATAACAATTTATAAAACAGTTCGTATTGCAATATCTTAAACAAAGTTGTATATATATATATATATATATATGTAGGGTTTTTGAAGTGAAAACTTCTTTAGCGGCGTTGAGCACTTTTGTGGGTAGGGGAAAAAGCATAGAACTTGCAGTGAGCGTGACCGATCCGACACCAATTTCTTATAACAGAGCGCGAAATTTGAATTGTCATTAGAACTGTTTTATAAATTGTTATCTCTGACATATAAATATATATTTATTATGTAAAGTTCATTTCATATATACATATATAATCAAAATTATACGAAATGAACTTCACATAATAAATATATATTTTATGTTAGACAATAACAATTTATATAACAGTTCGTATTGCAATATTTTAAACAAAGTTGTATATATATATATATATATATAAATATAAGTTACAAATTTTTTTAAAATATCTGTTTAAAATAATATATAAGTTATATATATATACATGCATATGAAATTCATCTTTCTCGTGAAATAGCGCGAATTTCGTCTGTTTTAAAATTTCTTACGCAGAAGCTTTCACTTCTGTCGGCCAGTCCCACGACTGCCAATTTTGCTTTTTTAATTCCGAAAAGCTGCAAAGAACGTTTTTTTGTCTTTAGTTTGTTTTATAACCACTTGGGGCGCTAAACAGTTTTTCAAAAATAAACTATAGAAAAAATATATATGTACCTATATATTATATATTTATGTATTATTGAGGAGCACAAGTTCATTCATTTTAATCAGATTGATGCAAATATATAACATTTAATAATTGTAATAAATAATTAAAGAATTGTATATCAATATTTTTTAAAGGGTAGAGCGAGAGCTCGGTGTTAGGTATTAATATTACCAGCCAAATCCAATAATAATGAATCATTTTTTTTAACTTAAGTACCGAGCCGAGGCTCGGGGTCCCGGTACTATATATTATATTCTTTGAAGATTTTTAAGAACCAATTTAGTTGATTTTGCTCACTTTATAAAAATTTATGGCAAATGTTTTAAAATAGCAATCGGATAGAATAGAATTTTCGCCAGATTCTAAATAAAATAGATTTTTATGTAATTTAAATAGCAATTTATAATATATTTACCGACCGACGATAGTAAGGGAGGTATTGTTTTCACACCAAATTACACATGTGGAGATTTTTACATATCTCCACGAATCATGCATTTTCTAAACAGAAAAAAGTATTTTTAGCATGATGTCTGTCCGTCCGTCTGTCCGTCCGTATAGATGTGTACAGCCTGAACGGCTCAACCGATTTTGATGAAATTTGGTATATTTACTTAATGCATCAGTGGGATGAATTGATCAACTTTTGGTGCAAATCCGGAAACCGGAAGTGGTAGTATTAGCGGTCGACGATAGGAAGGGAAGGGTTATTTTCACACCAAATTTCACATGAGGATATTTTTTTTATATATCACCACGAATCATGCACTTTGTATTGGTTTTATCCTCGGGAAAATCATATTTATTAGTTTTTTCTTGATTTAAAATTATATGACGTAATCCAGCCATTCATGACGTCACAGCCTGGTCTTGCATATATATTATAAATAAAATAAAATTAAAAATGTTTATATTTATTATTTATGTATCCATATCTGTTTTTTATTACATTAATAGATATATTAAAATTATTTGAAATTGTTTCTGTAGCTGGAAATTAATTTACTTCAAACCGTCGGTCGGTTCGGACCTGGCCACAGGTCAACTTATTTTAATTAGTGTCGTTTGTGCACTTTCAATTAATATTTTCTGTTAACAATAGATAAAAGGCATACCAAAATATTCTTTATGAAACCTAGATTTATTTTCACTCTCATTATATAATTTTATAATGCCTCATTAATGAAATATTAATTATTGAATTTTGACAGATGGTAAGTGAAATGTTTCTCCATGATGCGTAGTTGCCAACTCGAATACATTTCTTTATTCGCTTATATTAAATTTATCTTTTCTTTTATTTCAACTTTTCCTTCCTTTAATTCTCAAAATACTTTTTAACCTTTTTTTTAATTATTCTCTTTCTCCTATTCTACTTTTCTTTTGAATTATTTATGATTTCATTAATGTTTTGCTAGGCATTACTTATGGGGTGATGTTATTTGACCTTGATCTCTCAGGACATTTAGTTTTCTTCTCACCCTTCAAAGCAAAATCATAAATAAATTGAGAGAATTATTTTAATTATAAAAATTTTTAAAATAATTCCTATTTTTTTGGCTTTACTTGTTTCAATTATAAGTAAGTTTAATTAATGAAATATTAATGAAACAGCTACTTATATATATATATTTATATATATTTACTAGCTGCTCCGAGCGTCTTCGGCGCTCTCCACACCTAGACGGGGGCTCCGCCCCCTGTACCCCCCCGGGTGTCCCTATTCTGAGCCATCTAACTCCTACCCTGTCCCATCTCTTATTTATCTCGTTTATTTATGCAGAAAAAATTAATTGACATAATTATTAATTTAATAAAATACAATTTAATAATAAAATTTAATTTAATAAAATATTAAAATAATAATAATAAAAATTAATAAATTTGTAAAAAAATATATAATACTTAAAGAAAAAAATGTGCCTTTGCGAGTTTCGAACTGAGGGTGCAAAGTCATAAGATGGCGCGCTAGCTGGTTTACCCAAGAACCAGTATTGTTTGCAAGCCTCTTTTAAGGGTATATATAAGATGTCAAATTTTCGCCACCAGCGCCTCTATGATCTAGTATGGTAACTAAACTATTTTTAATTAATTAGCACCCCCTGGACACACCTTACCAATTAGCGGTTTTATAAAAGAAGTCTGACATGCCCTGAGACCTACTGAATATGCATAAAAAATTTCATAAGAATCGGTCCAGCCGTTTCGGAGGAGTATAATTTCAAAGTTTTGTGACACGAGAATTTTATATATAAGATATACAGTGGCGTAGCGTGATCTATTATGTTGGGGGGCAGGGGAGGGTCCGGGGTCTGTCCCGGAAAAATTTTTGACAAAATAAATTATTTATTTCTTCATAAAGTTTAGACTATACTTATACGCAATTTAAAGATGTTTTTAACTTTTGGGTTCTCAGTTACAAAACTAATCACTTATTTTTTGCACAATGTTTGGAAGGGGGGCACGTTCCCCCCCCCCGGCCCGACGCCACTGTATTTATGTATATATATAAATTTCAACCCTTACGACAATTTTTATTTACTTAAGTGAAAAAATAATATTAATTTTTCTAAATATAATAATTATAAATAAACAAAACAAAGATTGAATGACGCCATTAATTTTTTAATTTAACAATCCCAATTAGCATATTCAATCTGATTGTGCTTTTTTGTATATTTTTCCTTGAAATATATAATTTATTAAGAATTTAAAAAAAAAGTTTAATTTTCTGATTATAAGGTTGTTAGAAAAACTCGATCAAAGGAACTTTTAAAATTTTTGATGGGATGGTCTCAAAAAGTCTGTCTTTGACCTGAGGATAAATGCCGACAAGTTCGAGTCCAAGGTTAGATTTTATACTACAATTATTGTAAATGTGAATAAAAAAGAAAATTATAAGTAAATAACAATTTTTATGTTCAATTATCCATGTTGAAGTTCATTTAATCGTATTCCCTTTAATTAAGCCAGCCTATTTTAAAAGGATGCTATTTTCTAAAATTTTATAAATTAAACAATAAGTAAAAAAAAAATTAGAAATATATGGCCTTCTTAAGTATGTCAGGATGTTAAATTTGAAATTCATTTAATTTGTTAATCATTTAAGTCAGTAATGTATAAACTTTTTTAAATTCAAGGTTCAAAGTTTAATTATTTATTTATTTCACATTAATTTCCTGTAAAAATAAGTATTCAATTTTTTACAAATTGTAATCCAGAATTTAAAATTTCTTTTATATATAATTAAGTTTTTATTTTTACTATCTCGCCAGAGAAAATTTTCGATGTCGAGATTTTGATGTTTTTATATGTTTTGAAGGTCCCTGAATCATTTTCAATAAGGTTGAGAAAATGTCTGTATGTTTGTGTGTGTGTGTGTGTGTGTGTGTGTGTGAAGACAAGATTACGCAAAAATGGTTTGAGCTAAAATAATGAAATTTGGTACACAGGCATTATTCACAATTGGATGTTTTCTAGCAACTTTTGACAAATGTAGTTCATTTGGAAGAGGGTAATTACCTACAATGTTTTGATTTCTTTTCCTCTAAAGTGACCGTAAAAATAAAGATATATGTTTGATAGTTTTTGACATGATTAAAAATTGTATAAAACTGCTATATTTAGAATTTCAGCTTGATTGAATCTCTGGAAGTACCGGAATTAATTTTTTAACAATGCAAATCACGCGCTAACACGTGATGTGGTGCCATCAACAAACACGTCCTTGTTTAATAAATATTATTTATTAATTTTATTTTATAATTTAATTAAATTTAATTTAAATATAATATATGTTATTTAGTCCAATTCAAATTTGTGGGATAGTCGAGTGGAATATCTCCAGATTTTTTTATATTGTTATTATTTAAGTAATTCTTTTCATAGACAATTTATGCGAAAAATGTTTGTTTACTTTAACCATATACTTACTTTTAACCAGATAAATTTAAGCTACCCATAAGTGCACTTGTACTAAATCCAATATCAATCCTCCCCCCTTTTTATATTCCTATAATGATTCGAAGATAAACAATCTTTAATATCAATAGAAATAATACTGAATTTGAAAAAAAAAAACGGGCTGACATAAACGATGGCACATAAGTCATGGCCAAATTTTTTGCCTACCCGTGCGTAACAAAAGGTCGAATTCAAGATAACTAATTTATATGCAAGAAATATTTTTGCAAGCAATTACATGAAAAACAATTAGAAATAGAAAAAAAAAACATAATATAATGCAGTTTTTATATATTATCATACGATTAAAGGCTATCACTAAGTGAAATTTCCAAAGACAGAAAATAAATAATAATAATAATAATAAAAATTTGAAAATAACTTTTCTAATATCAATATTTTATTTTATTTTATTCTATTTTAATTAATTAGTTATATATAATGATTAATCATCATCTTTAATTGAAATTTCTGCTGAAGTAAATCCATTAAAACACAAATTAAATAATAAATAAATAATAATAAATAATAATATAATCTAATTTATATCAACGATATATAATTAATTTAATATCAAAATGAATATATATATATATATATATATATATATATAAATTAACAAAGTAATTTGAATAGGATAATATGTACAATCTAAAAAAAAAACTATAAAATTTAATAATAATGAATTGGATTAATTAACTTACGAGTATATTATATTTAAATTAAATTTAATTAATTATAAATTATAAATTAAAATTAAAAAATATATATTAAACCAGCGCGTGTTTGGCTCTTTGTTGATAGCACCACGTCAAGTGCTGACGCGTGATAGCCAGTCAATGTGTTAAAAAATTAATTCCGGAACTTTCAGCGATTCAATCAGGCTGAAATTCTATATATAGCAGTTTTATACAATTTTTAATCATGTGAACAATTATCAAACATATATTTTTATTTTTACGGTCACTTTAGAGGAAAAAAAAATCAAAACGTTGTAGGTAATTTTCCCTCTTTCGGTTGAGCTACATTTCTCAAAAGTTGATAGAAAACTACTAATTTTGAATAATGCCCGTGTACCAAATTTCATTATTCTAGCTCAAACCGTTTTTGCGTAATCTTGTCTACATACAGACACACACACACACACACACAAACATACAGACAGACATTTTTCTCAACCTTATTGAAAATGATTCAGGGACCTAAAAAACATATAAAAACATCAAAATATCGACATCGAAAATTTTTGTGATCGCAATATATTCTCTGGCGAGATAGTAAAAAGAAATGTGCATTTATAGATTATATGCATATTTAAAATTGAGATTAATAGTAATAGTATAATAAATAAATAAACAACTAGTATGAAGAGATGAGGCAGTCGCATAGCATAGATTACTGCCGCCCTGTACAGATTTCACTTTTGCCTCTCTTCAAAATCATTTTATCCTTAACTTAACAATTTTTAGTAACTATAATTTAATGGCACAACATGAATATAAAGATATTATCCCAAAACGATATAATTACTTTAAAGATAATTATATCATTTTGTATAAAATAAAATTTAAATATAAATCAAGGATATTTATTATTTATTAACAATCATATAAAAATTGTTGAAATAGAGGAAGATTATATTTATAAATAGGCCTGCTTAATAACGCCACTACAGTAGATTGTCCATGAAGATTCCGCCCCCCCCCCCAAAAAAAAAAAAAAAAAAAAAAAAAAAAAAATTATAAAAAATTAAAAGTTAGAATTAATTCAGAAAATTATTCAATTTTCACACACACACACACATTATATTATATTATATATAGATATATATTTATTAATAATATTAATATATTTTTATGATTATTATTTATCATTAACATATAAAAAAAAATAAAGTTCTATAATCAGTAAGGACTGTTCTTTCCAAAACAAAATTATTCATTCCAATTCAACAGCACTATTATTTTTCTGGTTTTATTACTATGGAATTGAGGCATTCCTCATGACATTTAGGGACGAGAACAGTTTCGAAGTTTTTGAAAATATGATTTTTATCGATTTTTTATATCAAAAAGATTGAATAATGCGAAAAGTGCGAAGAATACATACATATGAATTATATCATGTTTATATTCACAAAATAGTTTGAAATGTGCGGAGCACTTCAAACAGATGGGTAAAAAAAGACTAAGATGAAGTTTGTTTATACATTTGAGTTACTAGGGATGTGAAAAGATCTTTCAAATTAATATTGAACGATAATAAATAATTTATTACTAGAATATTTTTATTTGAAAAAGGAATTGAATCCAAAATTTTTTATCCGTAAATTCTACAGAAAAACAAATTACATTTTTATGTTTTAATTTAAAGAAGAGAAGTGATTTCTATCAAATATATATATATATATATATTATTATTATTATCCGATTTTAGCTCACTTTCTCAGCAAATTGCTGGAAAACTTTCACCCATCCCTTTAGATGTTGTATGGGATTGGGCTCGGACGGTGTGGAGAGGGAATTCACCCTAACCCACACGGATAACCTGTCTCTCAGTTCATCATTAGGAATTTCCGCACTATGTAGCAAGTTTGGAGAATAACAGACTTGTTAATCAGTGGTATATGGTCTTCTGAAATTCCCAATATTTTTAAATTTTTCTTCAAATTGTAACTGGAGGCACCCTCCACCGAGATAACCACCGGGATAATTTTCACCTCTCCAATCTTCCAGATACGCCTGATTTCCATCGCGAGGTTCTGATATTTATTTATCTTTTCCTTTTCCGTTTTTCGGATGTTATGACTAAGAGGGACCGCAATGTCAATCAGATAGGCCCACTTTTCTTTTTTATTTATTAGTAAAATGTCGGGCCTATTATGGTCGCAGGTCTTGTCGGTCAATATCGGGCGGTCCCAGTATAACACCCATGTGTTATTCTCCAGGACGGGATCAGGGACATACCTGTAGTAGGGGGTGGGGCTAGGAATCAGATGGTGTTGAAGAGACAGCTCCTGGTGGATAATCTTCGCTGCCTGATTATGTCTGAGCGTGTAATCTGTCTCAGCCAGTGCAGCACATCCCCCAGTAATATGTTCAATCGTTTCTCCCGGCAACCCACACTTCCGGCATCTATCGACGACTTTCATTTTTAGAATGTTTTTCTCATAATTTTTGGTTCTTATGACCTTGTCTTGGATAGCCGTGATAAAGCCTTCAGTAGCGGGATATAGCTGACCCTTCTTGAAGGTGGTGAAGGAGGCCGACCGATCAATGAACTCGTCATCGAGAATGAATGGATATCGGCCATGCAAAGCTTTGACCTTCCAAGATGTTATGCATTCTGAAGTAGAAGGTGGTTCTTCGAATTTATTATTAGGATCTTTCAGTTTAAGCGGAGAGTAGAGGTCATTCTCCACTATTTTTATTATTTTGGCATTTGCATGGCATTGAAAATACGAGCGCATCCGCCCAATCTGACTCGAACAGAGGCTAGCAATGTTGGTAAGGCCACACCCCCCTTCAGAATCGGGCAGGTAGAGTCTCTCCACAGAAGATTTTGGATGATGGCAATTAAATTTATTCAGGAGTCTTCTTGTCAGACGGTCCAGGCCCTCCAGATCAGTTTTGGTCCATTTTACAACTCCGAAAGAGTATGTAAGTATAGGAATTGCCCAGGTGTTGATGGCTTTGATAAGGTTCTTAGAGTTAAGCTTAGAATTTAGTAGCTTGCCGAGCCTATACTTATACTTTTCGGTCAGTGATTTTTTGACAGCGCCATGGCAGATACCTTTATCTTGACCAAATCCTAAGTATTTGTAGAGTTCCCCCGATGGTAGTGGGGCAATGTTGTGGATGTTTTTTTCGTCATGGTCTATCATCTTTCCTCTAGACACGTGGACAGTGGCGCATTTTTCAAGCCCAAATTCCATCCTGATATCATTGCTAAATTGCTTTGTGATGTTGATCAGTGATTGTAATCCGGGCTTGGTTTCAGAAAAGATTTTGAGGTCGTCCATATACAGGAGGTGGTTGAAACGGATGTTGTCGCTTTTTGAAAATCTAAATCCAGTAGCCGATTTATTTAACAGTGCGGACAGGTTGAGTGCCAGGCAAAACCACAGGGGACTAAGTGAGTCGCCCTGGAAGATCCCTCTGTCAATTTTTATGTTGGCGATGTTTTTGCCATTCATAGTAATAGTTGTGCTCCAGGATTTCATCAGGACCGATAGGAAGGTGATCAATTTAGGATGGACCTTGTATATTTCCAAACTTTTAATGAGCCATTTGTGAGGGACGGAGTCAAAAGCCTTCGAATAATCAATATAACAGGAATGGATGTTGCGTTTCCTTTTCAAAGCATGCTCTATGATTACTTCATCAATGACTAGTTGCTCTTTACAGCCCAGAGATTTTCTTATA
Source organism: Labia minor (assembly GCA_963082975.1). Lineage (NCBI taxonomy): Eukaryota > Metazoa > Arthropoda > Insecta > Dermaptera > Spongiphoridae > Labia > Labia minor. Next base: position 43,538,248 of record OY720348.1, on the reverse strand, counting down.
CAGCCTTATTGTTCGGGCGCTAAGATGTTATTTTGCTCACAATGCTTATATATTTTATCATTAATGATTGAAGTGAGCAATTTGTAAATAACTGAGAGACAGGTTATCGGTCTGAAACTGTTTGGCTTTTGAGCATCTTCTTTCTTGGGTATAAGAAACGTAGTGCCACGAGATAGAAAAAGTGTGAAAATAGTTGGTTCCTCAATGAGGCCAAGAAATAACGTTGCTAGATGTTCATGCATTACAGTAAATTTCTTAAGCCAAAAATTTTGCAGACCATCAGGACCTGCAGCCTTCCAGCTATTCGCCCTTCTGAGGGCCAGTTTAACATCCTCCGTAGCAATAACCATCGGCTCCATAGCAGGTACGTCCCCAATCCCATCCATAACCTGTTCCATCCAAGGAGCATCCAACTCGGCCTGTGTGTTATCAGACCAGATTGTACTCCAAAAATCTTCAACTTTTTTAACATCAGGCCTTTTTAGTAGGGCCGTTATGGGGTTCTTTGTGGTCCAACGCTCTGTAGAAACCCTTTTCATTCATGTAGAAGACTCGATTTTGTTCCTTTCGAAGATTGCTTTCATTGTATCTTTTCAGCCTTGCTCCGTAGACTTTGGCCTTTTGCCTCATCTCATCACGGTAAATGGTCAGTTGTTTTTCCAGGTCTTTAGATTCCCACGCAATATTAATATTTCTTAAGATGTTGGATATTTTGAAATGGATTCTTTTTGAGCGGGTCTCTTTAAGATATTCAGATACGATGTCTGCTTTCGCACGAAAGTGGTCTATCTTTCTCAATAAACGGATCTTCCAAGGAGGATCTTTCTGGATTTTCTTTTGAAGTCGAGATTTTAAGGGCTGCTGTTCGTTCGCTTCCAGTACCGTTAAGGCTGCAGAGTATAGATAGAGATGTAAGTCTTCTAATGTACGCCATTCTGATTTAAATTTCTGTAATGCTTGGTTGGTCATTTGTACAAGTTGGTTGTTCGAGCTTTTGAACACTAATTTTGGGAGTTTTGGTCTCGTCAGCGGGTCGGTGTCTCTATAAAATTCGACAGTGGTCCGTAGTCCGTCCAAGATGGAATTCTCATCCTCTAAGGGGAAAACCAAGGAGTCCTCATTGGTGGTTACATCAATAACAGGAGCGTCGTGTTCTATGGTTCTCACTGGGGTCCCAGGGCTGTCGTTATTTTTGAGATTGTCCCGAATTTCATTGCGGATCCGCTGCAGTCTAGGCGGCGATAGATATCCTTTCTTTAGTATTAAATTTTTCCTGTCTGCTAGATTTTGTTCAGACAGGTTAAGATCAGGGTGTCGTTTAGTGAATTCTCGGTGGAGTTTTTGTCTCCATCCAGGCAACGGATCTTCTTGGCCTCTATTCACATAGAAAAAAGCGGACATGACTGACATGTTCATTTGCTTTGTCCATTTTCTACGTGTAGGGCGATTCTGTCCACTGGCAGTACTCAGGGACCCTGAGTACGAGCCAGATGGATCTGTTTGATCTTGATCTAAGCGCCCATTATCCGTCGGGTGGTTTGTGTGAGCTGTAGCTTCTTCAGTGGCAGGGACCCGCTCTCTCAGTACCCTGTCACCGGTGGTTCGCAGGCTGCCATATCCAGCACCGGCTCCAGATATGCCCTGGCGACCCCCAGGCAGCGGCCGTTTTCCTTTGCTCTTTTTTCTCCATTTTCATGGGTGTTGGTGGCTCAGGTAGGGGAAGGGGCGCCACTCCCTATCAGCTCTAGAAGCTGCCGTACCCCCTTATTATTATTATTATTATTATTATTATTATTATCAGATTTATCCGGGATATGTTCACGTATTTTGTGAGATTGTTTTTACGACGTTTCTGCACCCATCTTGGTGCCATTTTCAAGAGGTTATTTAGGTTGCAAAAAACACCTCACAAAAAAAAAATACGTGAACATATCCCGGATAAATCTGATAATAATAATAATAATAAAATTCACGGAAATCTAAACCAATATAAATATATATAATATAAAAGCTTGTTTTTAAATTTAATAATTTTTAATTGACTATTTAATTATAAAAAAAAATTATTAAAATTATTTATAAATTTAAATAAACATTAAAAATAATAAATGAAAAGAATACAAACAAAATAATTTAAATCTTTCATAAATTAATTAACTAATTTATCATTTATATATAACTTGTACCTATTTTATTAAGAATGTAAAAAATTTAAATTAATTTACATTTCCCTTATACATCAATTGGTCAATATTGAAATTTCTTCACACTACTATAATCAAATAAATAATTGTAATTTTTTTTTTTATTTTAATAAAATTAACATCATATAAAACAGGGGCATACAAACTTGAAAAAAACTAGAAAATTTTAAATTAAATTAAATGAAGACAAATATTTTATTTAATTTAATATAAATAATACATATTAAGAAATTAATGATAAAAACCAATTTCTTTTAAAAAAAATTTATTTTATACATAATATATATTTAATAAAACTTCAAAAAAAAATTTATATTTTTCTTTTAAATTTCTAATGAAATGTTTTAAATTTTTAATATAATTATTTATTTTAATAGATTACACTACTTTTCAAGCTCGTTATGATATTTTGAAAAATTAATTTTCAAAAAAAAAAAATAAATAATTTATTGATGAATAAATTAATTTACAACCGGATAAAAAGATCTTTAGGTTGACGACCTCTGACTTAAAATAACTAACTATATTATATATTTAAGTATTTCATTTGAAAATAAATATAAAAATTAAAAATACCCTATTACTAATTAAAATAAATAATAGTGGTTAGCACGACAGTCTACTAGACTGATGACTTGAGTTCGGGCTCACGGAAATTGAATAATAAATAATTTCTCTTTAAAGCTTTGCGTGATCCTCGGGGTCTATCAGCAAATAATAATAACTAGCTGGCTAAAGCGAAGATTTCACACAAATATAATAATGAATAAAGGCATATTAAAACAATCAAATTATTTTAATCGGGTGTTACTGATACCTCAACTTACTTGGTATCCTGGCCCGTTGGTAGTGGGTCACCAAGTGATATATCACTTATAAAAGTAGTGATATCACTGAAAATTTAGTGATAAAAGTGATCGTATACTATTTGATACAAAAATAATTTTTTTTGTTCTCCATCCTGTTTATCCTGTACGTCATGTCCGTAAAATATATTATATAAATATAATAAAATATAATAATATAAAATATAAATATAAAAAATATTACTTACTTTGTTTTAGAAGATATTAATCAATTTGGAGTAATATTCAATTTAATTTTTTATATTCAGTAAGGACATTTTAATATTAATAGCAATATTCAAGTTTATTTATTTATATTCTGAATGGAAATTTGTAGAATTAATAATTATTTATTGAGTGTCAATTTCTTAACTGAGCCACCAGAGGCGCTATATGGAGAGTTGTTTATTTGGGTCGGTTTTTTTCCCATAACTTTGGAATGGATCTACTTTTTTGAAATTTTCAACCTTATACCTTATCCGTGGGTCATGACCAGGTTCTAATGATACCCGAACTATTAAGATCCATCAAGCCGTTTAGGATTGCGTAGTCGTTTAATTATATAGATAATAATATAATCCAATTGTAAAATAAAATTTGACTAAGAGTGGGGAAGGGGGAGGAACAAGAAAGCATCTTTTGGCTAAATGAGAAGGAACTTTATCATAGATGTAATGATCAGCGTAGTAGTTGATAAATATAGATATTATTGAAAGTTGCAATTTTTTTTCTTCTTTTTCGATTATTATTTTTATAATAATAATAATAATAATTTTATTATATAATATATTACTATAATATATCCTAAAACAATTTTTTTTTCTTTTTTGATTACGAATGGAAATTTAGAAAAATGTTGAGGGAAACGCAGGCAAATATTTTAATTTTATTTTCTATGAATATAGAAATCTTAGTTGACTAATTTCCTTGGAATACATAAAAAAAATTCTATTTTATTTTTAATGTGAAAAACTAATCGTCTTAATTAACTTATTCTGTTTATATATTAAAACAAATGTTAATAATTTTTTTATATTGATTTATTTGCCCCCTTCCCATTCCCCTCACCCCCCTCTTCCATATTGTTTGTTGATTATATGTTAGGTTGGTAATTTTTTTTCATATACACACGTCAAGGGTAGAGGGGACGTATATCTTTTGCCAATGACAAGTACAACCTTTTATCACCAATCAAAGAACATTTTCAATTATTCATCAAGAAGATGATTGTATTAATTGTTAGTTGGGTGACATTTTGACATCATTCACTTCCTTGATTTATTTCGATGAAATTAATTAATTTTCTATCTACGTTTTACTTTTACTCATCTTCCGTTCCACTCCCTTCTTGACCAAATTCCAATTGGATCGTATATACCCATGCCCTTCACCTTCGACCTCCGCTTAGATGGTGCCCCCTGTCACATTCTGATATTAATTTTAATATATATTATAAGGCACCACAGGGTAGGAGGCAACATCGTTGGCTCATATTCTTGTGGTCCTGGGTTCAAGTCCTAGCAAGGGAATTTCTCTAGCTGGTGTCTATGGGACAGACTGAATCCAGCCTCCGGGATCAAAGTTGGGAAAGCTACTTGATAAAAAGTAGCGCCTCCGATTAAGAAAATCAAGGTAAAGGATGATAGGATCCGATCTACTGATCATAAGACATATAATTAATATAACCGACTTGATAGACGTTGTCTTGCGTAGGATGTACAAAAGTCAGTGGTATATATTATTATATATAAATAGAGATATTATAATATAAATATAAATAATAACACTATCTTATCTTATTATGCTAGCTAAAATTGTATATATCTATCTATCTATATATATTGGTTCTCAAAAACCGCTCTAACGATTTTTTTCAAATTCACACTAGATATAGTATTTATAAAGAAAAATTAAGTTTTATTGATGATATCTCTTGAAACATTCAGCTTCATTATTAATTTCTTAATTGAAAATTATATATGGAAAACGTCAAAATTGGCCTCCATTTTTATTTGTATTAATATTTTTTTTTATTTAAAATATTTTAAAATTTATTATTTAATTTCGAAATAAAATTAAAAATATTTATTTTTAATAAAATATATATAGATATTTATTAATCTCTCTCAAAAAAAAAAAAAATAAAATAAAAAACATCAAATCTGCCTGCTAAGACAGTAAAAAAATGACAATTTTTTATCTAAACATATATAGTACAGTGGCTAGAGAGATGTTTTAACGAGTGGATTTCGTCGGTTCGAAACTCGCCGGTTGAATCGTTATTTAAAAATGAAAATGAAAATAATGAATTTGTTATTTTTTTTCTTTTTATCTATTGTTTACATTTTAATAAATTACTATTTTATATTTATTTATTCATTGTTCTTTTATTAAATTTAATATTTATTAATATTATTTATTATTAATTTATATATTGATGACATCACAAATGACATTTATATTGAAATTTGACTCCCGCCTTTTTTTAAAGAATATTGTATTAATATTTTTTTTATATTTAAAATATTTTAAAATTTTTTATTTAATTTCGAAATAAAATTAAAAATATATATTTTTTTTATATTTAAAATATTTTAAAATTTTTTATTTAATTTCGAAATAAAATTAAAAATATATATTTTAATAATATTTTATAATTATAAATTACGATATATATTTATCAATAATAATGAATTTTTTTTTTTTAACTTAATTACAGAGCCGAGGCTCGGGGTCCCGGTATGATCTTAATATATTGTGAGAATTAGATAAATAATGTAGAGAGAAAAAAATATTTAAAAATAGATATTTATTTAAATGAAATAAAATTATTTAATTTACAGAATGAAAATGTCTATAATAATGTCTAAACATTTTTTCTTTATAATTTTACATTATAATAATACTAATTACAGTAGTTATAATATATGGGGAATTTTCAACTTTGACTGCCGATTTGACCATGTTCCCAAACGAACGACTGTTCATTTCATAACTGAAAATAGTGTCGAATAGAAATAGACGATATTACTTGGATTAATCTTATTATGCTAGCTAAAATTGTTTGTTTGTATTATTGAGGACCCCAGTTCAATTCATTTTAATCAGATTGATGCAATGATGCAACATTTAATAATTGTAATAAATAATTAATTGTAGATTAATATTTTTTAAAGGGTCAAGCGACAGCTCGGTGTCCCAGGTATTAATATTACCAGCCAAACCCAATAATAATGAATCATTTTTTTTAACTTAAGTACCGAGCCGAGGCTCGGGGTCCCGGTACTCTTATCTTATTATGCTAGCTAAAATTGTATATATCTATCTATTTATCTATCTATATATATTGGTTCTCAAAAACCGCTCTAACGATTTTTTTCAAATTCACACTAGATATAGTATTTATAAAGAAAAATTAAGTTTTATTGATGATATCTCTTGAAACATTCAGCTTCATTATTAATTTCTTAATTGAAAATTATATATGGAAAACGTCAAAATTGGCATCCATTTTTATTTGTATTAATATTTTTTTTTATTTAAAATATTTTAAAATTTATTATTTAATTTCGAAATAAAATTAAAAATATTTATTTTTAATAAAATATATATAGATATTTATTAATCTCTCTCAAAAAAAAAAAAAAAATAAAAAAACATCAAATACTGCTAAGACAGTAAAAAAATGACAATTTTTTATCTAAATATATATAGAACAGAGGCTAGAGAGATGTTTTAACGAGTGGATTTCGTCGGTTCGAAACTCGCCGGGTGAATCGTTATTTAAAAATGAAAATAATGATTTTGTTATTTTTTTTTCTTTTTATCTATTGTTTACTTTTTAATAAATTACTATTCTATATTTATTTATTCATTGTTCTTTTATTAATTAAGTTTTAGATAGTTTTATAATTTTTAATATTTTTTCAATAAAATATTATTTAATATATTTATTAATATTATTTTATTTATTATTATTGAGTACCCGAAGTTCCATTCATTTTAATCAGATTGATGCAATGATGCAACAGTTAATAATTGTAATATTGTAATAAATTTCTATCTTGAAAATTGTTACATATTATTCAGGATATTTTAAAAACAATTTCTTTCTTTAATTAATATTCATTTTTTCTATAAGTCAGATATATTTCCAAATATTAAATAATTTTTGAAGTGAAAACTTCTTTAGCGGCGTTGAGCACTTTTGCGGGATGGGGAAAAAGTATAGAACTCGCGTGATCGTGACCAACACCATGAAGCTAGCACATTACGTCTGCTTTCAAATTTCTTATAACAGAGCGCGAAATTTGAATTGTCATTAGAACTGTTTTATAAATTATCTCTAACATATAAATATATATTTATTATGTAAAGTTCATTTCATATATACATATATAATCAAAATTATACGAAATGAACTTCACATAATAAATATATATTTTATGTTAGAGATAAGAATTATAAAACAGTTCGTATTGCAATATTTTAAACAAAGTTGTGTATTTATATATATATAAATATAAGTTACAAATTTGTTTAAAATATATGTTTAAAATAATATATAAGTTATATATATATACATGCATATGAAATTCATCTTTCTCGTGAAATAGCGCGAATTTCGTCTGTTTTAAAATTTCTTACGCAGAAGTTTTCACTTCTGTCGGCCAGTCCCACGACTGCCAATTTTGCTTTTTTAATTCCGAAAAGCTGCAAAGCACGTTTTTTTGTCTTTAGTTTGTTTTATAACCACTTGGGGCGCTAAACAGTTTTTCAAAAAAACACTATAGAAAAAAAATATATGTACCTATATATTATATATTTATGTATTATTGAGGAGCACAAGTTCATTAATTTTAATCAGATTGATGCAAATGTGTAACATTTAATAATTGTAATAAATAATTAAAGAATTGTGTATCAATATTTTTTAAAGGGTAGAGCGAGAGCTCGGTGTCCCAGGTATTAATATTACCAGCCAAATCCAATAATAATGAATCATTTTTTTTAACTTAAGTACCGAGCCGAGGCTCGGGGTCCCGGTACTTAATTATAATCTATTTTGTTTTTCATTTTATTTGAAATAAACTACTATTTCAATAATTATATAAATATATATTAAATCTCTCTCGAGAACGTTGCTAAATGGTCTTGGCACAATTATGAAAGAATTTGGAGTAGATAGAAATTGGATGGAGGTGGCTTAAATTAAGAACAGTGAGGCCGAGCAGGAATGGTTCCTGCAGTCAAGAACTTTTCAATATAGTAATGTCACAGATAAATTAAAAATATTTCAAGTTTAAGTGCATTTAATTCAAATCTATAAAATCACCAAAAAGATTGTATTTATTATATTATAACGAGGAATTATACTTTAAATATATTATGAAATTAAAATTCATTATTTTTTTTTCTTTAAAGAGGTAAAAATTTTTTATTGATAAGACTAACCTTGCCCCTTAGTCAATTAAGTGAAAGAATTTACATTGAAAAATAACGGGGTGGGGGAGACATTCTAATATTTAATAAAAACTTCTCTTGAAGTATTGACCATGAAATATCTATCGTTAGGTTAAACGATCCATCACATTTATTATTTTTTTATTATTATCGCAGAGTGGGTATCAGGTCATTAACATTATACTACCAGTGATCATACCTGTGTTTATTAAAAAGATAGTTAATAAATAAGCAAATAACAATAGATATATACGAAGTAAGAAAAATAAATAAAGATCCTTGGATTAGCTGTAAAGGGACCATCCCGAACTGAAAATATTATATATACGAGGGTGGGTCAATAAGTCCGTGACTTTTTGAATTTTCCTTCTCTTAAATAAAATGACAACACTGCTCCTATCAGTAGGTAACTATCACTGAATCCTGTCGAAATTTGAACCAGCTGGTTCTTTTAGTTTTTGTTTGACATTTATTAATGGCAGACTAACTCCTGATTTGAGAAGAAAATTGAAAATACTCATTTTCCATGAAAATACATGAAGAAAAATAAATTTAACATTAAAATATTAAATTAATTAATGAAGCATGTGTGTTACTTAAAATATTATAAAATAATTTAATCTATATAATGTATATATTAATTGGGCCTAACAAATTAAATTTCGTAAATCTTTATATTCATCCTATTTTGATATTTTTATAAATAATAATAATATATATAGGTGTATATAGGTATGTAGGTTCAGGTGTTAAGAATATTTGCTTAAATTATTAAAGCTTTGGTGGCTGTTTTTATTTATAAGGGAATTTTGTAAATAAAACCATATATTGATATTTTTTATTGTAAATTTATTCAAAAAAATACAAAATGTTACGATTGCTACTTCTGCAGTCGCTTGATAACGTGTTTTATTTACAAAATTCCCTTATAAATATTTGTTTAGTTACGATCTTTAATTTTGGTTTCAATCCCATTAATACTTAATTTTGCTGATTTTGAATAAATGTGCTTAATCACTTAACTCTATAAAGTAATTAAATATTAAAATGTAAGAAGTTAAAATATTAATAAATTTATCTGTAGGTCCTTTGACAAGAATAAAACTTTTTATGATTCTAATGCGCATAAAGAAATGAAATAAATCAATTGGAAATTATTTAAAAATTATTCTTAAAAGTTTTAAATTTTTTCTAATTTTAGTTTCAATATATAAAAATATTTTTACTTTCCCGCATACTTCGTATAAGGGAAGTATTGGAATCGTCAAAAATTTCGACTTCGAGATTTCGATAGATCTTGACGTTTTAGACCTCCCTGAGTCGGAAAATACCATTTTTCGAATTATGTCTGTGTGTGTGTATGTATGTATGTAATGTCTGTAAGCAAATTTACTCAAAAACTAATCAAGCTAGGACTTCGAAATTTGGTACACCGATATTATTCACAGTTTGTAGATTTCTATCAAAATTTCGTCAAAATCGGTTAACCGGAAGTGGTACTTTACCTACACTGGTTGCGTTTACCTTTCAAGTAAAGTACCAGTTTGCTTTGAGATATTTGCTTCATATTTTGTATATAGATTTAAAAATACGAAAAATATTGAGATACCAAATTTCATCATGATCTGACTACCGGAAGTGACATTTTACCTATACAAGTAGCGTTTCTTTTTTACCGACCGACGATAGTAAGGGAGGTATTGTTTTCACACCAAATTTCACCTATGGATATTTTTAGGTACATATCTCCACGAATCATGCATTTTCTTAACAGAAAAAAGTATTTTTAGCATGTCTGTCCGTCCGTCCGTCCGTCTGTCCGTCCGTATAGATGTGTACAGCCTGAACGGCTCAACGGATTTTGATGAAATTTGGTATATTTACTTAATACATCAGTAGGATGAATTGATCAACTTTTGGTGCAAATCCGGAAACCGGAAGTGCTAGTATTGCCGATCGAAGAGAGGAAGTGAAGGGTTATTTTCATATCAAATTTCACGTGAGGACATATCTCCACGTGTTATGCACTTTGTATTGGTTTTATCCTCGAGAAAAATCATCTTCATTAGTTTTTTCTTAATTTAAAATTATATGACGTCACCCAGCACTTCATGACGTCACATATATTATATTATATATTATAAATAAAATAAAATTAAAAATATTTATATTATATCCATATCTGTTTTTTTTACATTTAAAATATCAGTTAACCGGAAGTAGCACTTTATTCTATATATATATATATAAATGTTACCAAATATCAAATTTGACACAAATAAACTAATACGAACTGGCTCTTTATCAATACCAAGTTTACACATTCTAAATATTAATTCACAACTCTTTATACCTATTTATATGCGGGAAAGTCTAGGGGAGGACACTCCCGCTTTTTATTGTAACATTTTCTTTTTCCTAAAACTAAATCTTAAAAAAAAATTGATAAATTATCTTCCGTCACACCACTCCCACCGTTCCCCTATTCATAGCATAGAAGTTATACTTCTATTGTTCTAAATGTTTTCATAGCAGGGTCGTTTTACTATTTGCAAATCTAGAATTGTTAATTTTTATTTATTTTCTTTTTTCATTTGGGACAAATGAAAGATCACTCTAAGAAAACAATATTTTCAGAAAATAATGATGTTAGCTTTCCATAAATTGCAATATTTACTCCTCCATTTGATTGAATTTACACTGCTAAAATGAGAAAATAAATATAAAGAGAAAGATTATACAACTCTTTTTTTTAAATCTGTTCCTGTAACATATTAGTATGTGAATTACAAATAAATTGTGCATTATTATTTATATTATATATTTTACAAACAAAATTATTATTATTATTATTTAAGTTATGACCCTGCGAAAAACTTTATTACTATGCTTGTACTCGTATATATTACACATTTTCAGTATTGATACTTAGCCTATCCCTTAGATGAGGTGTCATTTGGAAAGAGATGACCCACATTACAATTTTATATGTTACTAATCAATAACGTTTTATGGATAATTATGAATTTTAATAAGATCCACTTTGATATGCCAATTTTCTTCAAATTCCTTATAAAACCTTTATATCTGTCTCTGGAGGAATGAAATCGTCACAATCTTATTTAGTTGCATGATATTTTAAGTACGAGGGCAGGTCAATCAGTCCGTGACTTTTTGAATTTCCCGTCTCTTAAATGAAATGAGAACACTTCTCCTGTCACCAGGAAACTATCAGCTGACTTCTGCCGAAATGTTAAGCAGCTGGGTCTTTTAGTTTTTGTTTGACATCCATTAATAGGAGACTACCTCGTGATTGAAGAAGAAAATGGATAAAAGTGAATTTCTATGAAAATCCATGAATCGGGATATGAATTGCTCCCTTATCCGCCCTATTCTCCGGATTTGGCCCCGAGTGACTATTTCTTGTTTCCAAACCTGATAAAATGGCTCGGCGGAAAGAGATTTGATCCAACGTTGAAATCATCTCACAAAAAATAGCTATTTCGATGACCTCAATAAATCTTATTTTTAGGAAGAAATAAAAAAATTGGTGAAACATTGTGTGTGGACGAAGTGTTTAGAACTCAAAGGAGGCTACTTTGAAAAATAAAATAATTTTTTATCCAAAAACCAGTATTTCATTCAAAAAGTCACGGGACTTATTGATCTTCCCTGGGGAAAAGTCGGATTATGATACTTATATATGTAGTTATTTCTATTCACATGTTAAACTCGCAATTTTTCTTTCTTTTTTAAAAATCAGAAATTTTGTATTAAATTTTAAATATTTTTTAATATTTTCCATACATCATTATATATATATTAGAAATATATTCGATATGATTTCTTTTAAATTAAAATGATCAACGGATATTATGCGAAGATCACTCAGTTAATTGATCCTTTCCTGTAATTGCATCAGACAATCCGTAAAATTGCCATAATTTCAATATATATAAACAATCACTAGAAGGTCATATTGGATTATTATTTTCATTTCATTGCCAATGAAACCACATTAAGATTGAATATGAATTCATCGATATATTTTTTAATTTAACTGAGGAATAAATGAACTAGTTCAGTCTATTTGATCAAATTTCCCTGAATTAGTTAAATAAATTAAAATCAATCATGGATTTACACTATCGTGTAGTTAGTAAATATATAGAGGTATTTTCCCTATTGGTTTCTCTATAAACAAAATTATCTCTATTCTTTTCTCATGCAATCAAGTCAGTTATTTTATATAGTAATACCTGGAACACCAAGCTATCGCTCGATCCTTTAAAAAATATTGATATATAATTCTTTAATTATTTATTACAATTGTTAAATATTACATCATTGCATTAATCTGATTAAAATGAATGGAGCTCAAAAATAAAAAATAATATTAATAAAATTTAAATAATATTTTTGTGAAAAAATATTAAAAATTATAAAATTAATTAATAAATGAACAATGAATAAATAAATATAAATTAATAATTTAATAAAAACTAAACGCGAAAATAGGTAAAAAAACATAAAATTAACTAATAAAAATTTGTAAGAATTAACAAAAAATAAAACGACAAAACATATTAAAAAATTGATTATAATTATCACAAATCAACTTACAATGTTTGCAAGAGAAATAAGATAACTTAGATTATTTTTGGTGAAAGATTAATAGATATATTTAGAAATTTGATTCTAAAATATTATTAAAATAAATATTTTTAAATTTATTTCGGAATTAAATAAAAAATTTTAAATTATTTTAAATATAAAAAAATATTAATACATTTTCAATTAAAAAAGAATAGCAAGAGGCAAATATGACTTAGTTAGTGACGTCATATAAATTTAAATTAAGAAAAAACTAATAAAGATGATTTTTCTCTAGGTTGAAACCAATACAGATAGATTTGTATTTATAAATATTATCTATGGTGTGAAATTCAAAAAAAATCCTTCGAGCGGTTAATTAATAAATTAATTAAAAAATATACAAATATATATATATATATATATGATCAGATCATTTTGATGAAGAGTGTTTTGATAGAACGTCGTATATATGGTATATGTTCGATTAAAAGAAAATGTCTTTCCTACAATATCCACAGGATTCATAATTCAAAATCCTAGAGCCGGTCTGCTTTTCAGCATAATGTATAGCAATTTATTTAAATTAATAATTTTTGTAATTTCAAAAATACATTAATAAATATATTTTTTGTTTAAATTTAAAATTATAATACTTAGAAATTTGAACTTGGCAGGTTTTCGTGTTGTACGTAACACTAGATTATTTGTATAATTATATTTATTATTTATATATATAAATTAACCTGCCAAGTTCAAATTTCTAAGTATTATAATTTTAGATATTTTAAACCAAGTTCCTACGTATTTTAACAACTATACCATATTTTAAGTTTGGTGTATGGTAAAGTGAATTTCGGCCAGATGGACCGTTGACGTGAATAAAGTGACGTGTAGTGCCTGGATGAAGGAGGCGGAGGACTGGGTGTGGTGGCGAGTCTTGGGAATGCCAAATGTTTACCAGTGGATCAGGCTGTTGATGAAAATGATTATGATTGATTTTAAAGTGCATCTAATCTTGGCATTGGGATGGATTTGAACCCTTTTTTAGGCAAACAAATAGCCGATAGGAACTTGGCCCCCTTTTTAACAGGTATGTTTTTGATAAGATTACATTTTTACCGACAGACGATAGGAAGGGAAGGTATTGTTTTCACACCAAATTTCACATGTGGAGATTTTTACATATCTCTAAACCAGGTATGATCTAATAAAGTACCCGGATTGATCTAAAATAGCAGCATAGCTGAAATGACAGTTTTATCTCTAAATAAATATTTTTTTAAGGTCATTCTTTTCTTTCTTCCAGTGTATTAATAAGTCCGTTTAAGGGGTGTATATTTTATGACCAACTTTTTTTAATTTATGTTCTTTTAAATTATTTGAATGGCTATTCGGTGAATCAGGTATTATTATTATCAGCCAAACCCGATAATAAGGAATCATTTTTCTTATTGACCGAGCGGTGGCTCGGTGAACCAGATACTATATATATATATATATATATATATATATATATATAGTTTTAAGTGGTGCCATATCTACACAACGACATATGAACAATGGAAGATCTTATGTTCTGGAGCATATTTGACCATTTGTAAATTCGAAGTCATTATCATTCTGGTTCTGTATTCTTTTAATTTTCATATCAAAATAAATTTTCTCTCCATTTAATATCTATCTAATTTCAAAGGAACTAAACGAATTACATGGTAATCATAAGATTAGACAGGTGGGCATGAATTATCAAAACAACTTTTTAACATTTTTTTTCAATCATATTACATTAATTTAAAAACAATTTATCATTTAATTATCTGATTATATAATATAGTATAATAATAATGAAGATTACCAAAAAAAGAAATAAATAAATAATTCATGACTTTAACTGGTTAGAGAGGGGATTATAGGAAATTATATGATTTAATATTTGATCAAGTAAGCAAGTACATAAATTAAATTGATAAATCAGTTACATATTTTAAAAATAATTTATTTATTAATTCACTCATATTCTATAAAAATAATGTTCTTTTGTCAATAAATGAAAATGGTAATAGTAAATTCTTTGCAGTCTAACTAAAGGATTTTTAATAAAATAGTCAGTGAAACTGGAAAGTAGTCCCAAGTGGAAAAGGTCTGGAAAGATAAAAAATGCCATGCCGAGACTAAAATGGAAATGAGCGGGGCATTTAGCAAATAAACAATAGATGGACAAAAAATAACTACTAATGACAATGTGGCAGGATTGGAATGGAGCAGTCGAGCACTGAATTAACATTACGACATGTGTGGTGACATCTGAGAGAGAGAGACCTAAGTTATGCCCTAATTGCCCTAAAGGCCTGATTGCAAAGGAATATACTAAATTTTGTAAATATGTAATTAAAATAAATAAAAGATGAAAAATTGAACCACAAGGAAAATAAATAGAAATTGGTAGATCAAATTTTTATATTTTATTATAGTATTATATTATTATAATATTATTATAATATATAAAATTATTCCTAATGAACTATGAATATTTGAGATTAAGATTATTATTTCAAATAAATAAACGACAAAATATATGAAACAATTTCAAATAATTTAAAAGAACATATGTTAAAAAAAATATTCATAATACATACAGCCCTTAAACGTACGTATTAATGCACTGAAAGAGAGAAAAGTATGGTCTGTGGATATAAAATAATATATATTTTGGAATTTACCGTGAGATTAATGGTGTTTTGGGGGATGGTACTCTATCACTTCGAACCGCGGATGGTTTCGACGATTCAGAGCCGGTGAAAACGACACCATGGTTTTGCTGTGTGTTTGGTGGGATTGGAAGGGAATCATCCACTATGAGCTGCTCCCATCTTGCCAGACGCTTAATTCTACCATCTACTGCGAACAACTGGACCGCTTGAAGCAGACAATCTACCAGAAGCGTCCAGAATTGGCTAACAGGAAGGGTGTAGGGTTACACCAGGATAACGCCAGACCACACACTTCGTTGATGACTCGTCAGAAGCTACGGGAGCTCGGATGGGAGGTTTTATCGCATCCACCATATAACCCGGACATAGCGCCAAGTGATTACCACCTGTTCCTGTCCATGGCGAACGCCCTTGGTGGTGTAAAGTTGGACTCAAAAGAGGCTTGTGAAAAGTGGCTGTCCGTGTTCTTCGTAAATAAGGATGGGGGTTTCTACGAGGGGGGTATTATGATGTTGCCGTCTAGATGGAAACAGATTATCGAACAAAACGGCGCATATTTGAACTAAATCCGATCACTATAACACTTTTCATAAAGCATTGAATAAAGAGCAAAAAAGCGGAAGGGAGATATTTGACAAGCTATTATATGTACCAACATAACAAAAAAAATACAGTCCGCGAAAATTCAAAATTCCCCTTTTCTTTTGAACATATCTCGTACGTTAGAATTTGGAAAAGATAATAATTGAAAGAGACTTTTCGAGGAATGTGATTGCTACAGATAACATAATTCGATTTTAGTAGGCTTGAATAATTATTAAAAATACTATTATTCCAAAAGTTTTTTCATAATTTGTTTAATCTTTAAATTTAAAGCATAAATCAAATAATTTTTCATGGGGATTTATGTAAAAAGAAAAAATAATTTGTATTTATCTTACACTCGAAAATAAATAAGATGTAAGATAATATATAAGAACCTTATTATAATGAAAAAAATAAAACTACTATAGGATTGTTTTTATATTGGAGAGATAACGTATATTTAAATTAAACATTATATAATAATTTAACGAGAAGTAATAATTATTGTTACTATCTCGCAAGAAAATTTTCGATGACGAGATTTTGATGTTTTTATACGTTTTGAAGGTCCCTGAGTCATTTTCACTAAGTTTGAGAAAATTATCTGTGTCTGTATGTAGACAAGATTACGGAAAAACAGTTTGAGCTAGAATAATGAAATTTGGTACACGGGCATTATTCAAAATTACCGTAGATTTCTATCAACTTTTGAGAAGTGTAACTCATTCGGAAGAGGACCACCACGTTTTCATTTTTTTTTCTCTAAACTGACCGTAAAAATAAAGCTATATGTTTAATAGTTTTTAACATGTTTTAAAAATTGTATAAAACTGCTATTTATATAATTTCAGCTTGATGGATTCGCTGAAAGTACCGGAATTAATTTTTTAACACTGCAAATCACGCGCTAGTACGTCAACAAAGAGTACACATATTACAATAAATATTATTTATTAATTTTAATTTATAATTTATAATTAATTAAATTTGTAATTTAAATATAATATATGTATTAATTAATCCAATTAAAATTTGCGAGATAGTAGAGTGGAGACCCTCCAGATTTTTTTTTTTTTTTTTTTAATTAAACTCACTCTGGTGTTATTTTTATACTGGAATTGAGAATATTAGCTAATATTGACAAAATCCAAGAAATTGCATTCAGTTTCCGCTTCTGGTTTGCAATCCCATTCGATTCATACGAAATAACCTGATTTAGTTTCTCCTTGACCTAAGATTTGTTAGCAATTGGATAGAAGTTAGAATGGAAAATGTAGTAGCAAAAAAAAAAAAAGAAAAATAATAATAATAAAAATAAGAAAAAATATTTTTTTTTTTTTTTTGAAATTGGAAATTTGATTCTGATGGTGATGATAGAATTGAAAATAAATGGGGTCGTGGTTGTATTCTCTTGTGAAGATTGAAACCTGGCCTTAACTTGGCCTGAGTCCGGAGGAAATGGGATCGAAGCCTGGAGGCTGGCTGGAGTCGACTGTCGAGTGGGGAGGCCAACTGGTCACGTCGCTCGAGGTCCCCGGTGGAATCCTCGACCGGTCCCAGCAACCAATCACTCCATTAGTACGTTAGAAATACAAACTTCAAAACTTTAAATCAAAGACTTTTTTTTTTATTGTTTCAAACTTACTTCATGGAATTTTATATGAAATGAATGAGAGTGCCGTTATAAATATTAATTAATTCATTTCCAACTAATTAAACTAAAACAACTTTAAGAATTGGTTATTTATATAATCATATTTATTATTTGTTTTTAACCTAATATAGTGAAAGGTCACATTATAATTAATAATATATATATTTTCACAGGTATTATCCAGTAGTTTATTTTTATTATGGTTATAAGCATTAAAATTTAATTTGTAATTGGCGACAAAAATCAACTTAAAAAAACAATTAGTGGGCTAATATTTAATTTTTAATATTAAAATTATATAAAAAAACATCTTAAAACAATATCCCTCTTGTTCTTTAGAATATAGATTATATAATTAGTATAAAATTATATATATATATATATATATAGATATATATGTTAAAAGTAAACCGCCTTCAAATTAATTTTTGTAGTATGAATTTTCATCAACAGGCTTATTTTTCCTTAAATGGAAGATTTTCATTAATCGTAATTGAAAAATATATTAAAAGTATATAATTATTAAAATATTTTTTTTTTTGGCTATTTTTTTTTTAATTTAATTCTAAAAAAAATATATATAATATATATAATGTAAGATTAAAACATTAAAAAAATCATTAAATTAAAATATTCCCTGTTTGTTATATAGGAAATACTAAAAATGATTTATATTAGAGTTCATTAAAATTTTAAATTATTTATTATATCTACTAAAAATTGACTAATTATTCAAATAAATATACAGAAAATTTCTTTAAATATAAAATAAAATAGATTATATTTATTATTTATTATTATTATATATATATATATATAATTATATTTAATTTTTTTATAATCAAAAAATGTTGTTATCACTTAATGTATTGAACCATTTTTCAGTTATTATTAGTTTTTTTAAATTTTCAAAATGTATTAAATTAACTTTTAATCATATAATTCACAAAACACTATATATATATATATATATATATATACAGGGTGTCTCATAAAAATGGTTCCATTGGTCCACGTTATCACCGTTATCTGCAGTGAGGGAGAGGAACGCGGTGGAACGACGTTCCCTTACCTTTTTTCAGAACCGGTACGCATTCCAGTACTTTTTCATGTCCCGATAACTCTACTGTTAAAATTTCTTTTTCTGTGTTCGTTAATATTTTGTATAGTAAGAATAAGAAAAAATAAAAACTTATATGGAAATAATAGTTTACTGAAAATATGACTTTTTTTTGTTCCTACTATGCGTTCCCTTACTTCTTTACCAATATACCACTGGTTGTCTGGAAAATCATCAATTTAAACAATTGCAAACATGATTCTTTTATTAGTCTTTATGTTCATAAATAATGTTTTTGTAGTTATTCAAAGTGTTAGTAGATTTTTTTGAGACATCCTGTATATATAAGCCTAAGAGTATTTACATACCCAGTAAAATGAATAAATATAATTTTCTTATTGAAATATTTTATACATGTTAAAATTAAAATTAGACTTAAAAATAACAATACCTCCCTTACTATCGTCGGTCGGTAAAAATCTTAAAATAGGAATAATATTTTTACCGACCGACGATAGTAAGGGAGGTATTGTTTTCACACCAAATTTCACATGTGGAGATTTTTACATATCTCCACGAATCATGCATTTTCTTAACAGAAAAAAGTATTTTTAGTATGATGTCTGTCCGTCCGTCCGTCCGTATAGATGTGTACAGCCTGAACGGCTCAACCGATTTTGATGAAATTTGGTATATTTACTTAATGCATCAGTGGGATGAATTGATCAACTTTTGGTGCAAATCCGGAAACCGGAAGTGGTAGTATTAGCGATCGACGATAGGAAGGGAAGGGTTATTTTCACACAAAATTTCACATGAGGAGATTTTTTTATATATCACCACGAATCATGCACTTTGTATTGGTTTTATCCTCGGGAAAATTATATTTATTAGTTTTTTCTTGATTTAAAATTATATGACGTCATCCAGCCATTCATGACGTCACAGCCAGCTACTACTTATATATTATAAATAAAATAAAATTAAAAATGTTTATATTTATTATTTATGTATCCATATCTGTTTTTTATTACATTAATAAATATATTAAAATTATTTGAAATTGTTTCTGTAGCTGGAAATTAACTTACTTCAAACCGTCGGTCGGTTCGGACCTGGCCACAGGTCAACTTATTTTAAAAACACTTGGTAAAGTTATGTTCTGATGACAGTTATTCTTATTAATGTTTTTTTTTTGAATTAATATTTACAAATATATACATGTATATATATTCTAAATGCAAATTATATATTACTTAAAAACATATATAGTTTGGATGTGAGAGAGAAAGAAAAATAGAGGGGGATGGAGATGATAGATATATATATATATATATGATACTTTATACAATAATATATATTGCATTTTAAAAGAAAGGGAGAGGTTAATGCTCTGCTCATTTGGCAATTTCGGCCCTCAACTTGGAACTTACTAATGACGTAGGAAAAAGGGTGGACACTTAAAATTTCCTTGTATGGAGTTTTGACTATAGCCTTTAAATATTAGTATTCAGGGTCTCTTAATTTCCATGAAAAGCTTTTATTTATATAACAATATATATATATATATTTATTTATATTTTGTCTTTCTTTTAGAGAAAATCCCGCATTTCCCGAGATCATTCTAATCATATTTATTTATTATTATTATTATTATTATTATTATTATTATTTTAATAATTTTAAATAAATTTACATATACCATTAATGATATAGACATATTTGTATATTAATTATTAATTGTATTGTCCTTTTATGGTTTTATAATCAATTAAAATAGAATAATTAAATTTACAGAAGATTTAAGAATAATTTAAAGAATAAATATTCGGATAAGTGGATTATATGCAGGGGGTTGTGAAAATTTTAAAAATAAATAAATATACCTTTATACTTTTATGTATAAAACAATGCAGAAAATTTGACAATTTGCTCGATGAATCTACTGTCAACACCAATAATTTAATTATTTTTGTTAATATTTATCCTTAGTACAAATAGTGGATACATATACTCATTAATCAAAATATAATTTTACGCGTTTCTTTCTGTTAAAATTAGATAATGCATGCATTGACTAGTAATTGCATATACAAAATTTAAAAAATAGAGGGTGGCGTTAATTCAAAAAGTTTAAAAAGTACTGCTCTACAATAAAGTGATTTAAGAGTACTTGTATATCTTATTTTATTATACTAGCAAAAATTATATTTATATTTATATTTGTATTTTTTAAATATTAAACCAAATTCACACCATAGATAATTTTCATAAAGAAAAAGCGAACTGTATTAGTTTAAGCCTCGGCAAAAATCTTCTTTGTTAGTTTTTTCGTAATTTAAAATAGGAATTTTAATAATAATAAAAAATGGCGCCTGGTAACGCAGGACAGCGCTTCCTTACATACAAAATATTATAAATAAAATAAAATTAATGATATTTTGTAATCAAATTACGAAATATAGGTATATTATGTTATATCTACAGATCATACTTTTCTCTCTTTCAGTGCTTTAATACCACAGACCATAAACGTACGTTTGTGTATGTTTTATGACTATTTTTTTTCAATTTATGTTCTTTTAAATTATATGAAATTGTTTCATATATTTACTCGTTTATTCATTTGAAATAATAATCTTAATCTTAAATATTCATAGTTGATAAGTAATAATTTTTTTAAAGTACCTAGCAGCCGCTCGGTGTACCAGGTACTAGTACAAATGTAAATTATCATTATTATAATAAAGAATTAAGGATATGTCGGCAACTCCAGATCACTTTATTTCATAAATAATAAATAAAATAAATAAGGTAAATATTAATAATAAACAAAAAATATAATAATAAATAAGTAATTAACTAAATATAATTAATTTATTAAAACAATGAAGGATTTTGCGAAAGTGTGATTATATTCTAATAATTAATACCATTTTTTAGGTGATTTATAATTTATTACCTTCCAACCAAATTGAAATTCACACACTCACAGTTAATCTTACACTATATTATTCACACATGCACACACATAGACACACAGATAACATACCAGAAATATTTTGTGTTACGACACTCAAACGTAAATAAATACTCAAATCATTCAGTTCTTTTCTCTTTACTACTTTCACTTATCTACCATTCCGCGTTTTCATATATTCAAAATTATATTACACATTAATGTAAATTTAAATTAAGTAGTGATAATCGTCTTATGTATAACATTAATTAAATTAATAAATGTAACTAATAGTAAGTAAGTAAAAATAAATGTTTTAATAAATGGCGACCAGATACTTTATTATATTATAAAGATTAATTTTATTAAATATAAATATATTTTCAACTATAATTTTATTCGATTATAGTCAATCAGGAAAATATCCATTTATAATGATTTATTGTATTTTATTTATTTATTTATTATTTTATTTGATCAAAATTTTAGTTAGAATTTAGAATTATATAAATCTACTCTTAGAACCTAGTAGTTTTCATGATTAAATCGATTTAAAATTCATTGGTAAATGATCAAAATTTCTTGAAATCAAAATTTAAATAAAGTATTTATTTCAAGATAATTTCCAATTCTAAATAGTTAATTATATATAGTTAGTTGAAATCTATTCATATATTTTAGATAATAAATATATATACTTTCAAATAAAATATTATCTTACCATGAGGATAGTAATATAAATATATATTATTAAATTTGTTTTATTATATATTCTAAATCTAAATTATTTCGTTAACATAACATAACATAAAAAACAAATAGTATAGTGGAGACCGAGGAGACTCTGGACACTTTTTTCCCCACAAATTTTTTATAAGTTATTCTAAGAATTATATGGGTGTGAGGCATGGTTTATGACCTTAGGTGACGTGAGTAGATTTAGAATATTTGAGAATAGGATTCTGCGAAGCATTTATGGGCCAAAGAAAGATGAGGTCACCAGGGAATGGCAGAGACTGCATAACGAGGATTGCATGACCTCTATGCATCTCAAGATATAGTTATAATTATAAAATCGAGAAGGCTGGGATGGCACGTGGCTAGAATGGGAGAAGAAAGAAAAATATATTGGTGGGGAGACCGAGTGGGAAACGTCCGCTTGGAAGACCAAGGACGCGGTGGGTGGACAATTTAGGAAGGGACGTGAGAGAGATGGGAGAGGGTAGGGATTGGAGGGTTGTGGTTCAGAATAGGGATACTTAGACAAGTGTGGTTGCTGCGACCAAGAGCTTTCGAGTTCCGTAGAAGGACAGCGATAGATAGATTCTAAGCACTACATTATTTCTCAAAGTGTCAATAGGTAGTATGAAAATTAAGGTTCATCCGAGATTTTTAAATGTTTCCAGAAAAATCCGTTTATCGCTGTCGTCCATTTTTATACCGAGCGGGAAAATGTGCAATGTCTCTCCGTGTAAGGGAGTCATTGGACATAGGGTGGAGAGGTTTTAGACATTCAAGTGATGACTAGAGAGATTTTGAATATACACATTTTAAAGTAAATTTAGACTTTTAGACCTCATAGATAACACTAGTTTGAACTTTTACCATTGTTTGTACTGGAGCAAGTTCAGTAATCCCTGCAGACTACAGACAACCAGACAACTCCTGCCCTCTCCAAAAGAGTTAACCAATTTTACAAATGAGCCGTTACATGAAAATTTGATCATCAAACAAAATTATGAATATAAATATGTAATAGCTGAAAATATAAAATTTCCAATAAACTAAAGGCACAAAAAGCGACAAGGGGAGACTTTAGACTTTAGACAATCGTTCAGGCGCCGTTTATTGATAAAAAATAATCTCAAATATATTATAAATATATAATCTCATAATGCCATTATGTGGTTACCGATGTTCCTCTTATTTGAAATAGGTTTGACTAGCTTCACATTACAGATAAAAAATTGAAAAATATATTGAATGATGTTTATTATATTTTGAATTAAATATTTATAAGCCAAACCTCTTAATTGGATAAATAAAAAAGTATAAAAAAAAATTAAGCTATATTATAAATATTTATAAACTTTTTTCTTCTATCGTCTGAATAATTACAGAGACACTATTTGTTACTATTTTTTTATTCTAATGAGATTTATTTTCCTAATGATACTTGATTAACCTTTAATGAAAACTATTATCTCATTGAATCCGAAATTTGGATGTTGATAGTTAATATAATTTTGAATATCTTACGCAAAAAAAAAATTCGTATAAGGCTATTATTATTTGTATCAATTAAATAATATTATTCGCATATTTTGAATATAAAAAAAATTAATATATATTTAATGGGTTTTTAATATTTAAATGATTTTAGTTAAATCTTAATTTTACTTAACAACTATTCTAGGAACGAAAACTAAAGTTATAGCACATTGTATT
This sequence comes from Labia minor, assembly GCA_963082975.1. Lineage (NCBI taxonomy): Eukaryota > Metazoa > Arthropoda > Insecta > Dermaptera > Spongiphoridae > Labia > Labia minor. Next base: position 43,513,723 of record OY720348.1, on the reverse strand, counting down.
TGTTATGGAAATTAAAGTTAAATAATTTGTACATTTTTTTTTTTTTTTTTGCATAAATATTATATACGTAGATTAAATTTATCTTATCTATCTATCTATCTTTCTATAAATTCTTGGTCTTAAAAAGGTTTAATAAAAATAATAAATATAATATTGATTATTATAAATTCTTCCTGATCAAAATTTGAATATATTATTATTTTATTCATGGTCAGTTCATTAATGTCACTTGAATCATTGTATTCTTTTAATTTGACATCTTTTGATATTTATTAACTAATTATTTTATAAAATATTTAAGTAATTTGTTTTTAATTTAAAATATTAAAATATTCTAACTTTTTTTAAATTTTATGAAATTTATTTACACAGTTTTAGAAAATAATTGGTTTATCTATTAAAAATTTCAATCACATGAAAGATAAATTTGAATAATCCTTTCATTTTTCTTTATCCCTATATTTTATCTAATAATTTTATTATTTTTATAATAATTTAAATTATTAACCCTGTATAAAAAAAAATCTATTAATAATTAATATACTAATATAAAATGTGATTTCACGTAGATATATGTTTAATTTTCATTTATTATTCATAATTATTAATTCAATTTTAATACTAAATAATAATAAAATGAATATATATATACTGCTGATCCTCCAATTGGAGGTTGGACGAAGAGAGGTGATTTCTCTTCTCTACAAAAATTAAATCATGCAACAAATACATTACAGAGAGATTAGGACAAATAAAATGAGGGATTTAAAATTAGGAACATGGAATATATGTAGCTTATATTAGCCAGGTGGATTCCAAAACTTAGAAATGGAAATTATATAGGAAGGGTCGTGAGGGAGTTGGGAGAGAGTAGGATTTGGATGGTTGTAGCTCAAGATAGGAGTTTCTGTTTCTAAGAACTTTCCGAGTTTCGTAAAGCCACAAAGAGACAGTATCTTCAGTACAGTTACTTTTAGTAACAAAATCATTTTAGGGGTATCTGAACTTTTTGATTGATTTTTTTGTGATACCAACTTCAAAAAGTTAGAGTACCATTGGTCAAAAATATTCAAAGGCTATGATCGTTAATTGTATAAATATTTGATGGTTTATTTTATAAAATGTGAATTGAATTCTTACCCTTTTCGGTATTACTTACAACGGTGAATAATTTCAATCTTCCCTTAGTAATTAGTAAAATTTTTGAAAAATAATCAAATTTTTTTTGATTTTTTATTTACTCTAAATTCCGATAGTTAGTTAAATTGTTGTTTTTTTTTAATTCAAGACATCAAATGATAGCAAAAGTATATCAATCAATGTTTTTTTTGTAAACCGGTTGCATAGCCTCGAAGAATTCTGTGATTATTCAAGGTCTTACACATGCTTACATGAAACTTTTGAAATGGCCTCTCAACTGACGTCAATTGAACAAGACCAAAATGTTTTCAAACTTGCTTTTTACAACAAAATTAATCAATTTATTTTTTTTTTTTTTTTTTTTTTTTTTTTTTAATTACATTTTTTAAATTAAAAAAAACGCATCCTATTATCCATGACTTAAGATAATTTTTAGATTTTCTTTTATAGTCAATATTCTTTTTTTATATTTTTATTTATTTATTTATTTATTATTATTTTTTTTAATAATACCTATAACAAGTTTCTCAGTTAGGTGTATCATCATTTGAATTATTTTAAGTTTTTTTATCTTCTAGATTTTAGTCAAATATTAATTGATGAATTAATTTTTAATAATCGTTAAATTTTTTTTGGAAAATTACTTTTAATGTTTGATTCTTTTTCCTTATTACTTCAATTCATTAGGTTTTTGAGAACGTATATTGGGAATGGAACGTAATCGTGACTTCCTGACTAACTATTCATATTTAGTGAAAGGAATCTACTCCAAGTCTTACTGCAGTTTTTGGAATCACATTTTGATGAAATAATTAGAAATTTTAGAAATCTATGTAATTAAAATACTGAGTCTGGTATATATTAACTAATTGAAAATGTGTGCAGTGTTGTTAGAACAATATAATTCATATTCATTCCCTACAATTTATTTACATATCATGTTACACAAATTTTAACCATTTATGAAATAAAAAAAAATAACAATATTGTCTATATTTTTGACATTTTTAAAAATATTATACATCAAATTTTAAAAGTACTGAAAATGCAGTGTTGTTAGAACAATAAAATTCATATTTATATATTTACAAAAACAGATTTACATATCTTGTTACATAACTTCCTCCTATTTTGCAATATAACAGTAAAATAAAAATAATTTTGAGTGTGTACAACATCAAATATTTTTTTGTCCGATTTTGTAGCATTATAATTATTATTAAATAAATGTACCTTTATATCATAAAAGTAAAATTATCTTATATTTTTATGGAATCGAAATATATTATAAATCAGAGACATTTATTCAGGATATTTTTTTAATTAATTTAATTTTTATTAATATTACATTAAATTAATATGCAAATAAAAAAATAAATCATGAAGTATATATTTTTATTAACAGTAAGGTTAAGTTTACATATTTATATTTTTTTTTAATAAAAATACACTGTTATAATTTTTTATAATAAGTGTTAAAATTTATAAATAACTACATAATAAAAAACATGGTTATATTTAAATTTGATTTATTAGTAATTTAATATTCTTTGGTGATTATTTTTGCCATTTACTTTTATAGATAAATATGTATTGATATGTAATATGTAATGATATTTATTAGATTTGACGTTCATTTACATAACCTCGCATGCAAAAAGGCTAAATTGCAATGTCGTTTATCTGGCGTTCAATGACATATTTGTATGTATATATTCACATTTATATCTTTGTAACCCAATAAATGAATGATAATGAAACTTATTAGGCTTTAACATTTATTTTCATAGAAATTCAATTAATTTAAAATTATAAAATTTGTTTATTTTAAAAATCGTGAAATTTATATAAGAAAATTATTATTTATTTGACTTCAAATTTTAACTTTAGATGAGTTACCTTTTTACTATCTCGCCAGATATATTATTGCGATCACGAAAATTTTCGATGTCGAGATTTTGACGTTTTTATATGTTTTGAAGGTCCCTGTGTCATTTTTGTAAGCTTGAGAAAAATGTCTCTGTGTGTGCGTGTGTGTGTATGTATGTGTGTATGTAGACAAGATTACTCCAAAACTGTTTAAGCTAGAATAATGAAATTTGGTACACGGGCTTTATTTAAAATTCGTAGTTTTCTATCAACTTTTGAGAAATGAAGCCCCTTCGGAAGAGGATAATTACCTACCACGTTTTCATTTTTTTCCCTCTAAACTGACCGTAAAAATAAAGATATATGTTTGATAGTTTTCTCATGATTAAAAATTGTATAAAACTGCTATATATAGAATTTCAGCTTGATTAAATCGCTGAAAGTACCGGAATTAATTTTTTAACACGTTCACTGGCAATCACGCGCCAGCACGTGACGGGGAGCCATCAACAAAAAGCCAAACACGCGCTGGTTTAATAAATATTATTTATTAATTTTAATTTATAATTTAATTAATTAAAATAAATTTAAATATAGTATATGTTAATTAATCCATTTCAAATTGGCGAGATAGTCGAGACACTCCAGATTTTTAAGTTTAGAACTTAAGCCATAATTAAACAGTATTATTTGTTTATTTTTTACATCTAGTTTCGGTACAAGATTGGTGTTTAAGATAGTATTTAACGGTGTTTCAGCAGGTGTTTTGCATACCCCTTGGCTATACATGAATATTAAAATTTTTATATAATAATTTTTATATTTACAAATATGATTTTTAATCCTCTCTATATTTTTTAATTAATATTAAATAAATAGGATATAGTATAATAGTATTAATTATTAGTAATTTGTTAAAATTAATTAAAATGATAAGTGTTAGAATTAATTATTAATTTAAAATAAATTAGATTATAATTTAGAAATTAAATATAAATACAAGTTTACAAATAAATCAGTACTTTGATTTTAAATCTAGCATGTAAAAATAGTTTATATTATTTTTACACGTTAGATGTATATATGATATATAAAAATTAAAATAAAAGTGTAATTCGACGATTTGAATATTTTAGGAAATTAATATTTTGAATTCTTTAAATAAACAAACATATTATTTTCACTAGAATATATAATGATTTAGCAATATAATTTCATTAAATTAATTAAAATAATAACTTTTACAAAGTAATTAACTTAAATATTATTTGACTTTTTATTCATTAGAAATTAAAATATTTATATTTAAATAATTGTGGCAACTTATGATTTTGTATTCGTTGTATGACGCGTAAAAATAAGTATTCTTTGAAACAAGGCCGGCTTTAGTTGAGCATTATAGAGTTTGTCATACATCTTTATCTTTTTTATAATAAAAATATATTTTTAAAGGATATAATCATAATAATATATTTTTTAATTCCCGAAAAGAATTGGATTCTGCAATTTCATGAAAGTCACACACAGGTAAAATATTTTAAATTTTATACAATCTTCAAATATAACTTTATAATCAAAATATATCTTATTCTCTTTTTTTAAATTTATATTCAGATATTCAAACTATTATTAATAATCTTTTGAAGAATTTTAGACTATTGAACTATACCTCAGGTAACAAAGTATGTATAGGATATTACTATTTTACTATAATTATAAACTTCTACTTCAAAACAATTATTACTGTAAATAATAAATCATCGTGTGGACAAAAACAATATATAAATATTTTTTTTTATTCATGATAAATATATAACATATATATAAAGGTATATGAAATAAAAATAAATATTCATATTCATTATATATTGATTTAATGTAAATATATTTATAAACATTATTCATTATAATATATTATTCTATATTCAACTTAAATGATAAATATAATTAGTGCCAATGCGAATAACATTTTTTTTCATTTATGACATTTAAGATAATAATAAAACATTAATACTGAAAATGACAAATAAATAATATTTCATCTAATTTAATTGAAAATAATTTTTTTATTAATAAAAATTGACTTACGAAAGTAAAAATTTAACTGTTTTGTACTTTTTTCTTATAATTAGGTATATATAGGTACTAAAAACTCATTTTTAAATCGATTTAATGATTTATTAGAAAATTAATGAAAACAGATGCACTGTTGTTTGCTGTTTACATAACTTATATAAGTAAATATAATTTTATTTAAATAAATTTCCACATCGGTTGCCATAATGAAACAAATGATTTTATTTATAAGTGTATTAAAAATATATATATTTTGAGAACCACTGGGTAGAATTTTTTTATTTCATTTAAAATATTCTGTCAAAATTGGAAATTTTATCACCTTTGTCACTTATACTTCGAGTTAACAATACTGTACAACTTATAACGAATACGGGTAATACATAAAGAATTTAATGTTTGTTTAGGATTTTATGAAAGATTATGAAAAGTTAATTCAGAATGTAAGGTAATTCTGGAATATTTTTACGTATTTTTGTGATATTTAAATTTCAACGTTTCGGGCCCTTTAGAATTTTGGAATTATAATATATATATATATTTATTATTTATTATTATTTATATTAACGGACAATTTTTTTTTCCTTATAGAACAGTGGAAAATTGTTATTGAAATTTTAATTGCCCCGATTTTATTAACTCATTCTGTATATAATGCCAAACTAGGAATAAACACTAATTAATTTTTATTTACTAATAATTGTATTTCAGTCCTTGATACAAATCTCCTTCCCTTCCACATTAAAAATGATCTGGGTTGTCTCCTTTTTCCTCTCCTTTCTCTTAATATTTCTTTGAATGTATAATGATTTTTTGTTCCTATATTTTCTTTATTATTATTAATTATTTTTCTTTTTTTTGATGGGTATTTGTTCTTGAAATGATTTATATGATTATCCATAAATCAATATGAACTAAACAGTTTTCCCTATTATTATTATCATTATTATTATTATATTTTTTTTCTTTTAATATATATATGAATATTTAATTGCAATCCTATTTATTATTTATTTATTTTGCTAAAAGATTAAGAATCAATGTTTCGTGTGACAAGTCATACATTATCAACATAATCCATAATTTATTCCTTTCAAAAGAAAATTACTAGTCGAGTAAAATAGTTAAATAGAAAATATTGTAATCTTTAAAAATATCCAACTGACAAAGTAAAAGAGAGAGAATGAGAGAGGGAGTGAGATTTTTCATAAATTACCTTGTTTGGTGATTTGTTATTAACTTTTGTTCATCGGTGTTTAAATAGGGTCAAGTTTACCATATGAAATGGCATATATCAATGTGTCATGGAAATAATTAAAAGGATCGTAGCAACGAAATTCGGGGATTCCCACAATTCAATGAGCTATTCAATGTCAGGGTTGTTGGACGATTGGACCACTAAGCATATTTCTAAACAATCGAAAGACTTCCTCGGTTACTTTCTCGTTTATCCGACGTTTATGTAAGAGACACCACCAGCATTGACACCTCACGACCCTGACAAGGTGACCTCCCTAACGATAGACACCCAAAAAACCTCCAAAGGGTAAGTAAAAGGAATCCACCTTCCCAGTGAATCTTTTTCTTTTACCTGTGTTTTTATTTTGAGTTTAATTGATGAGATGAAATAACAATTCATTATAATCAGTACATTCGGAGAGAATTTGAATACACAGGGTGATTGTATTGAAAGCATTCTAGGTGAAGGTTTCGGTTTAGATGGCTGTCAAGGTTAGAAATTAAAAAAAAAAAAGAAAAACAAACGATTCAACTCGTTAGGGGTTGATTATTTGAAATAAATTCTTCTCTGCCAAAACATTTTTTTTTCATTATGATCCAAATTTATCAATCTAGAATTAAAATCGATTATTAAAATTTGAAATCAAATTTACATAATCCATCTAATATTTAAATTAATGTAGGAATTTGTATGACCTTGTCAATATTGATTTGTTTTATTTATTATAGGTGTTAAAATGCAAAATGGAATTAATTATGTCAAACTCTTAATATGATTATTTTTTTCTCAATTTTTACAATTACTGGAAGTTTGGATAGTGACATTGACGAGATTTTGCGAGTAATACGCAAGTCCTGTGTGTCATTCGCCCTTCCTTCTTCCTTTTCCTTGGCACTTTATTGGTACCCTTTTATTGTCCTTGGTAAAAAACATACATTTTGCATTAAGTTATTATTAATCAATTTTTTTTAAGCTATTGCAAATTAACATTGTTTATATATATATATATTTGATAGATTCCTTATTATGTTTTTAATATTCAAGAATTTACATAGAAATTTACATTTAATTATATCTATTATATGCTTAAAAGATGGTATTTATAAATACACCTCAATAAACCGGGAAAAAAAAATTAAAGTTGTTTTTCGGACTTTGTTTTTATAAACAATTTTTTTATTTTTAATTTTGAAAACAAATCAAGTGGTTTACTTTGAAATTAATTTTCTAAAAGGATAATATTTTGCTAAATTAAATTTTTCATATTATAAATAAAATATAATTTTAGTTGTTCGTTTTAGCTAACCTTTTCTATGAAAAACTGGCTTGTGGTTAAGTAAATGATTGGTGTGTGGGGGGGGGGGGGAGAGAAGAAGGAAAGCAATACAGAAATAAATTAATAATTTATATATAATAATTAGGTATGGTCATTGAACTATCCATGTTAACGGCTGTTTAGTTAAACCAATTTTATATTTTTATAATTAATATATTAAATTTTATAAGCAATAAAATTAATTAATTCAAGATAAAGATTTTTTAGTTCTTTTTATTTGCAAAAATCAAGGACACGTTATTTTTTTCTAAACTGCGAAAAATGACTCCCGAGGCGGTTTAAATTTAAGTTCAATAATTATACATGAAATTTGTTTTTTGTTCCTAGTTTCACTTTTCTGAGAAAAAAATATTTTTTTTAAATAATTTAATCAAATAATTAACTTTAAAATATTCTCTTTTAAGGAAAAAATATTTAATACACAAATATATAATATTTTATAATTTAATATTCTCAAAATTTTTCAATTTTTTTGTCCCTACAAATTTACAAAGAAAAAATAATCATTTTACGAAATGTTATAATATATTATTATAAATATATTATTATTATTATTATTAAATATTATTATTTAATTTTCCATCTATAATTAGAATTATAATATCAAATAATTGAAATTTGGATCGAATGTGTGGGAAAAACCTAGCGGGAAGTTGCTTTATAGGGGGAATCATATGAGAAAATAATCTTTGAAAAAGACGAAGAATACGATGGGTAGACAATTTAAATGTAGATGTGGATAAACAATATAAAGATAGGGGTGAATTAGGAGAGGATATGAATTGGATGGAGGTGGTTGGGAATAGGGACGTTTAGAGAAATGTGATTGCTGTAGTCAAGAATTTTCAAGTGTATTAGTGTCAATGAGATAGATATATTATTTTATTTTAATAATTCTCAATAATATTACTTATTATAAACTAAAAAATAATCAATTTTCAAACCCTTATTAAGAATGTTATTTTAATAAATAAATAATAATTTTTTCTATCGTTCAATGTTAATTAATATTTCGATTATTTTTCAAAATTAATATTGTATAATGATTTAATGTTTATCAAATTTTCAAGTATATATGTATTTAATGTAGTTTTAAATATTTTATTCAAGTTATATATATTAACTTTAGTAAGTATTAGCATATTTATCTACAGATAATGAAAATTTTTGAACTCAGCAATCATATTCCTCCAACCATGCCTATCCTACATCCATCTATTTTTTCAGTTTTAATTTACTCATCTCTATATATAAATATTAACAATAATTTTGCAAAATAATAAAATAATGGAAAACTAAATATCGTCAGTTACTAGGAGAGACGAACTTCCATGACGTTTGTTTGATTATAAAATAAAATATTTTCTTATGAAATATTTTGTTTATTTAACGAAATGATTGGTCATTTTTCAATGGATGCAATGAATCAATGATTTGTTTATTAAATGTGTTTTCTTTTTTTATTAACGGTTTGATTTTATTTATAATTTGATATTTATTAATATTTTCATATTTTATTTTTTTTCAAATTAACTACACGTAATAATGTAATTTTATAAAATTCCAAACAAAACTGTAAAACGGATTATTCGGAAGGTGCAATTTAGTCCAGAATAAACTTGTAGATTTATATGAAATTACCAATTTTCTATTAAATTTGAATTTAACCCATTTAAGGCAGGTAAGTACTGACATATTTTGGTTTCAAAAATTTCAAAAAAAATTTAAAGAAATTTATTCTGACATTCTTCTCAGACGAAATGTTATAGAACAAAAAAAAATGTAAACCAAATAGCATTACTATAACAATTTTATAAGTTAAATAATACAAAAACACTAAAAATATTTATAAATAAAAATTACATTGCTTATTTTTAATTAAATTAAAGCCATATACTTATTATTACCCATTAATAAATTTCAAATAAAGTGAAAAATTTTATATTTTAATAAGAATACATTTTTATTTAATTTTAAATTTTAATTTCCTCTAAACATATATTTATAGAAATTTTTTTTCTGTATAATATAATTTCAGAATTTAGGGAGCTGGGAGAGAGTAAAATTTGGAAGGAGGAACGTTTGAAAATATATGTTTGCTTTGTCCAAGAACTTTCGAGTTCCGTATAGCCACAAAGATAGATAAATTTAACATGCCATTAAAATAGTAAATTAATTAATGAAGCATGTGTATTACTTAAAATATTATCAAATAATTTAATTTAATGTATAATGTATATACTAAATGGGCCTAACAAATTAAATTTCGTAAATCTTTATATTCATCCTATTTTGATATTTTTATAAATAATAATAATATATATATATAGGTGTATATAGGTATGTAGGTTCAGGTGTCAAGAATATGTGTTTATATTATTAAAGCTTTGGTGGCTGTTTTTATTTATAAGGGAATTTTGTAAATAAAACCACATATTGATATTTTTTATTGTAAATTTATTCAAAAAAATACAAAATTTACAAAATTCCCTTATAAATATTTGTTTAGTTACGATCTTTAATTTTGGTTTCAATCCCATTAATACTTAATTTTGCTGATTTTGAATAAATGTGCTTAATCACTTAACCCTATAAAGTAATTAAATATTAAAATGTAAGAAGTTAAAATATTAATAAATTTATCTGTAGGTCCTTTGACAAGAATAAAACTTTTTATGATTCTAATGCGCATAAAGAAATGAAATAAATCAATTGGAAATTATTTAAAAATTATTCTTAAAAGATTTAAATTTTTTCTAATTTTAGTTTCAATATATAAAAATATTTTTATTGTAACATTTTCTTTTTCCTAAAACTAAATCTTAAAAAAAAATTGATAAATTATCTTCCGTCACACCACTCCCACCGTTCCCCTATTCATAGCATAGAAGTTATACTTCTATTGTTCTAAATGTTTTCATAGCAGGGTCGTTTTACTATTTGCAAATCTAGAATTGTTAATTTTTATTTATTTTCTTTTTTCATTTGGGACAAATGAAAGATCACTCTAAGAAAACAATATTTTCAGAAAATAATGATGTTAGCTTTCCATAAATTGCAATATTTACTCCTCCATTTGATTGAATTTACACTGCTAAAATGAGAAAATAAATATAAAGAGAAAGATTATACAACTCTTTTTTTTAAATCTGTTCCTGTAACATATTAGTATGTGAATTGCAAATAAATTGTGCATTATTATTTATATTATATATTTTACAAACAAAATTATTATTATTATTATTTAAGTTGTGATCATGTGAAAAACTTTATTACTATGCTTGTACTTGTATATATAACACATATCTCTTAGAAGAGGTGGCATTAGGTTCTGTGGTTTTATTTAAGAAAGAGATTTCCCACATTACAATTTCAAATGTTACTAATCAATATATTTATGAATAAATATGCATTTTAGTATATAAGATCTCGATAAGATCCACTTTGGTATGCCTATTTTCTTCAAATTCCTTATAAAACTATTATATGCATCTCTGGAGGAATGAAATGAATGCAATCTTATTTACTTTCATGTTATTACGAGGGCAGGTCAATAATCCCGTGACTTTTTGAATTTCCCATCTCTTAAATGAAATAACAACACTTCTCCTGTCACCAGACAACAATCAGCTGTCTCCTGTCGAAATTTTAACCAGCTGGGTCTTTTAGTTTTTGTTTGACGTCCATTAATAACAGACGTGATTGGAGAAGAAAATGAAAAAAGTGAATTTCTAAGAAAATTCATGAATCGGGATACGAATTGCTCCTTTATCCTTCCTCTTCTACGGATTTAGCCTCGAGTGACCATTTCTTGTTTCAAACCTGAAGAAATTGCTCGGCGGATAGAAGATTTGACTCCAACGATGAAATCATCTCACAAACAAATACCTATTTTGATGTTTTCGACAAATCTTATTTTTTTGAAGGGATAAAAAAATTGTGAGAAACATTGGACGAAGTGTATAGAGCTCAAAGGAGACTTCATTGAAAAATAAAATAATTTTTTATTACAGACTTATTGATCTGTGTTTTACAGTCCATATCATCTTCTTTCATAAACTTGGTTTGTTACGTTTATGCGGAACATTCTAGTATTTTTCTCTAATTTTACTGATCCTTTGAGTTTCATTATAGCTTTCATTTAACTTCATATCAAATCAGATGGAAAGATGACATGTTGCTTTATTTTATTCCTAGGTTATTGATACTTTTATAAAGTAATTACTTTCACTATTAATCCCCAAAACCTTCTCATAAATTTTCTTTATTCTAATAAGCTTGAATATCAATATTAAAATTTAATTATATATATAGAGTCTATAGAAAAATATAATTTCATTTCGTTTTAATTCCAGTATAATTAAAATCATCATGGTTATTTTTTATTATTCAAAAGAAAAATACTAAAAATCACTAATTTTTACTGTACTGGAATTAATTTTTTTACACGACTGAAAATCATTCGCCATTACGTGACGTGGTGCCTTCAACATAGAGACAAACACGCGCTGGTTTAATAAATATTATTTATTAATTTTAATTTATAACTAATTATATTTAATTTAAATATAATATATGTTATTTAATCCAATTCAAATTGCGAGATAGTCGAGTGAAGACACTTCATATTTTTCTTATTAATATAGTGGTAAGTAAAGTTCAATGATGAGCTCAAATACCTTTTAAAGCCATTTTCATGGGTATCTGTTAAACGATAGAGAAGTTAATATAATGTGCTTCATCTAGTGGGCAGTTTCAATTAAGTGGATAGAATTAAATTAATATTTACCATCAAATCACGATTAACTTTGATGTATTATATTAATTTCAAAAAATATACCATTTATTCTTATATATATATATATATAAATTATTATATATATATTTATATTAAACTTAAATTTAATAAAATAACAAATTATTTATTTAAAATTCTTTGAATTCTTCTTAAAAAAATGATAATTTAATGGTTTATGAGTTCAGTAAATTGCAAATTCAAAATCTATTATTTTATGATTGGTTAAAGATAGATATTCCGAGGTTTAATTTCAAAAATTACTTTATAATAATCAATTTAATAATAGTAGGATTAGTATAGTTATAGCTTTGTTTGTTAAAAAAAAAATTTGCATCAGTTGTAAGATGATAATAGAACTCAGTCGGTTGAATCGTTCAAATCACCACGAATTGGAAGACAATTACAGAGGAATAACAAGGAGCGGATGAATGGACAGTCTAGGATAAAAGTGGATATTACTTATAATAAGATCATCATTTCTAGAATTAATATTTAAAGTACTACTTTTTTCTCTACTAAATTACTATTATTATTATTTATTTATTTTCAATGGATTATGTCAGGATTTTCATATTATAAATGCACAGACTAAACAAAATGATATGTTTTCAAATTAGTATATATTTTATATATATTATATATATATATATATATATATATATATATATATATATACAATCGATGCAGTGGCGCAACCAGGGGGGGGGTTTTGGGGGTTAAACCCCCCCCCCCAGGATTGAAAAAAATATAAATTGCTGTATATTATGTACTATATTACAAATAGAAAAGAAAAAAAAATAATTCTTATAAACTATAACTTAGTGTATAATAAGTAAGTTTATTTTATTTTAAAAAAATTTTAACAAAAATAAAAATTGCTTATTTTTTCGTACAGAATTAAATATAAGAAATAAAAAATTATTTTATTATTTCTCCTAAATCATAAAAAACAAAAGACTTAATATAAGATTACTAGATGATTGTGAAATTTTCCAATTTGACTATTATTTAAATATAAAATAAATAAAAATATTACTCAAATTCTAAATATTTTTTATTAATAATACATTAATTGCTAATTTCATAAAAATTATGAAGCGAAGACTAATTTTTTCAAAATGGAAACGGGTAAAAATCCATAAAAGTCAAAAATTCCTAAAACCGAAAATCCCCAAAAGCGAAAACCCCTAAATAAAAATATCGTTGGCTGAAAAAATCCCTAAAAGAAAAAATCACTAAAAACAAATTTTTTCATTTTTGTATTAATTTTAATTGTGACTCAGAAAATTAAATCACAAGGTGAGCATGACACCCAGTTGCCTGAGACACGACCTCCCATGGAGGTAATCGGGCCTGGACCGAAAGTAGGGAAAAATAGGTCAAAAAATACATACATAGGGCCCACACACGTGATTTTTCCAAAAAAAAATAGGGGTGTCAAATTCGTATTTAAAATAAAGGGAATTCACCCAAATCCCGTTTATTGGCATACGTTTTAATAGCTTAATGATTCCAAATACAAAATACACCATTTGCACCGAATATTTCACCAGGGAATATATAACGCAATTTGTGAAATTTACTATCATCAGAGGTTGTCTTTTTCATTTTGCTCAATGCATTTATAGAAACATCAAATCAATGCCATATAAGTTTTGAAGCTCTATAATGATATAGATAATCCTGATTCCTCATTTACGAACTCTTGCAGCTTTGGTTTTGGTACCACCATCAAAAGTCATTGTAGCCTACCAAGCATTAGCTGGACGACCAACAGGGTAAAACTTCGTGATCTTTTTTCTTACTTCGAGCGCACTTGGCTAGGTGAACAATTTTTGGGTGGATTTTATGACCCCGAATTCGACATTGGAACATTGGAACATCTACGATGCCACTTTGATGGGTTTGCCTCGAACAAACAATGCATTGGAAGGTTACAACAATGCTCTTCATTCACGCTTGGGAGGATACAAGACATCAGTATGGAACCTGATTAAGCAAATCCATATTGAGCATAACCTTATCTCTTTGGAAATCTGTCTTGAAGTTCGTGGTAAGAACCCTGGTTCACCAAGGAAACGATTCGCATGATGAGCTTCTGACCATAATGAAGGCAAACCATGACAAATGGGACGCTAAAAAACCAGATGGAACAGATGTGATGACACCAACTACCTCATTTGAGTCTCTTCGGCTATTCATTATTAAATAAGTAAAAAAAAATTATGGAAATTTTTTATTTAGGAATTTTTTCTTAGGGATTTTTAAGTAGTTTTTTTTTATAAATAACTCCTTTATTATTAAGTTTAGGTAAAAATGAATATAATGAAACTTTTAGTAAATTCGATTCCCTATAAATTTAATACGATATTATGATAATTCTCATAAAAATCGGTATTTATTGAAAAAATCAATAAAATGTGCTTTGACACCTCTTTAAACTACCCTTACTTATGGTCCGATCTTGTCCAAAAACAATCCAATCCCCGTCCATCATTCCCAAAAAAAAACATCTAAATATCAAATTTCAAGACAATATCTCATTTTGTTTAGACGTAATCTCGGTAACGAGCCGGTTCAAAAAATTTTTTTTGCAGTTTTGGATTCAGAACCGTCTGAAAAGTGGAAATCTCGAAGAATCTCGGAGCAAAAATTTTCAAAATTTTCCGATCATCGTATAAGCTATCCTTATTTCGTGAGGAAAGCTAAAATGATTTACTTATAGCTGGAAAAAAATATTTTCTTTCTAAAACTGTGAATACGAGTAAATAAAATACAAAATTAAATTTTTTTGCCAGATTTTGTAAAATCTGTGTTTCATTTACAAAACTTCTTTAAATATTTAATATAAAAAAAAAATCTTAATGAAAATTTGTCTTTGAGAGAGCCCGGGGGGGGGGGCATAGGAAGGTGGAGCGGCTAGTCAAAACCCCCCCAGGATCAAATCCTGGTTGCGCCACTGAATCGATGATTATTTTAATAAAATTAAATAATCTCTATCCTATTGGAATTACAATGTTATTTTTTATCTAAAAATAGATATTATATAAAATTATATTAGCCACTTCTATTTCCTATCTTCTCCCAATTCCTATTTATCTTGTTAATATATATTTATATTTCTAATTTTGACATTTCAAATGAAAAATGAAAAATATAAATAAATATGAGCTGTGGCCAGGTACATAACCGACCGACGATTTGAAATAAATTAATTTACAAATAACATTATATATATTCGTATATATACATAAAGTATAAAAAAATATTTTTAAAACTTGAATTAAAATTACTAAATTATATTATCTTGGTTTTTATTTTTAGTTTAATTACTCAATTATTAATTACTACTATATTTTAAGTGAAATATTTTGGGACAATGAATATAAAATTAATACTTTGTAACCATTTCCGGTATCCGGATATACGCCAAAAGTTGATGAATTCGTACTAGTTATACATTAAGTATATATATATACCAAATTTTATCAACATGAGTTGAGCCGTTCAAGCTGTGCACATCTATACGGACCCTCAACGGAAGGACAGACAACATGCTAAAAATACTTTTTTCTATTAACAAAATGGATGATTCGTGGAGATATGTAAAAATCTCCTCATGTGAAATTTGGTATGATCACAATCCCTTCCTTCCGCGATCCGGATATACACCAAAAGTTGATGAATTCATGGTACTAATGCATTAAGTAAATTCTCAAAATTTTATCAAAATCCATTGAGCCGTGCAAGCTGAACACGTCTATACGGACACACAACGGACAGACGGACAGACATCATGCTAAAAATACTTTTTTCTGTTAAGGAAATGCATGATTCGTGAAGATATTTAAAAATATTCACATGTGAAATTTGGTATGAAAACAATACCTTCCTTTCCTATCTTCGATCGGTAAAAATTAATTAATAATAATAACAAATTTATGGGAAATTTGTTTTTATGCATTGATTCCTGTACTTGTTTATATTAAATAAATATAATATAATTATATAGTTATATATATATATAGATAGATAGATAAATTGTGATTCATTATTCTCCAATTTATTAAAGGAATTAAATAATTCAAATATGAATGAAAAAAAAAATTATCAATAAAGTGTCAATCAAAAAGCGGACTTTAAATTGTACTTCATTATATTTTTATTGATAAACAAAAATAGTATGATTCATAGAAATATTTTTAAAAAAGAACATTATGAAATCAATTTGGTTTAATCTTTTTGATTAATTGGTAGTTTTTTATAATGAGAAAAGGAATCGGTTTGACATTTATTATATTTTAAAAATAGTTTTATCAATTTCGTGTTCTAAACATTTGATCTTAAATCTTGAATAATAATAATTTAATATTAATTAATTCATAAATAAATAATGTAGATAATAAATTTATGATGATGATTTTTTTATGTTTAAATTTTATAATTTTTTTTTTTTTTTAGATTATGTATACTTCTATGAGATCCGTATTTTTGGATAGAAATAAACGAATCAAGAGTTTCCATCAAGAAGATAGTTGTGATATACTAAAGCAGATCCCCTCTATATTTTGATTATGTATCATCTACCTATTATCCATCATGTGAATTAAATTAAAATTCATTTTACTTTCTATTCCTACTTAATAGAACGCAATATCATCATAAAAATGTTCCGAAACCGCCAGATTAAAGCTAATAAGAAGAATTAATGGATGAATATTGTTAAAAACAGCTTCCATTTATCACATAGATCATAGGTTCTTAAACTTATGTACTCCACGGACCCCCACTTGAAAAAATTTTTTTTGACGGACCCCCATCACAACTTTAGGTACTTTACGTCATTTTATTAATTAATTTCTGGCTTACGATCTCATAAGGACAAGGATATATGATGAATATTTCTAACAGTGATTGGTGAATAACAATTTTTTTGCATATTGTAGAACACATTTTATTAGAAATTATAATATTGAAGAAAGAAAATACAAACATTGTCATAGCAACAAATCTCACAAATTATAATGGGTACTTACATTAAATTCATATAAATATTTTATAATTTTTTTCAGAAAATATTAAATAAGAAATATTTTAAAAAATAACTGCATCTATCTCATTAAATATAACTTACATATTTAATGAGATGTATGCAGTTGTTTTCTTGAAACAAGAATCTCAATATCTGGCTTAATATTGGAAACTTTTAATCTAAGATCCGGCTCTACATTTAATTTGTTTCTATATTTAGACTTAATATAAAATAGTACCGAAAAAGCTTGTTCGCATAAATATGTTGTGCAGAATGGAATCAAGTGTTGAAGTGCTTTATTTGCAAGCGCAGGATAATCTGACCTGAGAAGTAACCAAAAGTTGCTCAATTCAGTTTTGTTAAATTTTAGTTTATAAGTTGTATCACATGATAATTCCACGAGAATATCTTGTTCAGGTGCAGATAAATGTTTAGCATTTGTAATTTCCATATTAAATGGATCTCTGATCCAGTTATTGCAAGGATCAGGAGTAGAAAAATACTTCCTGAAGTTGCTTTTCAAAGTAATTAAATGTTCAACAAATAATTGACGCGTTTGATTAAGCAATTTTTCACTGGAGCTTTCTATGAAATCATTGAGAGTTGGAAAAGACTCATATACACCGTTCTGGATGCGTTTCGACCACAAGTCGATTTTTTTAATCATTGCTTCTATTTTATCTTCAACTTTAAATATATTTACAACAGTACCTTGCAGGCTCAAATTAAGTTCGTTCAATTTTGTAAAAATATCAGTCAAGTAAGCCACCTTAGCTAACCAGATAAAATCATTGAAACATTCGGTCAGTTCAAAATGCGCATCTATTAAAAACAATCGTATTTCATCTCGAAGCTCAAAAAGGCGAATGAGTACTTTCCCGCGGGACAACCAACGTACATCTGTATGTAATAATAAATGTGTATGTTGACTACCCATTTCCTCACACAAAATTTTAAAAACTCTGGAATTAAGTGGACGAGCCTTAATGAAATTGACAATTTTAACTACTTCTTCTAATGTTCTTTTCAAATCTGGTGACATATTTTTGGCTGCTAATGATTCTCTGTGAATGCAGCAATGATTCCAAACAACCTGAGGCGCAACATTTTTAATAAGAGCAATCAATCCAGTTCTTGTACCTGACATTGCACGAGCACCATCAGTGCAAATTCCAACACATTTTGGCCACTCTATTTCATTTTCGGTTATAAAATTATTCAAACTGTTAAATATGTCATTAGCTGTCGTTCGTGAAGGTAGTGAATCACAAAACAATACATCTTCTTGTATTTGATTTTCAAACTCATATCTAATGAAAGCTAACAAATTGGCATTATTAGTGACATCAGTACTTTCATCCAATTGTAATGAGTAATAGTGACTTTTGCGCACTCTCGATATTAATTCTTCTTTTATATTACATGACATGTCTTCAATCCTATTCTTAACCGTATCATTTGATAATGAAATCAAATTTATATCGTTTGCTGCTTTAGTTCCTAACATTATATTTGTAATTACTTTTGTAGCAGGAAGAATTAATTGCTCTGCTATATTATGCGGCTTTCCTGCTTTAGCAATAAGTAGAGCTACTTCATATGATGCCATTACTGCTTTCTTACTCATACCACCAGATCCCGTCTTTACCATCAATTTCTGACTTGAATTAAGTTCTTCTTTTTTCATTTTAAAAAATTCGATAGACTTACTAACATGCTCGCTGTGCTTTGTTTGTAAATGACGTCTGAGATTAGCAGGTTTCATACTTTCATTGGATAAACTTTCCTGACATAGAACGCAGACTGGTCTTTCCACATCATTGTTGCAAATATAAGTAAATCCAAATGATAAATAATCATCCGAATATTTTCTAGTTTTGCGTTTCTTGGTAGAGTTTGCTGTTGATGCCTCATCATCTGATTCTTTCCGTTTCTGTGTTGAACCAGTTTGTAGCCAACGATCCATTTTATGGAGTAATTTATTAACATTGAACTACAATAATATAAATATAATATAAATATAATATAAATATAACGAATTATTATTTACTAGCTATGTTTTAATATGATTTTAAATGAATGTTTTAATATCATTTTAAATGAATGTTTTAAATCATTTTAATAAATGTTTTAAATCATTTTAAATAAATGATTTAATATCATTTTAAATGAATATTAATTTATATAATAAATATATTTCGTAATTTGATTCTAAAATATTATTAATTTCGTAATTTGATTCTAAAATATTATTAAAATAAATATTTTTTATTCATAAAACTAACTTATACTTACTCTCAAAAACAGCCTTTCTGGGAAATTGCAAAATGTGTTTAGTGTTTTTATAAAATAATGATCATGCAAATTACACTAAAAATTAAAAAAAATTATTAGCTATAATAAACTATTATTAGCTATAATTTAATTATAATTAATTAAATTAATAAAAATAATTTAAAGATACAACTCGTTGAGAAATGAACTTATAATTAACATTAATAAAAATAATTTAAAGATACAACTCGTTGAGAAATGAACTTATAATTAACATTTGCTTTAAAACTGTTTAAAACCCCAGAGTGGACGCTGACAATTTGGGTTTTTCCGGGTAAGACTGTCCCCTCCCCTGGTTTTCCCCAATAACAAAGTGAAAGAAAATTCCCTTATATGCCTCCCCTTCCGAGCCCCTAAGAGGGGTTATTTTAAAGGAACAATCGAAAAATGATTTTAAATGAATGAATGGATGAAAATTCAAATTTTATATATAGTTTTTTATATATGTTTATTTATTCACAAAAAATTAATTGACATAATTATCAATTTAATAAAATAAAATAGTATTATTAATAGTATTAAATTATAGCCGTAATTCTCTAGGAGGATATAGTTAAACAATGAACTTTAAATATTTATATATGTATATATTTTTACGATGATTTTTTTCCGAGGACCGCGGACCCCCAGTAAAGGCTTCGCGGACCCCCAGGGGTCCGCGGACCACAGTTTAAGAACCACTGACATAGATCATTATACTCGATTACAGACAAATCGCCATAAAAGCATCAAAAAGCATTTTAATATATCATCATACTTATCTAAAAACATTTAGGAAATGAAGAACTAAATGAATAAAAAAATGAAAAAGAATTTAAAATTTTAAAAGATTATTTTTAAGAGAATTTGAATTCAAATTGTTTATATAGAAAAATATTATTTATATTTATTGATTTAAATAACTTAAAAGAAATAATTCATCTGAATTATATATATTGTATATAATAATTATTGAAAATAATAATACACCTAAAAACAATTTTGATATTCTTTTAATAATATTCATTTAAATTTGATATTGAAATTAAATCAATTGTAAATTTTTCAATATGTTATAATAATTTTATTAATTAATTAAACTGAAAATTTTATAATTTGCACCAAAACACAATTGTAGAACTTTCTTTCTGTTTTCGTTTATTATCACATTCACATTATAAAGTGTATATTACATTTTTTTAATTGATTATGTGAAGATGCCACAGGGTGGGAGATAGCGTAGCTGGCTGACATTCTCATCCCTTGATAGGTGTTGTCCTTGCTTAGGATATAAAAAAGTCAGAGGTTTTTTTTTTAATGGATTATATTATATGTATACATTATGTATACGGGTAATAAGAAATTTTTTATAGCTGTTATACCCTTAAAATTGAACCAATATATAATTCAACTTATTAAATATTATTCATTGTGGTAGCTAATTTTAGAATAAATTTATAACAATTAAATAAATTTTTAAAAAAATTGAGGTATTTCAAAAAAAAAAATTATGATAAGGAAGGATATAATTTAGCTCATTAGCATTAATTTTAATATTCTTTTTTTATAAATCTTATAAATGAAATTCTTAGAATTGATGTTAGTTAATATAATTTTTTCTAGAAGTAATCTTATTAAAGAAGCAAAATTTACTATACATGTTTGTCTTATTAATCTTGAAATCAATTATCAAGATTTTTATTATAATTTACTTATTAAATAGCTGGAAAGTGAAAAATCTTTCTTTATATATCTAATAATATCTATATTTTTTCTAATAAAGTGTATTTAATGACCATATGTCAATAATTATTTTAAAATTACAATAAATCATTGTTATGATTTGAACGTGGCTTTGAATTTCGCAGGTAAAAATTATATAAACATTATATAAATATAAATATATATTTATATATATATTAAAATAATAACCAAACATACATACATAATAAAAATTAATATATGTATGTTTGTTGGTATATCGTATTAAAAGATTAAATAATAGTACCGGGACCCCGAGCCTCGGCTCGGTACTTAAGTTAAAAAAAATGATTCATTATTATTGGATTTGGCTGGTAATATTAATACCTGGGACACCGAGCTCTCGCTCTACCCTTTAAAAAATATTGATACACAATTCTTTAATTATTTATTACAATTATTAAATGTTACACATTTGCATCAATCTGATTAAAATTAATGAACTTGTGCTCCTCAATAATACATAAATATATAATATATAGGTACATATATTTTTTTTCTATAGTGTTTTTTTGAAAAACTGTTTAGCGCCCCAAGTGGTTATAAAACAAACTAAAGACAAAAAAACGTGCTTTGCAGCTTTTCGGAATTAAAAAAGCAAAATTGGCAGTCGTGGGACTGGCCGACAGAAGTGAAAACTTCTGCGTAAGAAATTTTAAAACAGACGAAATTCGCGCTATTTCACGAGAAAGATGAATTTCATATGCATGTATATATATATAACTTATATATTATTTTAAACATATATTTTAAACAAATTTGTAACTTATATTTATATATATATAAATACACAACTTTGTTTAAAATATTGCAATACGAACTGTTTTATAATTCTTATCTCTAACATAAAATATATATTTATTATGTGAAGTTCATTTCGTATAATTTTGATTATATATGTATATATGAAATGAACTTTACATAATAAATATATATTTATATGTTAGAGATAATTTATAAAACAGTTCTAATGACAATTCAAATTTCGCGCTCTGTTATAAGAAATTTGAAAGCAGATGGTTTCATGGTGTTGGTCACGATCACGCGAGTTCTATACTTTTTCCCCATCCCGCAAAAGTGCTCAACGCCGCTAAAGAAGTTTTCACTTCAAAAATTATTTAATATTTGGAAATATATCTGACTTATAGAAAAAATGAATATTAATTAAAGAAAGAAATAGTTTTTAAAATATCCTGAATAATATGTAACAATTTTCAAGATAGAAATTTATTACAATATTACAATTATTAACTGTTGCATCATTGCATCAATCTGATTAAAATGAATGGAACTTCGGGTACTCAATAATAATAAATAAAATAATATTAATAAATATATTGAATAATATTTTATTGAAAAAATATTAAAACTTATAAAACTATCTAAAACTTTATTAATAAAAGAACAATGAATAAATAAATATAGAATAGTAATTTATTAAAAAGTAAACAATAGATAAAAAGAAAAAAAAATAACAAAATCATTATTTTCATTTTTAAATAACGATTCACCCGGCGAGTTTCGAACCGACGAAATCCACTCGTTAAAACATCAGTCCAACCGCTGGACTATATGTATTTAGATAAAAAATTGTCATTTTTTTACTGTCTTAGCAGGCAGTATTAAAAATTTTGACGTTTTCCATATATAATTTTCAATTAAGAAATTAATAATGAAGCTGTATGTTTCAAGAGATATCATCAATAAAACTTAATTTTTCTTTATAAATACTATATCTAGTGTGAATTTGAAAAAAATCGTTAGAGCGGTTTTTGAGAACCAATATATATAGATAAATACATATATACAATTTTAGCTAGCATAATAAGATAAGATAATTTCGTTAAATTAATTAAAAGGTATCTTTTAAAACAATATAATTAATTTAAATAATATTTGATTTTTTATTCATTAGAAATTAAAATATTTATAATTGAATAATTGTGGCAACTAATATTTTTGTATTCATTGTAGGACGCATAAAAATAAATATTCTTTGAAACAAGGGAGGCGTCAGTTGAGCATCATGAAGTTTTTCATACATCTTTATCTTTTTTATACTAAAAAAATATTTTTAAATGATATATTCATAATAATATATTTTTTCAATTCCCGAAAAGACTTGGATTCTGCAGTTCATGAAAATCACCCACAGGTAAAATATTTTAAATTTTATGCAATCTTCAGATATAACACTTATAATCAAAATATATTATTTCAAATAAAGTTTATCATAAATTAAAATATTATAACAATATAAATTGAAAGTTTTTGTAAATTAATGAATTTATATATTGTATTAAGATATCATTATAAATCATAATATTAAATTTCTGATGTAATAGTTATGTCTTTATGTATAAAGATACAATTTAAATGGTAAAAGGAAATTAATTCAAATTAGTGATATGTTTTTATTCAAATTAAATATTTTTATTCCCTTTATATTTGAATTTATTTATTTAATAGTTAATTAATTTTATTTAGATGATAAAAATTTAATAAAGATTATTGATTTTTAAATATTTTTTTTTTATCTTAGTTTGATAATTTTTTACAAAACAATATTTATTTAGAATAACATAAATAAATTTTAGTTATTTTATCATAAAATATAATAATGATATTTATTATATTTTTTTTCTTTTTTGAACAGAATGGAACATTCCTCTGCTCACCGATCCAATATTATTTGAAAATAAAAATAAGTTGACCTGTGGCCAGGTCCGAACCGACCGACGGTTTGAAGTAAATTAATTTCCACCTACAGAAACAATTTCAAATAATTTTAATATATCTATTAATGTAATAAAAAATATATAGGCATATAACATAAATATTTTTAATTTTATTTTATTTATAATATATGTATATATTTATATGTAAGACCAGGCTGTGACGTCATGAATGGCTGGATGACGTCATATAATTTTAAATCAAGAAAAAACTAATAAATATGATTTTCCCGAGGATAAAACCAATACAGAGTGCATGATTCGTGGTGATATATAAAAAAATCTCCTCATGTGAAATTTGGTGTGAAAATAACCCTTCCATTCCTATCGTCGATCGCTAATACTACCACTTCCGGTTCACGGATTTGCACCAAAAGTTGATCAATTCATCCCACTGATGCATTAAGTAAATATACCAAATTTCATCAAAATCGGTTGAGCCGTTCAGGCTGTACACATCTATACGGACGGACAGACGGACGGACAGACATCATGCTAAAAATACTTTTTTCTGTTTATAAAATGCATGATTCGTGGAGATATGTAAAAATCTCCACATGTGAAATTTGGTGTGAAAACAATACCTCCCTTACTATCGTCGGTCGGTAATTATTAACAGTAATTTAATCAATTATTTAAAATTCTAAGCACAAAAACACATATTTGAATATTTCTAAAATATTTTAATTTTTTTTTCATTTAATTATTTTTTTTTAAACTATTTCTAAAATTCATTATAAAATTATTTTTAAAATTAATTTAATTAATTAATTTAAAGTTGAAACATTTTAACAATTTAAAAAAAACCCAAATTGAACTTAATAATAATAATTTTGTAATAATAATAATAATCAGCTTGTACCTTCTCTCAGATGATAAATTAGGAGCCGAAATGCTCAAAAAGCAAACACCAAATAAATCAAAATGTTAGTAATTAATTACTTGAAAGGTCAACAAAAATCAAATTACATGAACTTAATTAATAAATTACTTGCAAATTGCGAAACAATAATTGTCAAGAATTAAATGTGTAACAAAAAAAAGTTGAATATATATATTTAATAATTATAATTTTTATTTAATATATAAAATAATTATTATTGTGAAATTAATGGTATTAAATGCTTAGGGAGTGAATGAAATTGGAGCCGTAAAGGAATGAAAAGGATGATATAGTTTAAAATGAATGTAAAATATAAAAAAATAAATATTTATTTAATAGTTCTTTAACAAACATTAATAAAAGTTATTGAAAAAGTAAAACTAATTGAGTGATTCAAAACAAAGTGAACTTGAAAGGAGAGATTGAGGGTGGGGGAGGAGGTAAATATTATTTCAAATTATTTTTTTATTTTTTTTTTATTTTTTTTTTTTTTTTATATTTTAAGAAATATGGACATTTTATTTTTTTTTTAATACGATCTATCTTGAATATTTAAAGTTGGACAAAATTTTTCATAAGAGAGAGAGAGAGAGAGAGAAACAAAATATAATTTGTAGAATAAAATTCTCTTTAAATTATTAATAATAATTTTATTTTATTTATGAATGAATTTAATATAAGTAATTATATTATTATACTTTAAAATTATTCGAAAATACATTATTAAAGTTATTCATTCGTTTATTTTTTCATATTAGTGCACATTTCATTTTTATTGAATAAAAATAATTCTTCAAAAAAGTTTTTATAACTTTTTTTACAGCTTATAATGATTCCTATAAACAGAAAAAATATGTAACTTTTCAATCAGAGAAAGAAAACAAAACAGAACGGTAAAATATTAAACCAATGTCAAATAATAAGCTGTTAAACTAATAATAATAATAATATTGGCAACTATAAATTTAATCCTCTACGTCGTAATTAATGCTTAGGTGTCTGTTTTATTTTTTAATAAAAAAAATCTGGATGTCTCCACTTGACTATCTCACAAATTTGAATTGGATTAATTAACATATATTATATTTACATTATATAAAATTAATTATATAAATTAAAATTAATAAATAATATTTATTATATCAGCGCGTGTTTGGCTCTTTGTTGATGACACCATATCACGTGCTGGCGCGTTATTGACAGTCAACGTGTTAAAAAATTAATTCCGGTACTTTCAGCGATTCAATCAAGCTGAAATTCTATATATAGCAGTTTTATACAATTTTTAATCATGTGAAAACTATCAAACACATATTTTTATTTTTACGGTCAGTTTAGAATTTAGAGGAATAAAATGAAAACTTGGTAGGTAATCACGCTCTTTCACATGAACTACATTTCTCAAAAGTCATAGAAAACTACGAATTTTGAATAATGTCCATGTACCAAATTTCATCATTCTAGCTCACACTGTTTTTGTGTAATCTTGTCTACATACACACATAAATACACACACACAGCCATTTTTCTCAACCTTAGTGAAAATGACTCAGGGACCTTCAAAACGTATAAAAACAGGAAAATCTCGACATCGAAAATTTTCGTGACCGCAATACTATCTCTGGCGAGATAATAAAAATCTGTCTTTCATTAAAATCGAATTCAAAAAATAAAAAACTCATTCCTACACCTTTTTCATCCATATTCTAATAATTCAATAAGTTTGTAACAAACAAACAACGGGGTAAATTTGTTCAGATTAAAATTAATCTTGGATTTATTTTTCATTATTTATTAAAGTTTGAATATTTGAATATTTATCTTCATCTTTTCTTATTAATATCCTTAATGATAAGCGCTTTAAAAGGAAGGCCAACCTTTCTTTCACTTATAAACCAAGATGTGTTAAATGAAGTTTATCAGAAGGAAAGAGATCTTTGATATCTTTGAAAGGATTGCTATAAAAATATCTCTTTAACTTCAATGTTAAAAAAACTAAAAATCATGAATTGATATTAACTATTATAATTATGAAAATAAATACTAAAATATAACATTTTTTTTATTTTATATTTTATATTTTAACCATTTAGATCTATATAATTTTGCATTTTATTTATATGAATTAAATAAATAAAATGAATTATTTTTATGTTTATAAGGGAATTTGAAAATAAAATTTTTGTTAAATTTAAGATCTCTTCGAAAATCATTATATGATGTTAGTACATCCCCCAGGGTTATAAAATCGAGGAGGTTATGGGTGGTACACGTGACTCCAATTGATGGGAAAGATTAGTAAGAAGTTTATTTATAGGTTAACCCGGTAGTTAGATCAAGAATTTGATAGGTTGGAAATATAAAGATAATTATTATGGAATTAGGAGAGGTTAGGAATTGGATGGAGCTAGTTCAGCATAGAGTAGTTTGAAAGAATTTGGTTATTACAGCCAAGTATTTTACAATTCAGTAGCGCCGTATATTTCGATAGATGATCCTTCTCTCTTCTAGGACAAGAAATTCGTTCAATCAAGGATCTATTTAAGGTGAAGTGTAGTAACGATAAAATAAATATTTCATAATTTTGATAAATATCTATAATAATTTTTAAAGATTAGTTTGTCATAATAAAAACTATTCTAATAAAATCTGGCTTATGTATCAAAGTTAGAAATTATAAATCTTTGATATGATTCTATTGATTTTTCATTTGCATGAAAAAAAATAAAATTTATTATATATTTTATTATCATAACTATTCATTAAAATTCAATCTGACGTATTTTGATTATTTAATTTTTTTTTTTTTCTTTCAATCGTGTTTTTAAGTTTAGTGATGTTAATATCAAGTTTTTTCTAAGAAATAAATAAAGTAACATAAAAAAACATTTCAAAAGTCATCTGTATTTTAGTACTCTCCCTCTGTCCATTATTGGGAATGAATCTAATGACAGGAAATACCAAACATAAACTTAAGTCAATATGGTAATACCTAATCAATAAACAAACATCAAAAAATAATAATAATATTTATATAGAAATATAAATAAATATATTGGAAGGCTTTCTTGAAGAAAAAACTACAGAAAAATGAAGCCTTGAAACAAATTTTTTATTGATACGAAATAATTTTTATAATCAAATTGAAAACCGTCACTGCTCACTGCTAAACGTTTTGTAAGAAGGGGAAGCAGGTTCTTAGAAAAAAAACAAATATAATATTATCATTAAATGACTGATTAGAAAAAAATTAATTATTAATTATAATAATTAATTATTAATTATAAATCATAGAATAGGAAAGTCTATAATAATGTGGAGAAATATTAAAATTTTAGTCAAACAAAATGATAGTTTTTATTGTTTTTTATTGGAAAGGAGTATTATTTTATATTTGACTTTCAGTCGAGCGTTGTTTTTCTTAATTTCCAATATGAATAGAGTAATAGTTTTTAGTCGATATACACACTTACATATAATATATATATATATATATATATATATATATTATTAGTATTTGCGGATAGACCCTGAGGATCACGAAGAGCTTTAAAGAGAAATTATTAATTATTGAATTTTCTTAGGCCCGAAATCCAGTCTTCAGTGTGGTAGACTGACGTGCTAACCACTTTTTTTTATTTAAATGTGTTTATTAGCCAGAGAAAAAGATACATATATAATTTTACAATATATAAATATAAATCCCTAAACACAGCGGGATTCCGTTATAAATATTAGAACATTTTTATTATTTTTATTTTATTTTATATATTAATATAATGTTGTATTTCAAAATAAATATAATATATATATATATATATATATATATATATAAAATATAAATAATTATTTAAAAATAAAATGAAAATTATGTTGTTTTTTTTGTTTATCTATAAGCTTATATTTATTTACGTGAAATTGAAAAGAAAGTTTCAGATTATGGTGTAACAACCGAAATGCGCATCAGGCATATAATATCAATCAACTTCAAACTTCACCGAGTGTTAATAATTAAAAATTATTTATATTAAATTAAATATCTTTTAAGTTTAATTTTATTTAGCATAATACAAACAAAATTTTTTAACTAGTTCCTCTATGATTAACAATTATCTTTATAATTAAGAATATTATTTCTTAATTTGAATTTAAATTTTCACACAAAAAATAAAAATAAAAATAATCTCTTTTTTGTTCATTATTTTTTTTTAAGAACTTTATAACTATATTAATAATTAATCAATTGTGAGAGTATATATTGTAGGATAATTGGTAATTGGTCTTATCTATACAAGCCGACATTAACATATATTATATTTAAATTAAATTTAATTAATCATACATTATAAATTAAAATTAATAAATAATATTTATTAAACCAGCTCGTTTTTTACTCTTTGTTGATAGTACCAAGTCACGTGCTGGCGCGTGATTGCTATTAATTGTGTTAAAAACTTAATTCCGGTACTTTCAGGGATTCAATCAAGCTGAAATTCTATATATAGCAGTTTTATACAATTTTTAATCATGAGAAAAACTATCAAACATATATCTTTATTTTTACGGTCAGTTTAGAGGAAAAAAAATGAAAACGTGGTAGGTAATGACCCTCTTCCGAAAGAGCTACATTTCTCAAAAGTTGATAGAAAACTACGAATTTTGAATGCCCGTGTACCAAATTTCATTATTCTAGCTCAAATCGTTTTTGCCTAATTTTATCTACATACACTCACATACACACACACACAGAGAGAGAGAGAGATTTTTCTCAACCTTAGTGCAAATCACTCAGAGTCCTTCAAAACGTATAAAAACATCAAAATCTCGATATCGAAAATTTTCGTGATCGCAATATTATCTCTGGCGAGTAGTAAAAAAATTAAGATTAAAAAATTTAATTTACATTTTTACAGTAAAATTCTCTTTTAACACAAAATTCATTAAAACTTTTATATTTATTTTTTAAAAAATTTCTTTAATATATTTTCATTCAAGAATATATATATAAATATATAACATAGAATAATACTATTTAATATAGGTTTATACGTATAAATATACATTTTTATATATTAATAACATTTTTTTTTATTTTATTTGAAAACAAATAATATTATTTAAAAAAAAACACCAGTCGTCTGGCCAATGCTTTGATATAAATGCAGTTATCTTATTGTTATGTGGAGGGGATGAAGGATAACCAAAAAAATGCTTCCGAGTGTCAAAGTTCTTTATAAAAACTCGGATGGTACATATTGGGCGGAAGAAGTCTTAAATTTTATCACAATCAGCGACGAAGTTGACTGATAAGCTGCGGCCAATCACCACGCGCGCTGAGCAACCAATTGAACCTGGGTAGTGGGGGCTTGAAGTGTGCGTCCGCGTTTAAATGGCGCGCGCCGGTCGCCCGGCACATTTCTGCACTTCCAGGGGAGTTCCTAAGTGGTATCCATCAGTGTACCTCAATCCCATCCGAACAAACACAACGATATCTCATCATAGTTTAAGTGGTTAGTACAATCTTCACAGTCCTTTGTGACCATCATCCATTAATTAGATAACAACAACATTTAATAAATAAATAAATAAAAATTCAAATTAATTAATTAATTAACAAAAATCATTTTTAATTCAAAATTCTAGTTTCTAATATCTAACAATGACCTTCACATTAGTTTCTTTAGAATTTTCAAAATTTTTCAAAATCATAAAAAAATAAAAAATAAAAAAATAAAATATAAAAATGAATCGGATTCTTTCGGAAGTTTCTGTCATTAAAAACAAACACTTTGAATTTAATTTTATAGATTATTTAAAGTATACCTTAATTGCGAAGAAGAACAATTATTAAATAAATTATTATATTATTATTTTTTTTTTAATATATTTTCATTATATATTTATATATATATATATAGATAGATAGATAATTAATTATCCATTTAAGATAGATAATTAAAATGATTATAGTACAATGAAACCGATTCCATCTTTTAATTTCTTATAAATGACCGGAGAAACTTGAATGCGCGATTTGGTTTCGTAAAGGGCTCGTGAGGAGCGGAGATTCGACTTGAGTACAACTTCCCCCCTTACATCTCTTCTCTCTCTCTCGCTAATGTCCACGGAGAGGGAATTCTCTCCATTGATTGAAAGCAAAATGAGAAAGTTTTTAAACTTGTTGCGACGGTGACGAAGGTAACAGCAATAGAAGCGGAGAGGGGACGATGAACTGCATGTCCAAGTGAGAGACCGTTCCGGTAATCATTCTCGCTCAATTACTCGTAGGGCCGTTAATGGATAAGGAGGAGAATGGTCCAGCATTGGATCTAGTATAGGTAGCAGCCCCAGGGAATCGGGCGGCCACCTTTTAGACAGGGAGTAAGTACGGCAACTGATCTTCTCCCTCCCGTAAACGTTGTTACTTAATCGGTCGGTGTCATCGCGGATAGCGATGTCAATAGGAAAGTCACTTTACTATATCACTGATCAGATTTGTTGTTGTCTCTGTTCTTTTTCAGTCATGGTGGTATCTTCTTCTCTTGCTGCGCTTTTACCAGGAATGGCTGTGCAATTGCGGACAGAAGACAATTTCACATCGCAGTGACATCCCCAATAAAACAAAAACAACAAATAAAGTGACAAGTTCTTATATATATAAAAAATAAAAATAATAATAATAATTTATAAAAAAACAACAACAACAAAAGTTAATTCATTCGATTAATTATGGGACATAAACAATATCTTAAAGTGGGCCAATCGGCCAAAAATCGACTTTTTGGAATATCACCATTTCGTGGGTCAACCAATGGATCACCCATTCAGATGCTGATTTCGGAACAAGGAAAGATCAATCACAGTAAGTGTCATCGATATTTTTTGTTTGTTTTGTTTTTATTTTGTATTGTTTTTTTTACTAGAGGAAAACTATAATTAAATAGTCATTCCGTAGTAATTCGATTAATTGGATGGTTAATCCGAGTGTATGCAAATCATTTCGGTCCCCCCTTCGAGCGATTTCTTTTCCATCCAACTCGGATGATGTAACCCTTTGATCATGACATTGACAAAACCATTATTGTAAACTTTTCCATCCTCGCCTAGAAATAATCGATAATAATTATCAATCCATCGCTGTGTGTGTGTCAATTGTAAACAATAACAAAAAACAAACCAAGACCGTGTCATTGACCATACAACATAACACAATCCCCACCCCCCACCCCACTCCACCTTCCCTCACTTCCATAATTAAATTCATCGCTCGGGTTGGCCTGTAAATCGAGCATCGATCATTTTTCTGATTCCACTTCTTAATCCTCCCTCCCCCCCAACTTATTTTAAACGAATGAATGAATCAAAAAAAAAAAAATTAAAATTGGTATTAATTTAATATTTTTCTTCCGAGTTACGAAATACTTATATATAATATTTTTATTTATTTAAATCTAATAGAAATAAGATAAAAAAAACAATTCCGGAATGATTTAATGGCAAATTAATGAACGTTTTCTTTTAACGGCTTGAAAATTTCCATGAAAAATTTATTCAATCGGATGATCTATCGACATTAATAAACATCTTGA
Source organism: Labia minor (assembly GCA_963082975.1). Lineage (NCBI taxonomy): Eukaryota > Metazoa > Arthropoda > Insecta > Dermaptera > Spongiphoridae > Labia > Labia minor. Next base: position 43,480,951 of record OY720348.1, on the reverse strand, counting down.
CCTGTAAATAAAAGACCCTGATAGATAATTAAAGGAAATAGAATGACGGTAATATATGGTCATAGATTCAACCAGCCATTCAGTGAGTGTCACTATAAAATTCGTTTTTATTGAAATCATTAAAAAAATAGAAGAATATATAGAAAAAAATTTTATTTATAATGAAAACAAGTAGAGAATTGAATATATATATATATATAATCATTAATAAACAAAGCTAATAATTTAATTACAATCCATTTATTAATTACATTTCCATGTTTATGTTATTTTTATTTTATTTTTTTTTTTATTAAATTAGATTTTACTCATACTCACTATTTACTATTATATTTAAAAACAATTATATAATATTAAAATGAATATTTTTTTTTGTTATGATTTAATTTTATATATTGTATAATATATAGTATATATATATATATTAAGTAATAAATAAATTAATATATATATATGTAATATTAATTTGAAATTTGAAATTTCAAGACCTAAACATTTGAAGTACTATTTAAGGATCGAAATCAAATGAAAAAAAAAATCAATCAATTTTTTTTTTGTGGGTATATATGTATATTAAAGGTTTCAATAAATTTATTCATGCTTTCAGTCTTATTTAATTATGGTAAAAGAGAATGTTGTTTGGTCACTTTATATTAGTTTGTCAATGTACGCGTATGCAAAATTAAGAACTTTTTTTTCAAATTTCATTTACCTATATCACTTTTTATTACATTAGAATGGCACAATTGGTTCATAACGGATAAAAGAAACTACAGAAAAATGGGCAATACATATTTTAATTTAAAAAAAAAATTTCTGTATGGAAAGAAAGAAATTATTTCGAAAGATTTCAAAATTCTTTTGTGTAGTGATTGATTGATTTATTATTATTAATTTTTTTTTTTTTGGGTTATCTAAAATTACTTTGGATAAAAAAAATATAATGTAATTTATTAAAATGGATTATATGTATTTTGGAATGTTAAGTAATCAGAAAATTTTTAATAAATTGAATTTTTGAATTTATATTAACAAAGAAGATTTGAAATTTAGTAATTTGTTTTTTTTTTTAATTTCTGGAGGGGACGCTAATCATATAAAATATATGTATATTAGTTTAAGCTTTGATAATTATATATTTATAATTAAATATAATAGATAAATCAATAAATTTACAAAGAAATTTACTTATACAAACAATATTTTAATTACAAATATTTTCCGTGATGTATTTTTTATTTACCTTATATTTTATTAGTAGATACAGCTGCCAGTTTACTTGTCTATGATATTTTTTTTATTTATTATTTAATTTTAAATTTTCTATATATATTTAATGATGTATAATTGCTTAAACAAATGCAAGGATCTGAATAGAGTTTATTTAACAATATTCCCTTAAATTTTAAAATTGCAAAAACAAAAATAAAAAAAAAAAAATACAAATTAAAAAAAAATGCCAATATTCATAAAATATAATAAACACAATAGTTGTAATTAATTAACTATATTCTGTAGTTTCATTTTAATGAGTGTCTTTACATAATTATATAAACTGAAAAATATGATTTGCACGATTCCAAGTGGTTGAAACAGAAAATTAATTTTAAAGAACAATGGTCCGTTTAATTTTAAATTTATTTTTTATTATTTTTTATTTTTTTATTTTTATTTTTTTAATTTTAAATATTTTTTTTAAATGGTCCATTATCCTAATTTCATTAAAAAATGAAATAGACAGTATTGCCGCTCCATTGACAATTTATTAACATATAAATATATATATTTTCTTTTCAATTGAGAAATATTTTGTTGAGTAAAAATAAATGAAATTAATACTCGATAATATTTATAGCCAATATGATTATTAATGAAATGATAAATAAATATAGCCACCGGCAAATATTTTTATTATATAAAAATTATTATTTATAAATATTTTAATATTGTCTTTATATATATATATATATTGCTTAACTGTAATATTCTCAATTAATGTTTTAAGTGAAAATAGTAATTTCTATAAGTAATTTATTTGCTAGGAAATAGAAAGTCAGTAGGTCGGATTGATTATGGATTTTCAGTCTCAAAAGACTTTAAAAAGAGTGCATTTTCTAATGGAATGGCATTAAGTAGTCGTTTATCTGATCATAATTAAACCAATGTAAGGACTTTTACTAATCACTAATACTATTCATTTTCCCATTATTGATTTATAGATATACACAAGAACCGATTTATAATATGATCGATTAGTTAGTATCTTTTTGTAGTAATAGTAGTAGTAGTAGTAGTAGTAGTATTATCTGGATAGTGATATTTATTCTTCGCTTAGTCGGATAAAATTATTATTATTATTAATATCAATACTATAGAATTAATAATAATATATTTTATTTAATATTATAAGTATTAATATATCGTATTGTATTATCTCTCTTTCTCTCCTTTTATATATATATATATATATTATTTATAATAATGTGTGCCAAACATATTTAATTTAAATAATATTTATTGGAAAATTAGATGTTTGGTGCTTTCTGCTTGTTAAATATCATGTATTTAAGTTAGTGCCTCGGGGATGAGGGTGGGGTGGGGGTATTTTTATCCTTTCTCGTATGATACGATAGGGTGGTGGGGTTACCTTCCGCTTCCCATGGTCCGTTTCCCGATGTGAGTGGCCAGCTTTAGCCACTGCTTGTCGCTTACATAATTTAAAGTCTCGCTTTAGAAATGAATCTGGGGCCTTTGCGCAACTGGAAGAATTTTTTTTTAAAGGACTTTTAGAGAGGACATCCAGGACAAGGGCATGCGCTTCCCTCCGGATGGATACGAAAACCTTTGAAAAATAATAACAAAATAATTTACCTATAAATAATAACAAAAAATAAATAAATGTACTATTTGAATTCCTTATTATTATGTACATAAAATAAAAATTTCAAATATATTATAAAATATTATCACAGATTATGCTAAAAAAAATTTTTTATTATTATAATAATGAGCTAAATAAATAATATAGAGAATAGGGAATGATAAACAGATGACAAATAGTACAAATGAACAAATAATTAATTAATACAAAAAATCAATGGAATATTATTTTTGAGATCTACCGATTAGAATAAAAAATTATAATGGTATCTGTGAAAAAATAAAATAATTTTTAAATTCAAATATTGTGCACTTAACCTCATTCTTCAAAAATTATTTGTTTATCTATTTAATTCAGAAATTAATTGATTATTTTATTTTAATCTAAATAAATATTCATATTTTAAATTTATCCGTGTTTAAAAATTTGATAAATTTATAAATTTCTCTTAAAATTTAAATTTATATAGAATATATAAATATAAGATTTATACTCTTGTATTTATTTATTTATTTATTTATTTATATTATAATAAATTAATGTATTATCTTCATCATTTAAAGCAATATATAAATTCCAATGAAGTGCGAGAATTTGTTTTATGATATTTTTGGTGTGGGTTTCACTTTTTAAAAATTTCTCCAAACATTTGTTAATAACTTTTATAAACTAGACAAACGATCTTGAAACTGGAGAAAATAAAATTAACTATCTATCTAGCGATCAAGATTATATTTTAGCGATTTACTGAGAAACTGTATAAATATATAAATATTTTATACAACGTAATAAATCTAGAAAATAGATTAAGTAATTCTTTTTTTTTAATTTGTTTTATGTTTATATCTTTATAGACGCTACATATTTTGCATATTATTATTATCATCCGTGTAGTTACACTTACTCAGTACTAAGTACTGGTAAACTTTCAGTTAGACTTGGACGACTTAGGAAGGGATTATTATTATTATTATTAATTTTCGTTTCAGGTCTATGCCAAATCAAGCCTGAATATCAACCTATCTCTAAGACAGTAGTAGTTCATGGTGGCAGCAACTTCATTCCTCCAACTATCTCTACCCTGAGCTATCATGATTCAATTTCTTCTATTACCTTCTCCTGATTCTCTTACATATATCTTATATTATCAACCCTAACCATTATCTACCACTTTCACAATTGGTTCTCCTATAAACATTTTTTTTTCACCAATTTAAGCCACATATCTAGAAAAATTTTGATTAATTGAACTTAATTGATCGTTAAACCATAATAAAATATTTATTTGTGTTTAATATTATTAGTATATTTTTTTATTATTTTATTTAGAATCATTTTTATAAAGTTAAAATAATTATTAAATTGTATATTAAAAAAAAAAAATCAAAAAAATATTTCTTAATATTGTATTTTTATCATAGAAAATGTAAATTTTATTTTGTTTGATTTTATTTAAAACGAATATATAGTATATATAATATAAATTAAAATTATTTATCGAAAATGTAGTCAAAATATCAATTTGTTAAATATTATTTTTAAATTTATTAATATATTAGTTCTTATAAGTTAAATTTAATTAATTTTTATTTACGTTATTATTTTTTTAATATAGACTATATTCCAATTCGTTGTGTTTATATACCCGAAATAGACGGAAATTAATCTTAGCTGATGTTGCTTAACATAACTAACGGTATTCGGAATGTTTTCTGGTCTTAGGTCTGAATATAAAAATTAATACAAAGACTGGATAGAAATTAATAATTTTAACGTGATCCTATAATTGAGCTGTTGCATCATAGGCCCGGCGGAAATATTGAATCGTTAGAAGCACTATCAATTAATTGAATTAATAAATTATAATAAGACCAGGAAATATGTAACTGCTTGTATTCTTTTTGTTAGAGAACTAAAAGGGAATTGATCAATTCTCTTTTAAAGATCATTTAAGATCATTAATTAAATATTAGAATTAATAATATTCTAATTCATTTCGAAGGCATCCATCTGTTCATTAACTGATATATCTAAATCAATGTGTTTAGTTGGTGATAATATAGAGTTAATATATATATATATATATTAAAAACATACTTCCGATGTTGATTTTGAGATTTTTAAATATTTGTAGCAATTTTCTTTGTCAGGACCTATGTTTTTCTTTATTACTATCTCGCCAGAGATATTATTGCGATCAAAATTTTCGATTTCGAGATTTTGATGTTTTTATACGTTCTGAAGGTCCCTGAGTCATTTTCACTAAAGTTGAGAAAAATGTCTGTGTGTGTGTGTGTGTGTGTAGACAAGATTACGCAAAAACGGTATGAGCTAGAATAATGAAATTTGGTACACGGGCATTATTCAAAATTTGTAGTTTTCTATCAACTTTTGAGAAATGTAGCTCATTTGGAAGAGGGCCATTCATTGCCTACCACGTTTTCATTTTTTTCCCTCTTAACTGGCCATAAAAATAAAGATATATATTTGATAGTTTTTCACATGATTAAAAATTGTATAAAACTGCTATATATAGAATTTAAGCTTGATTGAATCGCTGAAAGTACCGGAATTTATTTTTTTAATTTTTTAACAAGTTGACTGTCAATCACGCGTCAGCACGTGAAGTGGTGCCATCAACAAAGAGCCAAACATGCGCTGGCTTAATAAATATTATTTATTAATTTTAATTTATAATTTAATTAATTAAATTTAATTTTATATATGTTAACTAATCCAATTCAAATTTGAGAGATAGTCGGATGGAGACACTCAAGATTTTATTTTCTTGAAATACAATTCTAAATAAACGATATTATTTATTTATTTTTTTATTTAATCATAATCTTAAAGAAAAAATTTACTTTAATAATCAGTTACATATTTTGTTTTATCTTTTGCTTAAGTGGGTAGTTTATGAAATTTTGGAATAAATTTTTTGCAAAACAACAGCTTTTTCCCATTTCATCCTCTAATAAATTTGAGAGAATCCATACAATTCAATTACTATATATACTATTTATATATATATATATATATATAAATTATATAAATATAAATTAATCCAAAAATTATAAGATAAACTTTTAAAAAATGAGAGTTTAGATAAATTATTAGAACTTTTAATTAATTTTATAAACTATAAGGTAATTAATTGGAATAGTTTGTATATTTAGCAATGAATATACTTTCATTAACTATCAATGTGATACAATTATAACTCAATTGAAGTTTCGCTATAAAATTACCAATGGACCGTTGCATCTATTGACACGCTTATCGGGCGGTAACGTCGAGTTCACTGAGCAAGTTGGTGGTTTCTTTTGCAAGTGAGTCAAGCGATAAGGATTAAACGAAATACAAACTACAAATTAAAAATGTGGAGCAAGGTTGATAGCAAGTAGGTTGAAGTGGAAAAGGAGAGATAGTTTACCTTCAGCAGGTGTTTGTACACAACATAGAGCAGATGTGACTGAAGCGGAAGAATTAAGGGCGGCGATTCGAGATACTCTTCCCTATTTATTTGCTATTTATCCCATTAGATTCATTTATTATGTCAGTCTAAAATCTAATTTTACATTCTTTCAAATAGGTATACATATACAGTGCTGACTTGTTTCTCAGGATAGGGACAGTTGAAGGAATGTGGTTACTGCACATATGTGTATGTGTATGTTTATATTATGATAATATATCTGATGCTACTGAATTGGAATGTCCCTGGTTGCAGTAACCACATTCCTCCAACTGTCTCTATCCTGAGTCACATATCCAATCATATCCCAATTCCTTCACCTTTATCCCAAAGTACATTTATATATATCTATAAACTCAAAGAACTTAAATAGAAAACGTTTTACCATTTTTTTTTAACAAATGAACATTTGAAATAAACTAACTACCTGAACGATAAATATCAATTACATTTTCATTAGAAAGAACTCATTTAAAAAAAAATCTTGTTATTCGTTATTTCTTTAATAGTTATTTATTATTAGTTATTATAGTTTTATTTGTTAGTTGGAAGAAACATATATATAAATTATAATTAAAAATACTAATAATATAAATAGAGATTAATATTATTATTTTTGTATTTTTTTCAAATTATAAAATTTGTAAAATACAATCTATTCAAATTTTTGATATTTGTACTATAACTGAACAACTTGTAGGTATCAATTTTTTTTTTTTAGTATATTTTTCTGTTTTAGTTATAAAAAAATTTACTATCACAATAATATTAAATTTCTAAAATAAATATTGATGATACAATGAATAAGGAGAAATTTGATACTATAATATAAAAATTGTGAATCCTTTAGATAGTAAAATACAATTTTTTTTTAAATATTATTAAAAAATTTGAAATAAAGATTTCAAAAAAAAAAAAGATTTTATGCCTAAGGACAGAATTTAATTAATTTACAATTATTTGAACATATTTTGTTTATTATATATCTCTTAAATGAAAGTTATAATTCACTTTAGTTATAGTTAATTTTTAAGTTGATGAAATAAAAAAAAATTGTCAGTTAACATAATTTTTTATGAAATACACTTGTTAGAGAGTGACTCAACTGAAAAATCCATATGTATAAATAAGTCTTATAATTTTTATTGGTTATTTCTTAATTAATGTAATTAATCTCCTGTGTCAATAAATATCATTATAATTCACAATCAGAACATTGCAATGAAACAAAGTGGCTTTTAAAAGAGACCGCTAAACACACATTTATATAAATATTAAAAATTTCTTGATATATTATAATAATTTTATTGTGATTTCATTTATAAATATTAAGGATTTAAATTAAACAGTTGGTAATAAATTAAATTCGTAATTCAATAATGAAAAATTATTTTTAAATTATTTTTTAGGTATTAAGATTATGTTAATTATTTTTATAGATTATACAATATAAATTTTTAAATAATTAACTATATTATATACTTTGAGAATCGATAATAATTGTAAAAAAATATTTTCTTTATAAAAAATAAAGTTAATGCTTTTTGAAAATTCTTGTAACTCAATTTATATATTCTTTTAGATACAGTCTCTTTATTTCTTTAAAATTAATTATTTAAAAATGGTAGAAGAATTATAATAACGAAAATATATTGTTTTTATTTGAATATTAAATGATATAATAATATAATTTTATTGAAACGATAATTGTTAGAATTAATTATTTAATTTATAAAATATTTTATTATTTAGAAAATAAATATAAATATTATTATAAGTTTACATTCAAACCATTACTAGTATATATATATAAATTAAAATAAAAATGTATAAATGTATAAATTGTATAATGATAAAATTTGAATAATTGAGATGAGGGAATTAATATTTTGAATTCATTAAATAAACAAATATATAATATAAAATCATTTAGTAATATAATTTCATTATATTAATTAAAACAGTATCTTTTAAAACAATGTAATTAATTTAAATAATATTTATTGATTATTAGAAATTAAAATAAAGATATTTATATTTGAATAATTGTGGGAATTAATATTTTTGTGTATTCATCATCGGGTGAGTAAATATAAGTATTCTTTGATTCAAGGGAGGCGTCAGTTGAGCATCATAGTTTTCATGTCTTATATCGTTATTATACTAAAAGTTAATTTAAAGTGGTTAGGGTTTTTCTGAATTCCCAAAATGACTTGAATTCTTCTGTTCAGGAACAAATAAAGGTAATAATTTTTTTAATTAGATTACAATCCACAGAGAAAAAATATATTATTATTTTATATCATTTTTTTTCAAACATTATTTATTATATTTTTAAATTATATATGCACTAATAATATATATATATATATATATATATATTTATTTATTTATATAAAACGATTGTGGTCAATATATATATATATTATTCACCCTTATTTTAAAATTATTTTTTCAACCTTTCTAATAATTATCAAAATTGATTATAATTTTAATGTTTGAAAATAAAAACAATATTCAAATCTATTGTTGTATTTAAATTCTGGCATCTAACAAGAATTTGAAACGCTATGTTACGATGAATGTTAATTAAATTTCGGCGGAAGAGAAATTTTAAAATTACATTCATATTTAATGAAATATCTAAGCATTTATTAAGTGATTATATTTCAATTAAATATAAATATAGTAATTATTACATTAGATATATTTCTAAAGAATTTTTATTTAATTTTGGCAATTCATGTTCATAATAGTTTTGACTGTAAAATTATTAGTCGTAACTTTTATTTCTTGAATTTTTTTTATATTTATTTTAATTGTTTGTTTTCATTTGAATTTAAGAATTTAATTCTTAAATTTTTAGTTATTTTTCTATTTAATTAAATATGATTCTTTTTTTTTTTATTTCTTTTAAAGATAACTTCAAATATAAGACAATTTTATTATTTATGAGATTATTAGTTTATTATATATATAAAAATATTTGAAGTATTTTATTGATCATTATTATTGAAAAATTATTTATTTTTTTTTCTTTGAACATAAATTAAGTATCTCTTTAAAGCAGTGTTTCTCAACGCCCCACATGGGGCAATTTGAAAATTAACCCTTTGGCAAAAGTCTTGATATAACAGAACGGGGAGACTTGAGACTGAAGCTAACCAAATTGGAACCTATCATAAAATCTCTGTGCAGCACAACGATCTCACTAAATTAAAATATTAAATTATTATAGAAAAATTTTTATTAAAATTATTTAGATTTCTAATTTTAGTTTTTCATTAAGTATATGTTTTGAAAATTTACTTACTGTGTTTCGTTAACAATTTCCCAGTGATTCTTCCTAAAACCTATCATTGAAGTTTCTTAATTGTACAATTCAAATTTTAATAATTTAAAAATTATGTATATGTTACATAGGGGAATTTTAGGTGGGGCATGGCATAAAAAAGGTTGGGAAACATTGCTTTAAAAGGGTTACTGCAGCCAGTGGTGTGTTTCTTACTCTTCTATTATTTTTTTATAGAATTTTCAAATTTTTTTAATATATATATATATCTCCCCTCTACCCCGACCACCCACCCAGACACAATCTGCAATTTAACCTCCTCTTCTTTCTTTTTAAATGTTTCGTTGAAATTACGAAAAAGAAATTGAAATAGGTTCAATAGAATATAATTTTTATTTAAATAAATTACCAATCTAGGATGACATATTACCATAATTAATTATATAATAAATAATTTATATAAATTAATTAATTGTTTATTTTCATTTGAATCTACGAATTTAATTATTCATAAATTATCATTAGTAAAATTTAGTCATTTTTCTATTTAATTATAATTTGTATATATGTTGGCTAAAAAACTATACCAATCGTTAAGTACCTGATCACCGGTCCATAAATGTGCCTTGCAGGTAGAATATATAAATCATAATTTTAATTAATTAAATTATTATATCTGTTTATAAAATATAATTTAATTAAATATGTTCAATATTTATTCATATAAATATATATATATATACATATATATATATATTATTATTATTATTAACAGATTTATCAGGGATATAATCACCTCTTGAAAATGACGCCAAAATGGGTGCCGAAACTCGACAAAACAATCTCACAAAAATACGTGGTTATGTCCCGGATAAATCTGATAATAATAATAATAATAATAAAGTTCATGGAAATCTAAACCATCATATATATATATATATATATATATATTTATAAATTATTTTTTTCCTGTGTTTGAAAATTTTTAATTCACCAAATAACTATTTATAATTATATTATTATAGTTAAAAATTATTAAAAAATGAAATAAAATAGAGAAGGAATTATCAAGAAGGGGTAGGTAGATTAAAACGAATAGAACAAATAAAAAAATTCACAAATATATGATAGAAAATACTCCCTGAAATGGTTATCAGAAAAAAATTTACCCATGACCCTGATTGAATTATATTTAATTAGTATTAAAAATGGTCATGGCCTCGATGATTTGGTATAGTAATTTGAAATTATTATAACTCCCCAAATAAAAAATAAAAAACAAAAATGTTTCTTTTTATAAATATTGATTTATTATGTAATTTATCTCGCCAGAGATTGTATTGCGATCACGAAAATTTTCGATTTCTAGATTTGGATGTTTTTATACATTTTGAAGGTTCCTGAATCATTTTCACTAAGGTTGAGAAAAATGTCTGTGCGTGTGTGTGTGTGTGTGTGTGTGTGTTGACAAGATTACGCAAAAACGGTTTGAACTAGAATCATGAAATTTGGAACATGGGCATTATTCAAAATTTGTAGTTTTCTATCAACTTTTGAGAATTGTAGCTCAACCGAAATAGGGTCATTACCTACCACGTTTTGATTTTTTTTCCTCTAAAGTGCCCGTGAAAATAAAGATATTTGTTTAATAGTTTTCCCTCATGATTACAAATTGTATAAAACTGCTATATATAAAATTTCAGCTTAATTGAATCTCTGAAAGTACCAGAATTAATTTTTTAACACAGCAAATCTCACGCACCAACACGTGACGTGCTGCCATCAACAAATAGCCAAACATGCGCCGGTTTAATAAATATTATTTATTAATTTTAATTTATAATTTATAATTAATTAAATTTAATTTAAATATAATATATGTTATTTAATCCAATTTAAATTGCGAGATAGTCGAGTGGAGACACTCCAGCTTATTATTTATACAAATAGACTTCTCAAATCTATTGAAGAGATTGTTATCCCGATTGGTCGGATAATACACCCACGTCACTGTTTATAAACCATTCTATCTCAATTTGATGTTTTTGATGACTTCTTTCTCATCATATCCAATTCTCTGTTTTTATTAATAACATTACGTATTAAAAAAATCATTTGTTTTTTTTTTGAATCAACCAATACATTCATAAGGAGTACTTATGTCATTAATCATTAGATGCTTTCGATTGATTTCAATTGGCTTTGTAAAGAAAGTTTTTTCATTATATAAACTCATTTCTTCCTGTTAGCTATTTCCAATAAAAATAAATTAAAAAGAAAATTCAACTCGTATTCATTACAATATTGCTAAAATATATTTTATGAGAATCAAAAAATGCCAGATATTTTTATAGATAACCATTCATATATATATATAACGTTGTTGATCTCTACTCACCTTGATCTAATTCCTATTTTCTTATAATTTCTTCTTATCTCTTTTTATATTTTCAACGGTCATTTCCCAATTGGTTTCTCTGTAAATAAACATCTAAGTAACCTTTCCTAACCCATTCGAGTCACACATCTTGTAAAATTTTCAATTTTATAATGCTTATATATATATATATATATATATATATATATCTTATCTTATTACACTAGCAAAAATTGTATATATATATATATATATATATTTGTATTTTTGAGATATTAAACCGCTCGAGGAATTTTTTTGAAATTCACCCCATAGATAATTTTTATAAAGAAAATTCGATCTGTATTGGTTTCAAAATCATTTTTATTAATTTTTTCATAATTTAAAATAGAAAATGTAAATGACGTCAGCAACTACGTCAAGCAGAGATTCCTTAAATATAAAATATTATAAATATAAATAAAATCACGAAATCATAAAAAGAAAAATCGACGATCTGTATTGGATTCAGTCTCTGGAACAATCAACTTTGTTAGTTTTTTACGCCGGACAGCGCTTCCTTAAATATAAAATATTATAAATAAAATAAAATTAAAAAAAATTTGAATAACAAATATATAAGGTACTATATATATATATATATATATATATATGACACTATTCAATTATATCCTTATCCGCCTCCAATTAAATCAGGAGTTGTCAGCCCGCGACAACTATTTTTATGGTTATCATTTACAAATTATATTTATTTTACAATGGCCAAAATAGTGAGAACCAATTTATCAAAAAACTTCTTTATATAATCCAAATTTTTATGCTGTCTGCGGAGCTATGCTCTTCCTAAGTGGCCCCGCTCTAGAAGGCGGCAAACCGGGCATTTGTCCGGAGCGGCAAATTTGAAGGGCGGCATTTTGCTTATGTATGTAATAAATTTTACGAATATTGGGACGGCAATTTATTCTATTGTTCGGGCGCGAATGCAAGGTGGTCCGCGAGGTCTATCTATATCTATATTTTCACTACACAGACTGAGTATATCCACTGGGTATTTCTCAATTAGTTTTGCTATAAACCATAGGTTCCCAAACTTTTTTGTGTCGTAGACCCCTTGTCATGTTTTTCGGTTTTGGGTAGACCCCCTACTAAACTGGAAATTGTTTTATAAAAAAATTTTACCTTTTTTTTCCTTAGGGCATTGTTGAAAAATCGAAAATGTTTAAGAGCCATATCGGAAATAAAAATTTACCTTTTTTTAGAGCCATATTGAATTGAATTATAAAATAGTATAATGTAAGTAAATAGACTTGAGATCCACTATCGTAGACCCCCATTTTCATTTCAGGAACCCCCAAATTTTTTATTCACTGGCGAATACCACTTGCAGGTTGCCATAGACCCCTGGGGGTCGATATAGACCACTTTGGGAATCACTGCTATAAACAAGCCTCTATGTACCCTTTCTTCACCTATTCGCACCACACGGCTTGCTTATTATAATATTCTCGATTTTACAACGCTTATATTTAGGGAGATATATATTGAAATCATGACATATACATATTAAAATAACATTATAGAAAATTTACCTAGATCAATAATATATTAAAACTGTAATCATCAAAGATGGTTTGAATTAAATTTTTAAATAATTTATAATAATAATAATAATAATAATAATAAAAAGATTAAAAAAAAAATTCATTCATAAATTTATATATTTGCTATTCATTACAGTATACCCATATACGGGAATAAAATTATACCTACATGGCATAATAAAGGCTAAATAAACGAAAGTCATCAAGTAGTTTATTTATGAATGAATTCACTTGACATCTAGAAGTAAATTTCACTAATTATAAATGCTAGATTATGTAGCAATGCAAGAAAAAAAAAATATTCAGTACAGTGATTTGTTCAACTTATCTAAAATCAGATGATAAAATGTAATCGGTATATTCTCCTCCGCCACCCCCCCCCCCTCCTCCCTTGAAAGGTGCATTGGGCGTTAAATGAAAAGGTCACAGTGCTTGATGACCTACTCGGGTCTGTTCCGACGATTGAGATGACTTGCGTTTAATCCTTTTGAATGACTCCGGATTCTTTTCATTATATCATCGGATATCGTAAGGAATTTAAGAAGAAAAAAAAATGTATAGCTTCTGGTTATATGAATATAACATATAATTAAATTGGAGATTGGATAATGAGAAATAGAGTTAATACGACTTTTTAAGAGATTGCTTTAATCTTTTTCAAAGGATATTTTCGTTTCAAAATTGGATAGAGATAATTATGATTCGCCAACACTCAAATATGTTATTTTTGATAATCGATTTAAATTGACATACATTAATGAATATATACTTAATTAAAAGCTTTATTGATTTTTCATCAAGAATATCAAAATTACAATCTATAAAACTATTGCTGTAATACTCAGCTTAATGCTGTTTCAGTTTAACGCTCTTTTAAATGAATTGTGTGATTCCCCGAAATTGCCCGCAGCGTTTATCTGTGATTCATCTTTCGTGCGTTGATATATGAATGTATTTTTATCGTTTTATACATTTTTTGACGTTATTGTAATTTTAAATTTATATAATATAAAGATTGATATAGTAACTAATATTATTTTTAGTTTTTATGTGATGGGTAATAATAAAAAATCGGGAGTGTCTCCACTCGACTATCTCGCAAATTTGAATTGGATTAATTAAAACATATATTATATTTAAATTAAATTTAATTAATTATAAATTATAAATTAAAATTAATAAATAATATTTATTAAAACAGCGCGTGTCTAGCTATCTCACAAATTTGAATTGGACTAAATAACATATATTATATTTAAATTAAATTTAATTAAATTATAAAATAAAATTAATAAATAATATTTATTAAACCAGGACGTGTTTGTTGATGACACCACGTCACGTGCTTGAGCGTGATGGCAGTCAACATGTTAAAAATTAATTCTGGTACTTTCAGCGATTCAATGAAGCTGAAATTCTATATATAACAGTTTTATACAATTTTTAATCATGTGAAAAGCTATCAAACATATATCTTTATTTTTACGGTCAGTTTAAAGGAAAAAAATGAAAACGTGGTCCTCTTCCGAATGAGTTACATTTCTCAAAAGATGATATAAAAATACGAATTTTGAATAATACCCGGGTACCAAATTTCATTATTCTAGCTCAAACCGTTTTTGCGTAATCTTGTCTACATACATACATACATACATACAAATATACGCACACATACAAATACCCACACACATACACACATATATATAAGATGGGGATTAGTATTTTAAATAAAATAACCAAATCGATGTACCTAAATACAAGCAAATTTTATTAATTAAAATAAGATAAAAAATATACAATTTTAAGAGCGATTTGCTTATCTAAATACAAGCAAATCGATTTTTATAGTTATTTGTTTTATTAATGAAATACAATATATAACAAAACTTATATATAGTATTAAAAGATTTATAATATTAGAATGAATTTTCTACGAAAAGAATAATTTATATCATATTATAATAATAACATAAACAAATTTCAGTCAGGCAACTTAAAATATACAAGAAAATTAAAGAACTAACTAATTAAATAATTCAAATTATACAAAGGTTATTTACATATATATACCGACATATTTCTCAACCTTAGTGAAAATGACTCAGGGCCCTTTAAAACGTATAAAAGCATCAAAATCTCGACATCGAAAAAAAGAAGAAAAAGAATTTACAAACTAAAATGCAAGTGATTAAAAGACTTGATGCTAGTGAAAGTAAATTTTTGTTTTATTTTGTTTTAAAAACATAATTTATATATTTAATGCTAAACTATCTGACCAATTTACATTATTTAAGACTGTTTAATATTACAATCTACTTTATAGAACGTATACCCAACGTTAAGCGGGGTTTTAATGTATTTTGATGACTGTTTTGCATGTATATGAGGCGTAGTCCATGATTATAGAGAACGATCATAGTTTCACAAAATTTGAATATAGAATTCTTGATAGAATAGAATAGTAGGACATATAATATTATAAATGCTCTTTTTCCTATCTAAATTAATGAGAAATGAACTCAAATTATTCCAACCAATTCATATATTTTATTTACCAATATTAAAATTTTTAAATTTTGATGTTTTTATACGTTTTGAAGGTCATTAAGTCATTTTCACTAAGGTGTGTGTGTGTGTGTATATGAGTATGTAGACAAGATTACGCAAAAACGGTTTGAGCTAGAATAATGAAATTTGCTACACGGGCATTATTCAAAATTCGTAATTTTCTATCAACTTTTGAGAAATGTACCAAGATGTCATTTTTTTTCCTCTAAACTGATTGTAAAAATAAAGATATATCTTTGATAGTTTTTTACTTGATTAAAAATTGTATAAAACTGCTATATATTGAATTGCAGCTTGATTGAATCTCTGAAAGTACCGAAATGAATTTTTTAACACATTGACTGCCATCACGCGCCAGCACGTGGCGTGGTGCCATCATCAAAGAGCAAAACACGCGCTGGTTTAATAAATATTATTTATTAATTTTAATTTATAATTTCATTAATTAATTTAATTTAAATGTATTATATGTTATTTTATCCAATTCATATTGCGAGATAGTCGAGTGGAGACACTCCAGATTTTGGCATAGGAACATTTATAGGAACCAAGAACTTTCGAGTTCAGGAGCGCTAAGTTATATTGCATTGGTGGACTGAATTTTTCAGGTGTTATAAATTAATATTGGATTATATTTTTTAAAGGAATAATATGATCACACATATTGACTGAACGGATATTCATGTTTAATCAAATAATTATAAATTAAACCGTAACAAAAGTAATTACAATCATCATTACATTTCTTGGAAATGATTTGTTATCATAAGTCCATCATTCAAAAATCAATATTGTTGTCCCTTTAAGAAATATTTGTCCGGATGTAATAGAATATATACAATCCAAGTTCATCTTTGTTTATAATTGTTCACAATAAGGAAAATTATCATTTTATGTCTACATCATAAGATTTGTATAAGAAACATGAGAATTATTTTAACTAAATACTAGAAGAAGCTTTTTAAGTCAAAGATCAATTCTAATTATAATTAGAATAAGAAATGTGTATGCATTTTTTACATAGAGACTCAAAAGTTCGTGATTGTTTATTCGTGTTTGTTTTTTGAATCCAATCGGAATATAATTAATGAAGATGATTCATAAAAAAACAAAACTAAACACACTAATCGAGGGTTAAAAGATTATCATTTCAAATTTTTAATGATTAAAAATTATTGATGTTCATAATATTATTATTTCTATTCTTTTCTGATTGAACTTTTAACAGAAATTAGTCATACATTTATTTTATTGTTTATATATATATAAATATATTACTAAATTACTAAATTATATGTGGTGTTTGTATGTATATATAGGTGAGAATTATGATTAACATATTCTTGATTTTTTTGAGCCAATTTTTTTTCCGATTTGGCTCTTAAACATTTTCGATATTTCAGCATTTGAATGTAATTTTTGTAAAAAGAAATTTAATCGGAAATTAAATTTGAAAAAACATTTAATAATTCATACAAGAGAAAAACCTTTTGAATGTAATTATTGTTAAAAGAAATTTAAAGAAAAATCACATTTCGATAAACATTTAATAATACATAATGTTTGAAAAATAGGCTTAATATAATGAAAACAAAATTTTCTTTAATACTTTATAGCATAAATTATAGTTTAAATCAATCAAAATTTGATTTATTTAACTTAGTATTTATATTATATTTACTATTTCATTTGGTTTATTAATATAAATACATTATTACTAATTCTCTATTACATTTAAGAATCCTATCATTTTATTATCCATATGTTAATTTATTTATTATTTATTTATACAAATCTAAAATATGTCTATGATTCTTTCATTTTACTAATCTATAATTGTAAATAAAAAAGAAACTTTATAAAAATCCTTATTTTAATTCTTATACGAGAAAAGCATTTTGAATTTAATTTAATCACATTTAAATTGTCATTTACTAATTCATTCAGGTAAAAAGTTTTTTGGAATGAAATTATTTTAAAAAGAAAATTAATAATATTTAACATTTATTAATACATACCTGGTTCACCGATCCATCGCTCGGTCAATAAACAGAATAATTCCTTATTATCGGGTTTGGCTGGTAATATTAATACCTGATTCACCGAAACACCATTCAAATAATTTAAAAGAACATAAATAACTAATAATACATATACTCGTTAAATGTACGTATTAGTGCACTGAAAGACAGAAATTTGATCTAAAATATATATATATTTTTACGTGAATTTTATTTATTTGTATGTATATATAGATAAAAAGATTTTTGTCTGCACATTGTTGTGAATTTAAAATTTTTTGCATATCTTCGTGTTTCATAACCTCTAGAGTCCAAGAGTTACTTTAGAATTTTTTAATGTCTCTCTGCCCGGAAATTTTGACGCTATAGACTCAAAATTGGCTGAACCGATTTCGATGAAATTACATCACAATATTCTTGCATATCTCAGAAATTAATTTTTTAATCTATATGTTGTCATTCAAAAGAGCAAAGAATACAATTCAAAGAATGTTTATAATATTTATATTTTTATTTTTCTAATATTGGACTTTTTAACTTATTTAATACACTAAAAACATTCACATTGGGACTATTATTACCTCTTTTAATTTTTAAGTTTATATGAATAAATAATTTTAATTTTGATATCATAATTGGATTTTCAAGTAAGATTTTAATATGGGTGGACAATGTATGAAGGGACATTTTAAGAAATGTGGATGTTGCGTCCAAGAACTTTCTAGTACCGTAGAGCCACAGAGAGATAGATACATAGAAACTAATTATTAATTCGGAAATTATAATGAAAAGTCATACAGACATGGATATGGATAAAACTGTACGTGTGGGTTCCTTTTTTGATTCCAATTAAACTTTTTTTATGCCATTTTTGAGGTCGCTTCTAGTTTAATAGATAAAAATTATTAAAGTTTGATAGATTAACTGATTATGAAAGTCGAAATGTGCAGCCATTAACACGTTCACGCCGGATCCATAATTTGTCTATTTATTTTATATGGTGGCATGAGCCACCGGTGGTACGTGTTATAAGTAATGTTTTATTGACGAATTCATTAATTATTCACTAATTTTCTGTTTTTTCGGTTTGGTTTGGATATAGGGAAGTTATTTAATTAATTCTTTTTAACATTTTTCTATATCTAATCTGAACTGAAAAAAAAAACCGAAAATTAGTGGAGCCCTCTGATGAACAAATTAATAAAACATGGTAGCTAAATAGAATATCAATGGATTGATATGCAAATTTTAATAATTTTTATTAAATTAGAAGCAACCCGCAAAAATTTATTTGGAATTAAAAAAGGAATCTGGTACTGGTAAAGTTTCATCCAAATCCATGATTCGATGACAATTCAATATAATTACCATGAATTCTTTTCACACTTATTGGTTTGCTTTATAAAGTATTTAAACTAATAAGCTTTATAATAAATAATACAAGTAATATAATCATAATTTTCTAAAAAATATTTTAGAAAAATTGTAATTTGTTATTTCATAAATTACTGTCATCGCAACACATATTTTATATTAATGCTTTAAAAATATGAAAAATACTAAAATATTATTACCTATAAAAGGAAAAAAAAATAATTAAATAGTTTTAATGGGATGAAAACCCCAAAAACAATATTATATAATACAGTCACTCAGTACAATAGTGATTTAATTGTTTATCATTTAAAAAATTTCGACTTTATATTATATTTTTTTCTAAAATTTTACAACTTGAACGACCATGGCTTCCTTCTCCCCCCCCCCCCCGTCCCTCCGCCACTATTTAGTTTTGATTCTCGGTACGTCCTTGTTATTACTACTAAATATGAAATAGAAAAATACTAAATATGTGAAATTTACCAAATATGATATAAAATGACATCAATTTGACGATTGTGTGTTTAAATAAAAATGAGCAAAATTCCGGCTAAATGGTCTAAAATAAATAAATATTATTTTCTAATCTTGTATAGATTCAACTATGTATGTTATATAGATATAGCGGTTACAATATAAACTAGTTTTTTTTTTTGCTATTGTACATAAAGAAATATTTTGAATTTTTTTTTCTTGCTAATTAGTATGGCCAATCTATTCAGAAAAGCTGGTTTTATATCCGTAGATCAAGGAAAAAAAAAATTCAAGGCTTGTCTGGATTCCAAGAAACAAAATCCCATTCCATTAGTTTTAATTTGTTTTATTTATTATTGTTTTTAAAATATTTTGGAAATGATTTTTCAATTTTTGTAATTAACAATAAAATAAATAAATAAATAAAAAAATCTGGAGTGTCTCCACTCGATTATCTCGCAAATTGGAATTGGATTAAATAACATATATTATATTTAAATTAAATTTAATTAATTAAATTATAAATTAAAATTAATAAATAATATTTATTAAATCAGTGCGTGTTTGGCTTTTTGTTGATGACACCACTTCACGTGCTGGCGCGTGATTTGCAGTCGTGTAAAAAATTTAATTACGGTTCTTTCAGTGATTCAATCAAGCTAAAATTCTATAAGACCAGTTTTATACAATTTTTAATCATGTGAAAAACTATCAAACCTGTTTCTTTATTTTTCCAGTCAGAAAAAAAAGAAAACGTGGTAGGTAATGATCCTCTCCGAAAGGGCTACATCCGTCAAAATTTGATAGAAAACTACTAATTTTGAATAATGCCCGTGTACCAAATTTCATTATTCTAGCTTAAACCGTTTTTGCGTAATCTTGTCTACATACTTACACATACAACAAACAAACACACACATTTTTCTCAACCTTAGTGAAAATGACTCAGGGACCTTCAAAACATATAAAAGCATCAAAATCTCGACATCGAAAATTTTCGTTATCCTATACCAGTAGCGTACCGTGAGGTTCTTGCGCCTGGGGGCAACTGAGAAATTAGCGCCCCCTTTCTTATATATATATATATATATTTAATTTAATTTTTTTTTAAAGAATATTAATGACGAATAACGAAACAGATTTATATGATTTTAATAAGCGTATAAATAATATTTATTGACTTACACAAAATACAGTTTAACTTTAAATATTAATTCTTCTTTTGTTCCAAATTGGCTTCCCTAATTTTGCGCCCCCTAAATTTGGCGCCCGGGGACATATGTCCCCCGCTGCCCCCCCTTAGTTACGCCACTGTCCTATACTATTTCCGGCGAGATAACAAAAACAATAAAGAAAACATTTACTATTAGGATTAGAAATACGCACATTGTTTTTTACCGACCGACGATAGTAAGGGAGGTATTGTTTTCACACCAAATTTCACATGTGGAGATTTTTACATATCTCCATGAATCATGCATTTTCTTAACAGAAAAAAGTATTTTTAGCATGATGTCTGTCCGTCCGTCTGTCCGTCCGTCTGTCCGTCCGTCCGTCCGTATAGATGTGTGCAGCCTGAACGGCTCAACCGAATTTGATGAAATTTGGTATATTTACTTAATGCATCAGTGGGATGAATTGATCAACTTTTGGTGCAAATCCGGAAACCGTAAGTGGTAGTATTAGCGATCGACGATAGGAAGGAAAGGGTTATTTTCACACCAAATTTCACATGAGGAGATTTTTTTATATATCACCACGAATCATTCACTTTGTATCATTGGTTTTATCCTCGGGAAAATCATATTTATTAGTTTTTTCTTGATTTAAAATTATATGACGTCATCCAGCCATTCATGACGTCACAGCCTGGGCTTGCATATATATTATAAATAAAATAAAATTAAAAATATTTATATTTATTATTTATGTATCCATATCTGTTTTTTATTACATTAATAGATATATTAAAATTATTTGAAATTGTTTCTGTAACTGGAAATTAATTTACTTCAAACCGTCGGTCGGTTCGGACCTGGCCACAGGTCAACTTATTTTATTTATTAGACTCTGGTTTTTAATTTTTTCATTAGACTATCAAATATTTTTTTTTTAATTAATTAATTAAATTTCGAAAAAATATTTTTTAAATTATTTTTATCTTGGGTATTTTTAGTTAATTTCAATATAGTGAAGTATGAAAATTATCCATTAATTTATTTCTTTGTTTATTGAAAATTATTTTTTTATTTATTACAAAATTTTATGGTAGTTTTTAATGTTGTTGTTTTTGTTTTTATAATTTGATAAATATTTTTTAAAAAATATGTAAATTTATCTCAATTTTGTGTGTTTTACATGAGAATACAATAAAAATTATATTTAAGTAATAATTAAAACCAACTTCTTATATGGCTCATTTAAACGTTGTAAAGTGGGGAAATATAACACTGGGTCTGCGGGCCGAATGCGGCTCGCAAGGAACATTTTCGTAGCATTCATTAATATAACAAAATTTCTTCTATAATTTGAAATAGTATTAGTAAAGTAAATTTTTAAAACATTCATATTGATAATAATTTTAATTTTTTATACCTAAGAATGAAATTATTAATAATTTGTATTTTTTTAATAGAGGAAATTAAGTAATATTAAACTATATTTGTTTAATTATTTATTGATAATATTTTAAGGAAAAAAAAATTGATGATCGGATTTTCTCTGTGATCGTTATGCAATTGTGAAAGATGTTGACATTTGGGTTAATAAATTTCGTAAAACGAAGGATTAACATTGAAATGTACGATAAAATGTTTTCTAAAGGATAAACCAATTAAATGAATAGGGAGGGAATATTTCTAGATTTCTAGATCATATTTGGAAATATATAAAGCATTGAAATTTTTGAACCCATTTATAGTGTTAATCTTTTTGATAAATTAATCTTTCAAATTAATTGAATTTCCCATTTGGGCCTTAACACATAATTATGGAATTCCCTCTTTCTAGATTAAAGGGTTAGTACTTGGAACACCGAGCTATCGCTCGACCCTTTAACAAATTTATACAATTTATTATTATAAATTTTACAATTTTTTATTTATTTATTACAATTGTTAAATGGGTTTTCAAAAAATGACCCATCAGAAATTTGTTTCTTAAAATCGTACAAATTAATTAAAATAATTTGATTTTGATTTCATGAGAAATATATTCAAATTTAATTGATAAAATATTTGATTCTATATTATATAAGATATGTTGTTATAATTAGATGGCTTCAATTTTATATTTTTCAAAGTAGCAATAGCTTATAGACTGTTTCGATCAAGGATTACTACTGATAATAATATAAATTCTGAAATTATATTGAAACCTGTACTTGTCTATATTTTAATTAAGAAAGGAGGTTATTTTTTTTTTTATTTAAAATAATCAAATATCACTTATATTATTTATAATTTAATCTAAAAAAACATTTTAATTAATATAATATAATTTATTTAATATTATTAGATCACATTTATTCAATAATTTATCTGTAATTCCTTCTTTTATAATCGTCATATGTATTATTATGTTGCTAACTTCATGAATTTTTTTATTATGTATCTTGTGAATTTCAAGAGATTCAGTTTAATATCCCAAAAATATACAAATATATATTTATATAATTTTTGCTAGTATAATAATATAAGATATATTCATATTGAAGAGAATTTTCGATTTTTGACAATTTTTTACTATCTCGCCAGAGATAGTATTGCGATTATGAAAATTTTCGATGTTGAGATTTTGATGTTTTTATACGTTTTGAAGGTTCCTGAATCATTTTCACTAAGGTTGAGAAAAATGTCTGTGTGTGTGTATGTGTGTGTGTATGTGTGTATGTGTGTATGTGTGTGTGTATGTATGTAGGCAAGATTACGCAAAAACGGTTTGAGCTAGAATGATGAAATTTGGTACATGGACATTATTCAAAATTCATAGTTTTCTATCAACTTTTGAGAAATGTAGCTCAACCGGAAGAGGGTCATTACCTACAACGTTTTGATTTTTTTTCCTCTAAAGTGACCGTAAAAATAAAGATATATGTTTGATAATTTTTCACATGATTAATAATTATATAAAACTGCTATATATAGAATTTCAGCTTGATTGATTGGCTGAAATTACCAGAATTAATTTTTTAACACTGAAAATCTCACGCGTCAACACGTGACGTGGTGCCATCAACAAAAAGCCAAACATGCGCTGGTTTAATATTTATTATTTATTATTTATAATTTATAATTAATTAAATTTAATTTAAATATAATATATTATGTTATTTAATCCAATTCAAATTGCGAGATAGTCGAGTGGAGACACTCCAGCTAATTTCTTTTAGCTGAGCGTTATCATTGTAAATTTTTCAATATCAATAATCTTTCATCTATTTATATCTATCAATGTATTTTGTGATCCTAATTCTTCTATTCTGAGCCACCTTCATCCAACTTCAATTATCTCCCAACTCTCTTACGTTCTTTTTTATTATATTGTCTGTCTATTACGTCTACTACCAACCAGTCACTTCCCAATTGGCCTCCCCACAAACAAGTTTTTCTTTAATCTTATCTCATCTATTCAATCCACGTGTCCCCTAAATCGTAATCTCCTTGATTCTTATGATTCTATCTACCTACTTATTATATAAAATATTTTTTTTATCTTAAGTCATCTCCATCCAGTTTCAATCTTCTCCCAACTCCCATCTTTATATTATTTACCATTCAATCGTTTACCAATTTCTTTCACTATTAACAAACTTCTTTTTATAATTATTACAATAAATGTGACAATATATATAACTCATTTGTAGAAAATGAAATTGATTTTTCTAACAACACTGCATTTTCAATTAAGTAACTTATGTCGGACCCTGTATTTATAGATAAAAATCGATGAAAAAAATTAAATTTCAACTAATTTATTTAGTTAGAATGTAAGGAAGAGGAAGTCATATTTCATTTATCTAGAGTATTTTATTTTTATGCTAGGAATTTTTTTAATATAAACATTAGATAAACTAAAATATATTACTTCTCATTTTTTTCAATACTAACTTAAGGGTATTTTACTTAAGTTGACCTTTCACCCATCTATGATAATCTTAGAATATTTTGATATAATATTTTTCATTATAACCCTGAAATGATTATATAATATAATTTATTTATAAATGTTTAATAAAATTAAAATAAAGATAGGGTGACCCAGCCACAGTAGTTGAACAAATAAAGCCAGTTTACCACGGATCCTGTTGTAAGTTTTATACTATTAGCCACAAAAATAAGGTAATGGATTTTTAACAAAGCTTTATTATTGTAGTTATTAAAAAAAATATTAAACAGTGCTCAACTGAAAAATAAAAAGCAAAAAAAAATTCACAACATTTTTTATGATTTTTTCCCAGTGGTTGAACAGACATGTCCAGTTTCTGAACGCTCGATATTCCAGTAATTGAACACCCGTTATTTCATAGTTTTTTTTTTATTTTAAGTTTATGTACACATCCAAAACGACTTAACAAATATCTAGGCCTATAGCTTGAGCACTCATAACACAATACAAGGCTGATTCACATTCCAAACATTGTTCAATGTTTAAATTATAATAATAATAATAACAATAATACATATATTTATTTATTTCAAACAAACACCAATCGGCAATATACATATAAGATACAAAATTAAAAATATTTTTAAAATTTTTTAAACTTTTGATACGAAATTGCTTTGGGAGTCGAGTCCCGGTACTTACAGATTCGGCTCACAATGGGAAACAATGCTTTCCCATAATTGGGAACATCTTTTTTTTTTGCCATTTCCATTGATTTGGCCATTGAGGACACTTCTGCACCATCTTCATCGATTTTCAGTATTATGCCTGGAAAATATTTGCCCTCGTATACAATAATCACATGCTCTTCTACTTGCTTCTGTACTGGCTGCCAGTTAGGCCCATTATCATCACTCTCGGATTCGTGCCCGACGATACTTCGACGCTAGACTCAGAGCTGTCCGCTGTCGTTTACTAGAAACTAGAAGTTTTTCTTGCTTCTTTTTATCGAGTTTCTCTTTCTTATCTAGCCTTTCCTGAATTCTTCTTTTCTTTTCCTTTTCCTTCTCTGCTTTTTCTTTCTTCTTGTCTTCAAAAGACTTAATCCATTGCTTTGAAGTTGTTGCGTAAGGTAAGCGTCGCCTTGTTTTAGTCTTTTGTGGAGATTCATGTGGCCATAATATAGCGTCGGCAAATGCAGGACTGACTTCAGTCCCTACGACTTTAGGCGAGTCCGTTTGTCTTGAAAGTGTTGCTTGGATTGTACTAACATTCAATGCTGAAGGTGAGGCATCAAAATTATGATTAATTTCGGGCTCTTTTTCAATACACTCAGACAAAAGGCCATTTGTCTGAGTTTCATTAAGACATTTGCTCCGAAGCCTTTTCCAAAACTGAAACAGTTCACGGGCCTCAATATTACCCTCCCACTCTCCCCCTGCACTTTTCTAAATTCTTCAGGCCTACCCTTGGGGAAGAGGGAATCAAGGTATAAGAGGGATTGAACATTCACAGTCTGGTGATCTTCGATGGCGGGCACCGTTCACCACTGTTCAATTACTGGAATTTGTGCATTTTAATAGTGCCATTAGTTGAACAGTCAGTTTAGAGCTCTAAACAATAAAAAATATCTATACCTTAGTATCATGCTTCAAAATGTAGTCCTTTAGCTTTAATTTAAGACCAATTCGGTAAAAATATCTCTAAAAATGACTAGGATGCACGTGGATTACTTTTACTTACCGTATTTTCAGTAGACTAGTCGTAAATGCAAAAACAAGCATTTCATTTGAGAAAAAAAATATCTCTGAGTACTTAAGTCACGTGCAGCAGACGATAGGTGTTTCAGTTGTGACAACATAACAACTTAAAAATAAAATAAAATTTCACGTTCCAAGCATGTTTCCTCTTGAGATTTTGGCGGATTTTTGGTAATTTGTTCAACTACTGGAAGGGGTTCAACTACTGGCTAGGTCACCCTATCTTAAAATTATATTTTTCAAGTTAATAAAAAAATGATTGCTTTAAAATTATATATTTGACGGGGGAAAAAGGGGGAGAGAGATGTTTGAGATGATTAAGTTTCTTAATTCTATATGAAAAATAAATATAATAATTAAATATTTATATATAATTATATATATTGTGGCAAATATAATAAAATTTTAATTTAATTTAAATTCTAAAGAAAATTTTATTTTTATTATTAATACACTTTACTTAACTCACACTGTCCGGTTGTCCGGTTGTCCGTTTGTTTGTACCCGGTTTGTCCGCGGCATTTTATAATCGATATTTCAACAACTTCCCGTCATTCAATCAACTTGAAATTTTGCATACGCGCTTGCTCCTGCTAATAATACACGAATCAATTGAAAAATCCACTGAATTATTTATCTATTAGTGGTAATAAATTAACTAAACTTTCATATGCGGAATATTGAATAGTTCACTATTTAGATAGCGATAGCAGTTCTACTAAAAAGTATAAAATAAATTTAAGTAAAAAGAAATCTTTTTAAAAAACACACTTTACTTAAAATTGCACTAAAAAATAAAAAATAAAATCACTGTAAAGTGTGTGCTTTTACGGTGTTATTATAATTTTTTACTTTTTAGTGCAATTTTAAGTAAAGTGTGTTTTTTAAAAAGATTTCTTTTTACTTAAATTATTTTATAACATAATTTTACAAAATAAAAAAAATTATTATATAGTTATATTCATTGTATTAATATATTGTGACTTGATTATAATTTTTTTCATTGAAATATTGATAATTAATATTAACTTATTTATTCACAGATTTCAAAAATTTAATTTATCTTAAAACAATTATAAAAATTAAAAATATTAACTTTAATACCTGTCACTATAAAATAACGATATCCATGCATTAAATATTATTAATAAACTTCAAAGCTTCCATATTAACATTGAATTACAAAAATTTCAATCTTTTTCAAGATACAACTTGAATTCAAATTTGAACACTTCATTAAAGAAACTGCCATTAAAGAAAAATGATCAATTTTCTTGTTTTAGTATTTATTATTTTTTTTAATTTAAAAGTACCTCGTTCACCGAGCCAGGTCATTAAAAAAAATATTCCTTATTATCGGGTTTGGCTGATAATATTAATGCCAGGTTCACCGAGCCGTCATTCAAATAATTTAAAAGAACATAAATTAAAAAAATAGTCATAAAACATACAGCCCTTAAACATATGTATTAATGAACTGAAAGACAGAAAAGTATGGCCTGTGAATATAACATAATATATATTTCGTAATTTTATGATTTCATTATTTTATTTATATTTATAATATTTTGTATGTACTACCTGACGTAGTTGCTGACGTCATTTAAATTTCCTATTTTTTTTTATAAAGTAAAAACTAACAAAGATGATTTTGTGTGAAACGATTTGTCTATATAAAAATTAACAATGGTGTAAATTTCAAAAATATCCTTCGACCGGTTGAATATTTCAAAAATACAAATGTATATATAATGTATATATACAAACATTATATATTATATTTATTGATAGTTTGTAATCGCACCAAAATTACATATATCGCACTGAAACTTCACCCTATCCTAAGCCACTTCTCTCCAACTTGTATTTTCCATCTCTTCTACATCCTTTCCTACATTGTTTGTTTACCGCGTCCTTGGTCTTCCAACCGGTCGTTTCCCAATTATCCTCTCAACAAATAGACTTTTAAATTGTGGATCTAGATTAATGAAATTTCAATGTTGTACTGAATTTTACACTTTATTTTCCAGGATGAAAAACGTCATTCCTCTAATTAGATTTTCTTTTTTTTTTAAAAATATTTTCTTAATTTTACAATATTCTAAAAATTCACTTAAAACACAATTTGAATCTTATATTTTTTTTTGAAATTTATAATAAATATTTATATTTTTTTTTTTTTTATTAAACATATGTATTTTATTAATTATAACTATGGAGTTTATATTAATTATATTATCCACAAAATAGATAAAATTTTATATCTCACAATTTTTAATAATTTTCAATTCAATATAATACCTCTTCACCTAACAAAAATATATCAGTTCAATATTAGTTAACTATGTAGTAATCAAAGGATTTAAAAAAATCTTTAAAATTTTAAAGATTTTTATAATATTATAATTATTATAAATACTTTATCATAAATGAGGAAGAATGTTAGTATATTGTTGCATAAAAGGAACAATAATTTCACTACCGTTTCTATATAAAATTATATAAAAATAATTCCTCACACAGACTCAACTATTAATTTTTTAACTGAAGAAACTGGTTTAAGGAAGGAAAGGCGTGTCAAAATCTATTTTCCTTTCGAGCCAATTTCTGGGATATAACTGGGAAGGAAATTTATATCTTTTCCCTTAGTTTAAAAATTACTTTATTTTTTTGTTATTGATTTAGAGTTAAATTCATTATATAATTTAATATGAGATTAGATAAATACTTTTTTTTTAATTAAATCATTAAGGAAATACCAACTTCTAAGTAAATTTTCCAAAAGGATTATTTTTTTTTTCTTCTTCATTATATATATATATAACAGTTATAACGACTCAATAATTAAGATTATTATATTATTTTTTTTTTTCTTCTCCACCAGTCCAAACACGAAAATAATCTTAAAAATAGTCATTTAGTCTTATAACTTATTTTATTGATCGACATTTCTAAGAACTTACTATAAATTTTTTGTATACTAGAAAAATCTAAATTTTTATATTTACTAAAATATTTAGATTATATAAACTTAATGAATATTCTGCTTCCTCCTAGCCTTCCTTATATCCCAAACGTTTATATTATATAATTCGTGACATATTCTTTGATACCATAATCAACATATCGATAATTAATTTATTTATTCAGTTAATTTGGATATTAAAGAAAGAATATTAAATATTTTAATTAAAGGATTGTCATTGAATTTATTTTTTCGACGTTTCGGTTCTATTTTTTGGTGTCGTTTTCAAGTTATGTTTGATTGTGTTTAGATAAGTTTCGGTTTTCAGGTTCATAAATTTATTACGATTGAGTTGGTTATTTTTTTTTTCTTTGACATTGAGGGAATAAATCATTTGATAATATAACAACCAGAAGAAGATGATTTAATCAATATAAACAAAAAGGTCATGAATCCTAGTCAAATCTCCTAATATATAACATAAGTATAAATATATTTAGTAATCAAGCTGTTTGTGGAATAAAATTATTTTCTTATTATTATACAGATTTAAAATACTGCCCCTCCCCTCAGCTACGTGCTTGTTATATTTAATAAAATAAATTATTAATAAATGAAATAAATTAGATTAATTTATACAGAAGTAAATTTATTTTTTATTTTATGTTTATTTATGAAAGAAATTTAATTTGTACTATATTTGTTATATATCTATGTTTGATAAATCATTCTTGAATCAAAATACATTCCTATCTTTAGAAAAACAAATTTTTATGTAAAATACGTAATATTGATAATTTATTGTAGATTAAAAATAACTGACATTCATAATAAAAAAATTGTAATTATTTTGATTATTAGATCGAAAAAAAATAAAATTACATTTTTCTTTATACAATTATATAGGATGGGTTCTTCTCATTTATAATAATTAATTTATCCTTGACAATATATTTCTCCAATGCATTTAATCAATTAATATATATATATATGACCTTGATTATGAATGTCTTTTTTTTCGTTTTGTCTAAAAATTTTATTATAAAATATTAATTAATCTAAAATTTTGAACTTAATAAAATTAAAAAAGATTATGTCACATTTGAATATCCTCTCATAAACTCAAAATAAATATTGTAATTCTAATGAGAATTTAAATAATTATTTATTTATTCAACAAACAGGAAATAATAGAGTATTTATTATTGAAAATATTTTTTCACTGATAATGAAACTTTCATACTTGTTTTGTCTATATTTTAATTAATAAATATTTTTGCAAATATTAAAATTTCATTATACATATAAAATAACACACATAATAAATGATTCCTAAGGAACCATTTAATATATAAACATAAGAATTTATTATTATTTTTATAATTTATATTACTATTATTATTATTATTAAACTTTTATTAAGTTCAGAATGTTATCATATAGATATTCTCTATCATATGATATACTCTAAAAATACTTGTTAAGAAAAAGGCTACCAACCAACCAAAAGAGATTTCCTTTCTTATTGTACATCACTTTTTTATTTGAAAACTAATATATATATATATGTTGTTTAATTATATATAAAATAACTAATATAAATAAACTCTTTAGTGGTTTAGTGGTTAGCACGACAATTATAAATAAGATCGAAAACTTAATAATTCTTTATAAGCATAATAACGAATAAACTTAGAATGTATAATGTTATTAAATTAATTGAAATAAAATGAAAATCTCAATGTGATTAGGGATAATCTACTTGTAAATATCTATCTGTATCTCAATGGCTCAATAATACAATAGTGGTTAGCACGACGTCTACCACACTGAAGACACTAGTTCGGGCCTAGGGAAAATCAATAATTAATAATTTCACTTTAAAGGTCTGCGTGATCCTCAGGGTCTATTCGCAACTAATAATAATATACAATATATCAAATAATGATTAATCTTCAACATTTGTAAATATAATTTAAATCATTCGTTATTTAATGATATTTGATGATGACATTTTGAAATTCTTTAAATGCATTGAGGTTAAATATGCGTTAGTATTATTTAATTATTGATATTATAAACTAATATATATATATATATATATATATATATATATATATATATAAAGAATTATAAAAGAATAAATAATAATAATAATAATAATTGATATTGTCATTAAATTATAATTATTATGCAAAAAGAGAAATTGAATTCAAATTTTTCATTGTTGTTCATTTAAATTATTTTTAATATAACTAATTTCACATTAATAATGGATATTTAATGCCTCTCCAATTTTATTTCAATTTTTTTTTTTCTTGTAAATTAAAAAGTTGCTTGTCAGTTTATAGTAGTGGAAAGGAGGGGGTTTGTAGAAAAGTTGCCTTGCCACTTGACCAGTCGGAGCCCCTGTCTTAGCAACTAGTCTTCTTAGAAATTCATACTAAATAACCTTTGTGAGATGGAATGTATTTTCTCACTTCTAGCCAAGAAATCTTTCTTAAACAATACACGATTGTACTTTATATATATATTAATTATATATAATAAATATAATTATAATTATATATATTTATATATATTAATCATTTAATCTTTTATTTATTTAAATAAATGTTCTTTTTATAATTTTTGAATTTATTTACATTATTTTAATATGAATTAATAAAGATAAAATTAATATTTCTAAATATAATTTTCCAAGGAAAAAGAAAAAGAAAATATAATTATATATATATATATATATTTACTTCTTTTCTTAATAAGATTGTATTCATTTTACATTTAGCGCATTACTTATTGCTTTATATAATATTGATTCATCGAAGTTTGTTTGTTTATTATTTTTTTCTTGGCACCTCATTATCCAATGATTTTCACCTTTAGTGAAAAAATAAAAAAATCAATCAAATCATCTAGTATTGGTAAGTTTATTGACTAGCATTTCCTATAATTATTTATAGAAAAATAACAGATTTCATTTTATAATAATTATTAAAATATTCTTAAATAAAGTTTTGCTGTCTATTATGAATAATATATATTTTTAAAATATTGATCAAATACTTAAATTAAGAATAAATTCGTTAATTTAATAATTAATAATTATATGGATTTTATTAGACTTTAGATTATGGATTTATTTAATAATTAGAAGAAGTAACAAAAATAAAATCTGAACTATATTTTATTATAAATTATAAATTAAAATTAATAAATAATATTTATTAAACCAGCGCGTGTTTGGCTCTTTGATGATGGCATCACGTCACGTGCTGGCGCGTGATTGCCAGTCAACGTGTTAAAAAATTGATTCCGCTACTTTCAGGGATTCAATCAAGCGGAAATTCTATATATAGCAGTTTTAAACAATTTTTAATCATGAGAAAAACTATCAAACATATATCTTTATTTTTACGGTCAGTTTAGAGTTTAGAGGAATAAAATGAAAACTTGGTAGGTAATCACCCTCTTCCAAATGAGCTACATTTCTCAAAAGTTATAGAAAACTGTGAAAAATTATCAAACATATAGAGGAGGTGGTTGTAATATGGAACCCCATTTTATTTTTCGTGAATTGAAGCTCATCTAAAAGTTGTGTTCTCTGGGTACAGTGTAAAATGTTTTTATTCATTATTTTCCTATTGACATCCAGGTACAATATCACAACTAATATTACTTATACGACGTAGTGGAACTTTTTTTGAAAAAATTGAAAAAACGGTTCAAGATAAAAGTGTTGATAATATGGAACCTACTGTGTTGGTAAAATGGAACCCTAGTAAAAATCAGTCATAGACAGCAATTATTTGAAAAAAACATTTTTTATTCAAAAATTATACATTGACATATATGTATGTAAAATTTAACCGTAATAAAATTATAAACAGAAATCACAAATGTAATAGTCTTTTTCTGCACCTGCGCATTCTGAATGGGCCCACATTTGACACATTAATACTTTTCTTGTCATTTGAAAAATATGTGGAATAAAATTAAAATAAATAAATAGAGCTAAAAAAAATAATTAAATGTTTGTCTAAAATACGGAACCTTGTCTGTATTATAGAACCCGGTTCCATATTAGCATCACGGCAAGGGTCCATATTACAGAAATCGCCATTTAAAAAAAATGCACTTGCTCTGAACTGAATATAAATTTATATCAAATTATTTTCAGCAATATATTTAATAATTCGTTAATAAATTAAGGCACATTCATAAAATTAATAAATTATTAACAATAGTAATAATTATAAATAGTTTTACTTACCTTAAAAAAAGTTTTTTAAAATTGAAAACACAAAACATTTAAACTGAATGACAGTTATCAAACAACTAACCGCCATTTCAATTTTTATGGTAGATTTTGGTACTAGAGAATCAATTCTAACTGTTGTTAAAAAAAGTGCAGCACGTTATAATGAACGAAACAAATGGGTTCCATATTAAATACAGGTTCCATAATACAACCACCTCCTCTATCTTTATTTTTATGGTCACTTTAGAGGAAAAAAAAATCAAAACGTGGTAGGTAATGACTCTTTTCCGGTTGACCTACATTTCTCAAAAGTTGATAGAAAACTACCAATTTTGAATAATGCCTGTGTACCAAATTTCATTATTCTAGCTTAAACCGCATTTGCGTAATCTTGTCTACATACACACATACAGACCTTTTTCTGAACCTTAGTGAAAATGACTCAGGGACATTCAAAACATATAAAAACATCAAAATCTAGATATCGAAAATTTTCGTGATCGCAATACTATATATATCTGGCGAGATAGTAAAAATAATAGATAAATAAATGATAGATATTTATTATTTATATAGCCATTCATTCACTAGTAAATAATTATTCAAAATATTAATCATTACCCATAATAGTATAATCATAATTGAACGTTTTACCTTCAAAACCGGTTTGGAATACGATTTTTTTTTTTAAATATTGGAAATTAATATTTTCCTATTTAATGTATTTTCTTTCAATAATTTATTTATATATAAGAATTATATTATTTATAAGAAAATAATCCAATTTTTATTCAAGTTATTTTAATATTTTTTTTAATTGCAAGGTAAATTTGTTGTAATTAAAATTAACATATATTTAAAAAAAAACTGTGAGGCTGATCAGATAAAAGGGAGTTATAGTGGGATAGGAATTGGTTGGAGGTGGCTCAAGTTGGAGATATAAGGTTAAATTGTTTAAAATACAAGGTAGTTTTTTTTATTATGTATATTATTAAATTTCTATTATAAATTATTCATATTAGTTTGATGCAAACTGTTATTAAAATGCAAATTATTAATTAGAATATTAATTTGTGAATTTTATTTTAATTAATATTAAATCAATTCTTCCTGTTTTAATATTATTATTTTATTTTATGTATTTAATTTTTTTTTTCCTTAATATTTCTAAATAAAATAATTTTCTTTAGGATAATATACTATTGATGTTAAGGGTATTCCCCTAAATGATGCGACTTTAAGCAACAAAATTATATTTTTTATTAAACCAATTATAAATTCTTACTTGAATTAATAACATGAATTAATTACTGGTTGTCTGGTTATAGATCTACCAATCAATAAATTCATATTGAAAATTAGAAAAATTTTAATAATGTGAGGCGTGGTCCATAATTTTAGAGTACGAGAATAGTTATTAAAAATGACAATTCTTCATAATAATTCTTTTACAAACATTAAAAAGATAGGTTATTTGACATTATCCATAAAAATTTTATTTTCAATTTTGAATGTTCTCTAAAAGAAAAATAAGGCGGGATTCACACACAAGTGGCGTATAGTACTGGCGTGGTTCTGGCGTGGAACAGGTTTTTAATGTAATTGCATTAGCTTATGACTCAATACCCACAGATATGGCGTGTTGGAGGCGTGGAAAATGGCACGAAGACCACTCCACTCCGACGCGACCGGTGGCTCGTAGGGACTTTGCACGCCACTTCTAGACCATTTCATTATTCATTTCAACTTTTTAATCAAATTTTATATTTTGCCAGCATTTAATTATAAAAACGTGTTTTTTGTGCTACTTTTTTTATGCTACTTTAAATGTTATTAATTTATTTAAAAAAAAATCAAAGTAAACAAAATAAAAATAAAATATAAAATTAGCATAACACTAAACTACTATAAAAATAATATTAAAAAATATATTATATATTAAAATCTTACGTGAAAATCCAATTATGAGATCAAATTTTCTTAATTAAAATAATTTACTCACATAATCTTAAGAACCACGCCAGAACCACGCCAGTGCCATACGCCACTTGTGTGTGAATCCCGCCTAAGAATTCAAATACCAGAGAACTAAATAATCTAATAATTTTTAAAATATCTACATATTTTGAGATCAATGATAATTTGTTAAGATTTTAGATTAAAAAAAAATAAAAATGAAATTAAATACAATATTGATTATGATAATTAAGATAGTAAATGAAAAGAAGAAATTTGTGATGTTTTTAATTTTTTAATATCAGTATACAATTTTAATCACAATATTGACTTGGTTAAATAAAAGATGTTATGTCGTAGATACGTTTGAATTTATTTCATGACATATTTAAATTTTTCTTTGATTTGGACATAAGAAACTCTCACTTGTTTCTAACATCTTGAACGAGATTATTGTTATATAAACGGAAACAAAATAATCCTCTTAGATAGAATGTTTGCTTTCTTCTATAATTTTTTTTATTTTTATTTTTTTTATTTTTTATTTTTTTATTTCAAAATCACACACGATACTCAAACAACGGTCCAAGTGAGATCGTAACTTGATTATGGAATCTATTTTGTATATTCTTTTCGATTATTAAATGTTTGTTAGGAGTGATCATCTCTCAAAGTGTTTTTCAGCAAATTTCAAATACGTGAGGTTACGAATTAAAGTTAAATAAATGAATTTTCATTTCGAAAGATTTATCATAAATTATTAGTCAAAGGTGTGTGTATGTTATCACGTTTATATTCAGATGGACATATATTATTAATATCTAGAAATAAAAGTATCGATTTATATTTTCAGGTTTTCAAGTTCACAGGATATGTAAAAATTGGATTCATCGTTGAATTATGGACTAAAAAAAAACGATCACGGGGTGATAAGGAAGATTACATAATTGGGAATTAATGTCTTCTGTGTATCTCTAAAGATAGTTAGTCACGTGATCGAATGGGCTGGTCACGTGGCTGGAATAGTTGAGGAAAACCTATGAGTAGTTAGTGTTTAGGGAACCAAATGGGAAAATAGTTGACAGGCCAAAAACGTGATGGGATGACAATATAAAGATAGATATGAAGGAATTTGGAGAAAGTTTGATTGGGATGGAGGGGGAGATTGAGATAGGTAGATAATTTCTACAAACTAGAACTATAATAACGTAAGGAAAGTAAAGATTGGGACAAATTTATATAAAATGTACTGTTGACAATATTTAACAGTGAAAGGGTTAATTCTGTCATATAAATAATTAAAAATGATTTATGATTCAACCATCCATTAATTAAAATATGCACATATTATATGTTAATTTATTTTATAACGTTATAATACTATGTAAAATATTCTTAATTGATACAAGTGATTGGATTGTTATTGTTAATCAAGAGGATTAAACGGAAGAGTAGTTTAAGCCCTTTGCACCCGGGAGATTGTTCTTTTCGGAATTCCTTGATCCTAACCTTTCACATTTCCTTGACCGATTCTCTACACCATTTGTTTTTGTTCTCAGTAACATCTTTATGAAAACTACCTTGAATAATTATTTATTAATTATTATTAAAAAATACAACATTCTTTCTATTTTAATTACTATGAAATACTAGGAAAACCTTTATAGTAAAATTTTTTTTATTCTCATTTTCCTATATGTAGAAATATGGTAATTTATATATATATAAATTTTTAATATAAATAAAATAGTTAATCAAATGTTTATATTTAAATTATTCTTAATAAAAGTATATTTTTAAGTTTAGTTATCATTTGACATAATATAATTATTTTGATTTAAATGGTATTATTAAGTTTCCCATAAATTACACATTCACTTTGTGTTTAAACAAAACATTACTCATGTGTAAATCACCTAATCATAGAGTTATAGCTAAAAAAATGTCTATGTGTAAATCTATATATAGTTATATATTTAAATTTTATTTAAATGATTTTCCAAACATCAAAACAATATTAATATAATAAGTTAATGATATGCATTAAAAATCACTATTTGATGATTCGGGAAATGATAGCAACTTGTTTTCTTGTAGTTACATATATAATTATTTTTTTTTTTTTTTTAATGTTTGTTATTCTGTTTTTTGACAGGACAACTCGTCGTTATCGTCCTCGGATTGTTCACTCTTGTAATGGGAATTATATTAACCTGCGTACCCTGGGCCGACTATATCGTAATCAAGGTAATACTATATAATTACTTTTAGTATAATATCATAAAAACCATTACATACACTAAGTGAAAATAATTATCAATGCCAATTAAAATGATTTGCGTCGAATCTATTGGATACAAATAAAAATAAGTCTATTCGCATTAATTTAAATATTATTGGTGTTTAAACAATTTTTTTTTATTAATTACTGTAATATGTTAAACGATATTTATTAATATGAAAAAATACCATCAAAATATAAAGTGAATTACCATCATTATCAATAATATATTAACTAGAATAATATATTATGAATTAATTTCATCAAGCAAAAATGTTGAATAGAAATTTGACTGTATGTGTATGGTATATGTAGTTTTTGTGATGTTATTCGCCTCAGGAGGTTAGATTTATTTATTTTTTTGACACACAAAGATATATATATATATATATATATATATATATACACTCTTCTCACACCTATTTCGTCACTCATATTGTTAAACAACCACCATACTGTCCTGATTTAGCACTTTTCGATTTAATTGAAAAGATAAAATTCAAATTGAAGTAATAAAAAGATTCGATAAAACGTTATCATAAATGCATTGTATTATTTATAGAAGGAATGATAAAATTCAGTTGAAAAAATCAAATAAGAATTTTTCATTACAAATTCACAAGGAATAGAAATAAATATATATTTTACTTGGAGTCTGGATAGAGAGAGAGAGAAGTAGTGATAAAGATTGTTTTGAATCTTTTATATCCTATTTTAAAAATTCCTTCTTTGTTCAATCTTAGTTAAGGACCATTGATATGTGAAGATTATAAATCCGGATTTGAATAGGGCCTTTGACCAGCCCAAGATCCTCCACGAACCTTAGCATGATATTGCGTCATTTAATAAATACCACCTGTCTTATTTATATGGTTTTTTGCTAGATGATAATTGATGATAGATATTTGTGTGAGTGTATATATATATATATAAATGGAAGCACTATATAGTAAATAAAAACCATTCATATTAAGATAGAAGCTAAAGCACTTTATAAATGATAATTATATACAAGCTAGTCATTATAATTCAAATTTAAGTTTCTTCTTGTTTGTTTTTTTGTTTTATTTTATAAGAGAACATCACAAAGAAAAAATTTAAATTGAATTTAAAATTATATTCTTTGCCATTTGAATTTAGATGTTCGTTAAATTGAATTATATAATATTTTTTTTTATTTAATTTTTTTAAAAAAATTACAATTTTGTTTTTTTTTTGTTTGTCGCTCAAGTTTTAATTAAAAGGAAAATGTGTTATGATTCTAATTAGAATATAATGTAACTTATAATTATTAGTTACTTCATTATCAAAAAGAGTTATTTATAATTATACAATAATATACAAATTTCATTATTACCATCCATTGGATGACCAGGTTTGATTATGAGTAAAGAAACTGATATATTTTAAAATTAGCTAAATATAGAACACATCGTGACGTCACTGGTAGGCAAGAAACCAGGATGGTTACCATTTCTATGTATGATATGGTTGTAAAAATTGATTTGTTCCTAGAAAAAATTAGGGATTTTTTCGAATTTCGAATTGATGTATTGGATCTTCAAAATTTTAAAATCAGTTCCAGGTATTGATAAAATTGATTATCTCTTCTTATCTCAGCAAAGTTCAATTATCTGCAATTTTGCCTACCAAGGTACCGGTTATAAATATAAATAATTCTTTTTTTATAAAGTATTATTAAAAACTTCCCCTAATCCATATTTCCAAGGATACAATAAATAAAAAAATCTGGAGTGTCTCCACTCGATTATCTCGCAAATTTGAATTGGATTAAATAACATATATTATATTTAAATTTAATTTAATTAATTTAATTATAAATTAAAATTAATAAATAATATTTATTAAACCAGAGTTTTTTTGGCTCTTTGTTGATGGCACCACGTCACGTGCTGGCGCGTGATTTGCATTGTTAAAAAATTAATTCCGGAACTTTCAGCAATTCAATTAAGCTGAAATTCTATATATAGCAGTTTTATACAATTTTTAATCATGTGAAAAACTATCAAACGTATATCTTTATTTTTACGGTCAGTTTAGAGTTTAGAGGGAAAAAAATGAAAAAGTGGTAGGTAATGGACCTCTTCCGAATGAGCTACATTTCTCAAAAGATGATAAAAAATACAAATTTCATTATTCTAGCTCAAACCGTTTTTCTCATTTTTTCAACCTTAGTGAAAATAACTTAGGGACCTTCAAAACGTATAAAAACATCAAAATCTCGACATCAAAATTTTCGTCATCGCAATACTATTTTTGGCGAGATAGTAAAAATGTATGTTTCAATTTAATTTTAAATTAAAAAAAAAATTAAATGATATTTTAAAATTAATATATATATAATTATTCTATATTATATTTTATTTCTACTAACTAAAATCTACTAAAATATTAAATAAACATAAAATCATTTTATTAAATTAATTAAAATGATTAAGAATTAATGAATTCATTTCAATGTTATTTTATTAATTGATAATTAAATTTAAAATTTATTTATCTATTATGTCTAATCGCTTTAATTTAATCTAATTATCTGATTAGATCTTGAAGATAATTCTAACTATTTAAATCAAAAAATAATATTGTGTGTGTGTAAATAAATAAATAAATATGAATTTTCCTGTTTATAATTTTTTATTAAATTTCTTACCTCTCTTTACGTTTTAGAATCTGAGGTATCCACAAATAATAATATAATCTATAAAAAATTGTTAATCTCTATTCGAGCATATTTCGATATTTAACCATGAATTTTAATAAATATCCTTCATACTCTCATTCATTTACACATAGCATATAGACTATATAAATATATATATATATATATATATATTTTGAAAGTAAAAATTTGGAATTTCGGAATAAACCCTTATGAATTTATGTAAGAGTCCATTTCTGATGATCTTATACTCAAAATGACCTTACAATGTGAATTTATACTTGAATTTAAAAAAAATATATTATTTGCATTTTAATGAAAAGTACCCTAACATCGAAATAAATTAATATATTTAAAAAAAATAATTAAAATTAATATTCAAAATAATATATATTTTTATATTCAAATATTTAAATATTATTATTTAGAATTATAATTTACTTTAATTAATATATTTTTTTTTTAATATTTGTATTTTGGAACAAACTATATATATATATATCCCATAGTCTAATTTATTTTTAAAATTTTGTAAACTTTAGAAATTTGTATGATAAAGCCTATTAATAATAATAATTAACATATATATATAGGAGTAGCGGGTGTGCCTTCTCTATGACCCCGATAGAGATAGGTCCACTTCAGGGAAGCAACCCTGCTCACGCAAGCCACGACTTTTCCTCACCTTCCATTGAGAAAGTCGCCTAAAAAATCCTACTTATTCAATATTAAAATCCTTCCCATATACTCCATCCATTCGCCGTCCCGTTTAGATATATATACGGGGTGTCTCTAAATTAATTTCGGCTTTATAATATTTAGTACATTAATCTTATAAATAAATAAATGATATGTCAAGTGAAAGAGAAACTAAAACAGTTTTACCAAGAAGCCTTTCTTTTATGCTGAAGCTACTGTAACTGGTACTTCTTATCTTGATACACTAGAGCAATGGCTCTTCCTAAAGTTGGAAGAACATGAACCAGAGAACTTCATTTTCCACCTCTCTGGCATAACACAGAACGAGATTAAACGCCTCTGTACCCGACCGTTGGATTGGCCGCATGGGGCCTAATGACCAAGCTTGATATGCATGGCCTCCACATTCACCCGACCTGACGCCATGTGATTTCTACCTTTGGGGGGGCTTCATCAAGGATCGCTACCAGCAGACCTCCCTGAAATGAGGAACAGGATTGTAGCAGATGTTGCAACAATAACTGAAAACACACTGAACAACGTTTGGGATGAACTCAAATTAAAGAATTGATGTGTGCCGTGTGACAAATGGTGCACACATTGAGCACTTATAAGGTTCTTGGTAAAACTGTTTTAGTTTCTCTTTCATTTGGCATATCATTTATTTATTTATAAGATTAATGTACTAAATATTATAAAGCATTAAAACTCCGATATTTATTTAGAGACAATATATATATAAACTAAATTTAAAATTTTGTAAATTTTAGAAATTTGATTAATAAAGTCTAATAATAATAATAAAATGATATGATATCAAATAACTCCTATGAATAATAATTATATAGTTATTAATAAATATGTGTTTTTGTAATGTATCAATCTATTATTGAGACATTATTAATAATTAAATAAATATTTAGAAATATTAGAAAAACAAAAACAAAATGTATGGTAAAGTAAAAGTTGAAATTAATAAATCCACCGTTGTCAAAAGAAATAAATTATAGTAGAGAAGTTTTCACGTGAAATAGAAAATGAGTATCGATAAAGGCGACATATACTTTCACAATAATAAAAATAAACTCATGTAAGACTTTTGATAATTCAATTTCCTAACGAAGATGTTTCATAGAAAAGCGATTAGCAGCGAATTTAATTTAAAATATTTTTTTCCTTTAATTTAATTAATTAATAATTAATCATATTTATTTTAACTTATTAACAACAACAAAAATAAAAAGAATTTATATTAATATTAACAATTCTTGACTATAGTCTATATTTTCAACCTTAAATATTAAAATTTTTCAAAATTTTATAAATTTTATAAGTTTGATTGATAAATCCTATTATTAATAATAATAATATTTCAATTCATAAGAACATATGTAAATATATTCAAAATTTTGTTTTAATACAAGTTATTTATTTATTAAGAAAGATAAACGCTATTCCAACCGAATAAAAAAAGGAAAATGTTATTTAATCGTACACTGTTCAATTAATTAAACGTTTACAAATTGATTGTTTTTTCCATAGTTTCTTCTAATGATAAAAAATGAATGGAGTATTACGAAATTGAAATTTCATACATTAAACTGGTCTTAACATTTATTTTGCAAAATAGTGGTCAGTTTTACGATGTACTAATGCATTTCAATAACCTTGGTAAAAAAAAATAAAATAAAATAAAAATATAATAATATTTAAAATGAAGCAATATTTTCTATTGGGTGGGTGAAAAAGGATTCATCATTGATATGAAATTATGTTCTTCTTATTAAACAAAGTAAAAATATTTTTATATACAAAATTATTTTACCTGTTTTATTTTTATCTCTATTAATAAAAATCAATAAATTATTCAGCAATCTATATAATATGCTAATTAATATAATATCACAAACGATATTTTTACCATTTTTGGTGTGATCTGTGTCTGTCCGGTTTTTGTTTTTTATAGAAAACCTTTAACATCCCACGAAAGGACAGTGCCTATCAATCCGGTTGCCATCTAATTGGGCTAGTGGTGTTATATGATCAGTAAACAACCTTTATCTTTATTCAGCTACGTAGGCTTGGTAGACCTCGTTCCTATAGACCCCAATAAAAGTCTGTCTTCCATATTTACACGCTATATACATCAATTCAATTTCTTTTAAATAGTATACATATAAAGGATGTATATTACATTAATAACAACTGATGTTTATCCGTATACATATATAGTATAGGCGCTATGTCAATTCTAACATTGTTAATTATTTGATAGGATATATTTACACATGCTACACAATATTACATATGTGTAATTGTTGTATCTTCAAGGAAAGAAAGACCAGATAAAACATGGAGATTAATCCCACGAGACACTAGGCACGTGCCTAGAGGCCCCAGGATTAATGGCCCTCAAAATTTAAAAAAAATATTTTTGAAATCATTAAATTTAAAAAATATTTTCTTATTTTTGTATTAAAATATATAGATCTTGTGATTAAGAGAAGCAAGAAACTTGAGAGAAAATAAGTGTTGGATGGAGGTCGGACATGACAAAAACTGTAAGCGAAATCTTCATGTTGCGACTAATAATTTTCAAATCTCCTAGCACCACAGAATTAGATAAGTTTCTTTTAAGGGAGGAAATTAACTATGATCTTAAAAAAAATTAATAAATGAACTTAATAATAAAAAAACAAATAAATCAATTAATTTAAATGAATACTATTAATGAATGTATATATTGTTAATTTATCTATAGTTTTATACCGTTAATTTTTATAAATTGTCTCAAGTCTCTAACTTTGCATTTTCTCAAATTTCATTATAATTAAAAATTTTCAATAAAAATCAAACAATGAAAATAAAATATCAAAATGAAATGATCAATTTGAATATGTAGAAAAATTGAATGTAATCACGAAGGATAATAATATTTAAGAAGAATTTAAATCGAGGTTGCAATCGGGAAACGCCTGTTATCATGCAGTAAAGAGGTTTATCTCATCAAAGTTATTATCAAAGGGAATCAAAATTAAAATATATAAAACAATTATTTTGCCTGTTGTATTATATGGGTGGGACGCATGGTCTATGACCCTGGGAGATGAGAGTAGATTCAGAGTATTTGAGAATA
This sequence comes from Labia minor, assembly GCA_963082975.1. Taxonomy (NCBI): domain Eukaryota; kingdom Metazoa; phylum Arthropoda; class Insecta; order Dermaptera; family Spongiphoridae; genus Labia; species Labia minor. The sequence continues at coordinate 43,436,038 of OY720348.1, read as the reverse complement.
GGATTCTTTCCAGCATTTATTGGCCAAAGAAAGATGAGGTCACCGGGGAATGGCGGAGACTGCATAACGAGGAATTGTATGACCTCTATGCATCTTCAGAAATAGTTAGGGTTATAAAAGGGAAACAGCTGTGATAGGCAGGGGACGGCTAGAATGGGAGAGGAAAAAGATATTGGTGCGGAGACCGATTGGAAAACGTCCGCTTGGAAGACCAAGGACGCGTAGGAAGGGACGTAAGAGAGATGGGACAAGGGTCCAGGATAGGGGCACTTGGAGAAATGTGGTTGTTGCGGCCAAGAACTTTCGAGTATCTTTGAGCCACATAGATAGATAGATATAACATATACAATAATAATACATTAATTTACTGATTAAATTAAAATATATTTTAAATAAGAAAACAAAAAGAAATGAATGTTTTATGAAATATACTGATTGAAACAAAATGGATGAAAACCTTTTACTACTTTCAACCAAATACTATGTACCACTCGGGGGTATAGGGGGCGGAGCTAGTATATAATATAAATGATATTTGATTATATAATATAAGTAAAAGGAAAAAAATATAACTTCCTTTCTTAATTAAAATATAGATAAGTACAGGTGTCAATATAATTTCAGAATTTATATTATCAGTAGTAATCCTTGGTTGAAACAGAGTATAAGCTATTGCTACTTTGATAAATATAAAACTGAAGCCATCTAATTATAACAATATATATATACATATATAATATATAATATAGGATCAAATATTTTTTCAAAAAAATTTTAATATATTTTTCATCTTGAAATGAAAATCATGTTATTTTAATTAATTTATACCATTTAAGGAAAGGAATTTTTGATGGGTCATTTTTAGAAAGCCCATTTATCAAATATAATAAATTATTAAAAATTTTTAAAATTTTTAAAGTTTATAATAATAAATTGTATAAAATTGTATAAAGAGTGGAGCTCGGTGTTCCAGAAACTATTCTGTTATGATTTATGAATATTTTGTTTTTGTGTGTAATTATAAGTCTGTCAACTCTGTGGCTTTATTTAAAATACTATTTACAAATTTTCTTTCATTTTAATTGGGTAGTGATAGTGGATAAATCAAAAAATAATTACATACACAATATAAATGGGGGAGGGGGCAAAACATAAAGTGTCTAGAGGCCTCTGACTGCCATAATCCGTCACTGATGAATATGCCAAAGAGGTTACTTCCACGGGGGGGGAGAGAATTATAATTTTGTTTTAAGAGGGGAACTTATAATTATTTTAAAATACTTATTAAAAATATATGACATCTTCCTCTTTATATAATGTTTTTTTTATTAAAATAATAAATAATAAAATACTAAAATATATAATAAAAATTAATGATAGAATGTAAAAAAACATACTTAATATAAATATTCCTATCAAGAAGGATATTCTTAATAATAGATGTAGTCTATTTTAGTGTGGTAGATAAACAAGTTTTAACATTTTGATTCTTCAGATGATGAAACGTAAAGATATTTAAATAAAAAAAATTGAATTCTACACAATGTATATATAAATATACTTTATGTATATTTATATATAGAAGAATCCAAGGATGAAATTACTTTTATATTATTATTTTTATTATTTTATGACTAATTTTAATTAGTATTGATATTTTGTACTTAAAACTATCCATAGCAATTACACCGATCGTAAATAATTTATGGCTTCACATCCCCTCCCCCCACTTATTTAAATTAACTGTTGATAACAAACTTCAAGTTTCACAGTCACCTTGATATATGTTAAGTTAGGTGTCAGCAAGTCAATCACTATCAATAAGTTGTAAAAATATCACTTTTCGGATCTTAAGTACTTAATAATTATGTTTTTTTAAATTTTGAGATTCTTTCACAAACAAACTTCCATCCTTGATAACACAGGTCTACAAAAAAAAATTTTTTTTTGGTGCCTAGGATTTTAGAGCAGATTTTAACTATATTTTTATTTCTGAATCTAAATATGAAATCAGTTTTTCTGTTTCAGCTCTAGATTTTTAGATAAATTCACTTATCTATCAATGTTTTTTTTCTATTTAATACATTCAAGTATGAATGTTGTAAAATTTATACAGGATAGATTCCCATATGTTTGCCCTATTGTCACTCTTCTTTTGTAATCAATTGAATTTAAAATAATAATATTTATGAAATAACTAATTATTATTTTAAAAAAATAATTATTATTTTAATTCATTTATTATAAAAAGAAGACTAACAATATGAGATATATAACTGATTGGTTGACAAACTGTTAATAAGTGGGATTTAATCCTACTTATTAGTGCCATTCAGTTAGTTCCATAGATGGAGATGGAGATGTCTGTCCACTATCTGAAGTGACCACAAACACAAACACAAACAAAACAAATTAGTTCCACGAGAGAAAATCATTTTTCCACCACTGCATATCAAGCTGGGTCTAATGAAGCACTTTGTAAAGGCTCTTGATAAGAATGGATCATTCTTTGCATATATAGGGAAAAAAATGTCTCAGCTGAGTATGGAAAAAATTAAAGCAGGAATATTTGATGGCCCACAAATAAGACAGCTGATTAAAGACACTGACTTCAATGAATGAGATTGAACAAAAAGCCTGGAATTCATTTGTTCCAGTTGTCCAAAATCTTCTGGGTAAACACAAAGCTGAAAATTTTGTTGAATTAGTCAACGAGATGCTGAATAATTTCAGATCCCTAGGGTGTAACGTGAGCATTTAGGTGCACTATTTACATAGCCACTTAGACCGTTTTCCAGAAAATTTAGTAATATTAGTGAGGAGCAAGTTGCAAGATTTCACCAAGATATAAAATGTATGGAGGATCGCTATCAAGGAAGATGGGATACTCACATGATGGCAGATTATTGCTGGATTTTAAAACGGGATTGTTCCAAAATACTTTCAAGAATGTCACGCAAAAGAAGTTTTCGAAATGTTCAGTGAGTAATTGGTTTAAATGATGACTTTTTCTGTTTTCTTTTGTATTAATAACTAATATCTATGTAATATAATAAAATTTCCCTGTTTAATTTGTTTGTTTAAACCATGGTTTTTCTTTTAAAACAGTGTAATGTATAATTTACTAAAATTTTGATATTTTAAAAATTCGAGCTGACAGTCAAAAAGTAATGGCATATTTGAATTCAGGACATCAAATTCATATAAAATCACCTCCAAAATCTTTGGCACCAAAACCACTGTTGACCAGTGTTATCATCTTTCCCGCTCCATGTCGAATCAAATGAGAGGTGTTATCTTCGACGGCGAAGAGGACCTCAAAAACTGGATCACTAACTTCTTCAACACCTGGCCAGGTGATTTTTGGCGGAATAGCATCAACAAATTGGTCGAGAGGTGGGAGGTGGTGGTAAACAGTAATATCAAATACATAATTGATTAATTTATTGTTATAATTATTGTTTTTTGTTTAAATAAAGCTCTTAAAAAAAACGCACGAACTTATTCCCCAACCCAATATTAATAATCATGGCTCAGAACAGGAATACTTGGAGGGGTGTGTGCGGCCAAAAACTTTTGAGTTCTGTAGAGCCACAGAGATAGATATTAATAATCATTATGAAACTAAAATAGGTCATAGGCAGGGTTTTGTTAATATAACAAAAACCTTAAAAAAATTACAACCATAATTGCTTTATTATACAAATCTCAGTAGAGAACTAGTAAAAACACATGTCAGTGTCTCATTCAAGTTTTGTCGGCAACAATGATTCAAAAACTATTAATCGGTTGGCACAAGATCCGAAGAGCACCGTGGATTCTAAAGAACCTCCCGTTCGAGCTTTTGAAGTGCGGTTTTGACGACGTGCGCAACATGGGGTCTGGCGTTGTCATGTAACAAGATGACTTGGCCCTGTCGATCGGATCTTTTTGAGCGCATAGCCTCATTTACGCGGCATAGTTGGACGATGTAGAGCTCCTTATTCTTTTCAAGCATTTCCAATTGTGATTATGCCTTCCAAGTCCCACCAAACGCAGATCATGGTCTTTTTCGGGTGGAGATCTTGCTTGACTCTCGGCTTCGGCGTGTCTCCTGGGGCCACCCACTCCTTTCTTTGCTTTATATTGACGTACAGGCACCATTCTTATCACCCGAGACGATTCGGTACCAAAAGCGCAGTTTATGACCGCGTGTTGCTCGATGGCGTATGAGGTGTTGAGTAGCGATTTGAAGCAATTTCTGTGTTGATTTCGTTAAGCTCGTGAGACACCTATGGTCCGTGTTTTTCGCTAAATCCCACTGAATGAAGATAATTGAGGATCGTTTAATGATCGCTGTTCTTTTTTCGGTCAATTCACGACTTTTTCCCTTCAAAAACACCATGAAATGCTCTTCATCGAATTCCGCAGGTCATCCGTTGCGAGGTCAAAATCGAAGTTTTTGAACCTGGCAAACCATTTTTGAGCTGCGCGTTCTCTTAAGACACCTTCTCCACACAAGTTGCATATGTCACGAACGGCTTCAACTGCTTTTTGATTGTAATGACGAGCAATGTCGAAAATGATGATTTTTACCTCCTAAATATTATATTTCTAAGGTTGGAAAATAGGAAAAAATAAAATTATATTAAAAAATAAATAACACAGTTTTGTAGAGTAGAAAAAGCACTTTTGCTGGTCGCTTCTAGTTTACGAAATAAAAATTATTAAAGTTTGCATGAAAATACATTGATATTCTATTTAAAACTACCATGTTTTATTAATTTGATCAGCAGAAGGCACCACTAATTTTCGGATTGAATGTAGAAAAATTAAAAAATTAATTAATTAAATAATTTCCCTATATCCAAACTGAACCTAAAAAACCGAAAATTAGTGAATAAATAAATAATTAGTGAATTAGTCAATAAAACATTACTTAATGGCTACACATTTCGACGTTCATAACCAGTTAATCTGTCAAACTTTAATAATTTGTATTTCTAACTAGAAGCGACCCGCAAAAATTGCATAATAAAAGTTTATTTGGAATTAAAAAAGGAATCCACTGGTAAAGTTTTATCCAAATCCATGACTGGATGACCGTTCTAGATATATACCTAAATATTAAAACTAATTACCATAGTAACATTAAAAATTACTATTAACTCTTCCAAAAGCTTTTCAAATTTCGATTCTATTACGCTAAGTGAAAAAATATTAAAATTTTATTTTACAATAAACATACTTGTGTGTATGGTGTGTCTATTATTTTTATTAATAAAATTTCAATTACTATGAAAGTTCAGGAATTCATATTCTAAATAGATTAATCTATAATATTTTTCAATTAAGACATCTGAAATGAAAAATTGAACGTTCTAAAATTAGTTGTTTTTTTATGTATAAAAAAAGAAATTCTAAATAAAATTTTAATTTCTTGAATGCTTAAAATTCTATTTATCTTTACATGTATAGCATCTGGTCCATCGTCAAGGACTACAGGTTGAGCATTGCTTAGTTTAAACCATCATCGGCTTCTTTAGATGACTAATAAAATAGAAAAGAATTTGTAAATTTCAAAACGGTGACCAGTCCTTATTAGAATTGCATTAAAAAATAAATAAATTAATAATCATATATATACTAAGATTAGAGAAAAATCAATAAATTTCGTATGAGCGTCACATTACTTTCATTTAAAACATAAATAATCAAATTTAATCAAATGAAATTTAGGTAAAGAGAAATAATTTTATTATTAAATTAATAATTTGAAAGGAAAGAAAAAAATCAATTAAGATTAATTGTGAATTATTATTATTATTATATAGTATCAGCTTTTCTTAGATCATACCTGGTACATTATTAGAACATACCTGGTTCACCGAGTCATTAAAAAATATTCCTTATTATCGGGTTTAGTTGGTAATATTAATACCTGGTTTAACGAACCGCCGTGCAAATAATTTAAAAGAATATAAATTTAAAAAAATTAGTCATAAAACATACAGCCCTTAGACGTACCTATTATTGCACTGAAAGACAGAAAAGTATGGCTGTGGATATAACATAATATATATTTCGAAATTTGATTTTATTTATACTTATAATATTTTGTACTTAAGGAAGCGCTGTTTGACGTAGTTGCTGACGTCATTTAAATTTCCTATTTTAAATTAAGAAAAAATTAATAAAGAGGATTTTTCCCGAGACTGAAACCTGATCGATAGATAGAAAAGTAGTACCTCCGATCAAGAAAATCAAAATAAAGGTTGAGAGGATCTGTTGTACTGATCATACAACCCTTTACCACACTTAGGTGGCATCCGACTTGATATTCCCTGTCCTTTCGTAGGATGTATATACAAAAGTGGGATTTTAACCCTAAACCCAAATATTGGAAGGGAAGAATCTAAAAAATGAGTAAATAAAAATATAAAGGATTCTATATTGTACTCTCACTTTGTCCTTGGTCTATTCATCGGTCATTTCCCTTTTGGTTTTCTTATAAACAACCTGTATGTATAAATAAATTAACTCAATTGATAGTTTTGACTTTAATTAAATGAAAAGTCAGTTAAACTCACGATCTATTGATTGCTTAAAATAAATGTTAAGTTGAATAGTAATACTTCCATAAACAGACTATACAATTGATAAATGGATTTATAAATAATAAGGTTCCTGTTAAGATTTAGGTTGAAATAAACCAAGCGAAACGGTTAAGTGAATTAAATAAAAAAACAACAACAACTATATTTACTAAAGTGTCTATCTTTTACTTTCTATCGCTATGTTTACATCTATGATCTAATCCTTCTTTAACAAAATCCCTTTCAATAAATCAATAAATGCAAATTTATTCTGATTATTTTTTTTATTTATTCACAGCAATTACGATTATGGAATGGAAGTTTGAGTTATCATTACTGGCAGAAACCCGGTGTTGTACGTTTGACGAAAATTTATATATTTAATGTGACCAATCCTGATGGGTTCCTGAATAACGGTGAAAAGCCAAAACTTGATGAAATTGGACCTTTTGTTTATCGGTAAGTTTTACTCAAAATTTTGTGGTTGGAATAAATGGTGTTGGAAAATTATTTAAAAAAACTAACCAAGTAAAAAAGATTCGGGATATGGAGTGCTATTTGGAGAGTCAATATCCTTTTCTTAATATATTTATTATTATTATTGGTGTTTGCAATTTAAGTTTAAACTGAATTTGTAACTAACTTCACAATGTTACAGACAACATATACATAGGACAGAAATTATGTAGTTTGATGCTATAGGATAGACGATGAAATAAAATAATAATCATTAGAGAAATTAGAAATAATAAAAAGATTAAATCATGATTCAATTGAATTTTTAAAAAAATTAAATGAATATATATAGATGAGAAAAATTAATACGTATTAAAATATATTATTATTATTATTACAAGTATTTATTATAATATGTACTATATAATAGATAGATAGAGGTAGATTATTATAATTATCTTTTGAAATTGAAAATATTAATGAGAGGTTGTCATTAGACATAATAAATACTAAAAGAATCAATTTTATGACATTTTTGAAAAAGTATCAAGGATAAATAGAGAGAATGATTATAAAAATTCAATATCATTAATAAATCGATCAGCAAATATAAAAATACCCAAGTAGCATATTATAATTAAAATTATTAAAAAAAAATATTTTATTTTATTTTATTATATAAATTTATTTTTGAAGAAAAATAATAAAGATATAATCAGACGATAAATGAAGAAGGTATAGTGTATAGTGATAAGATTATTTAAAAGAAGATTTAAGGAGATTTGGAAAAGTTAGAAATCCGATGGAGGAGTATCAGAATGGTTGGAGGAATGTGTTTACTGGAATAATTGAACATTTATTGATCAAGAAACGCTACGATAAAAAAAGACAAAATTCCATATATATATATATATATATATTAATTCTTTTATTTGTGTAAATTTATTCTTCATTCATTAATCCACCTTCTTTTACTGAAAAGAAAAATTTATTTCAATTATACAGGGTAATTATAAAAGGACTTTACAACTTTGAATGCACATACATATTTATTGAAATTACTTTTAGAATTGAGAAAGGTGTCATTTTATTACAATTTCGAAAAGAGTTTAAAGCGAGGTTGCAATCGGGAAACGCCTGTTATCATGCAGTAAAGGGGCTTATCGCGTCAAAATTATTATTATATGGAATCAAAATTAAAATATATAAAACAATTATATTATTATATGGGTGTGAGACATGGTCCATGACCTTAGGAGACGAGAGTAGCTTTAGAGTATTTGAGAATAGGGTTCTTTGCAGCATTTATGGGCCACAAGGGGGACTGCACAACGAGGAATTACATGACCTCTATTCATCTCCAGATATAGTTAGAATTATAAAATCGAAAAGGCTGCGATGGGCAGGGCACGTGGCTAGAATGGGAGAGGAAAGAATGGCGAAAAAAATATTGGTGTGGAGACCGAGTGGGAAACGTCCGCTTGGAAAACCAAGGACGCGGTGGGAGGATAATGTGGAAAAGGACGTGAGAGAGATGGGAGAGGGTAGGGATTGGAGGGTTGTGGCTCAGAATAGGGATACTTGGAAAGGTGTGGTTGCTGCGGTCAAGAACTTACGAGTGCCGTAGAGCCACAGATATAGATAGATAGATAATTTTAAATAAATATTGGTTATTTATTTAATTACTTTTATTAATTTTATATAATTTTCAAATACATATTTCACAAATTTTTCCTTTTATTCATATAATTAAAATGAAATATTCTCCTCTTTGATTTTTAAAATTTTTTTTATTTTTGTTTATATCCTTAAATTGAAACGAATTGATAGAACAAAAAAAAATTTAACTTTAAATGTATTTATATATATATAACTAAACAATTTTTTACTGTTGAAATAATACATTTAATTAATATTTTATTCTATTATTATATAATTCTTAGAAATATAATTAATACTATTAATTTTATTAATTAATTAATTTTAATTTATTCTAAATTAATTTTAAATTATTCCAAATTAAATTTGAGTTATTCCAAATTAAATTCATCGGGTTACGTTATTATTATATTTTTATAAATTTAGTTTATAAATTTAATAAAAAAATTAAATTATGAAAAATGAAAAATTATCACGAATGTATTTATTAAAATTTTTGTGTTTTTTTTTTTCATAATTATTAAAGGTATTTCTATTAAAAGACCACATATTTGTATAATTTATTTATTTATTTAATTCAATAATAATTTACTTATTTATTTTATTCAATAAATAAATTATACAAATATGTGATCATTTAATAAAAATAATAATAATGAAAAATTATTTTAAATGTCAAGAATACTATTTAAGTTCGATTAATAGAGATGTTAGTGATAATAAATACAGCAAACGAACCAGAAGAAATACAAAAAAACTGAAATTATTATATAATTTGTGATCAGACGCTGAATGCTGTAATTCTCCTTACGGCATTTCCCGTAAAAAATGTAATAATAACATTCAAATTACAAAAAGAAAAGAAATAGATAAATACTTCAAATAAAATTGTGTATATTTATGTATCTAATTGATAATTAGAATCAATTGAAAATAATTGGAACGAGTTCAAAAAAATATTTCAAGGTTTAACTTATTTATAGAGTAAATAAAAAACAATAAATAAAATTTATAAAAAATATTTAAAATTTGGATGGATTACTTTATTAAAACAAGAGATTTACTATACAGGTGTGATTATTTTTTATATTATTTATATTTATCCAAAATAAAAAAAAAAAATAAAACTAAAAACAATAAATAAACTAAGCATTTTTATTCACTAAAATATGAAAAGTAATTAAAATGGGACAGAAAATTTCGCTTAAGGATATTTATTAACTTATAATCGGTTCAATTTATTAATTATAGAGACTGTCTTGATTAGTTAGAGAGATAATAAGAGGAATATTAAGATAGAAATTAAAAAGAAAACGATCGATGACATAAGTGATGATTTGATGTAACAAAAAAAAAAAAAAAAAAAAAAAAGAAATTAATGTTACTAGAAACGAAAGTGTCTATCTTTCAAGATTGTAGAGTTGTAATGAATATATCTATACATATATATATATATATATATGTTATGCCAATGAAGCGCGGGAGATTATCTTCACTGGAGTGGATATTCGAACGCTGTTATAATCAGACAATTATTCAAGGGTCTTGAAAATCCAAAAACTGCAAAAATATCATCATCTTTTGGGAAAATTCGAGAATTAAAGAAAGTACTAATATACTAGTAAATCTCATAAAGTATATTTTTTTCCTTTAATGTTATAAATAAACATTTATAGTTTAGTTTATTTAAATTTTTTTAAAAAAAAGAATATATATATATATATATATATATATATATATATATATATATATAATCTTATTATTCTGGCTAAAATTCTATATACATATATATATATTGTATTTTTTAAATATTAAACCGCTCGAAAGATTTTTTTGAAATTCACACAATAGATAATATTTATAAAGAATAAGTTGGCCTGTGGCCAGGTCCGAACCGACCGACGGTTTGAAGTAAATTAATTTCCAGCTACAGAAACAATTTCAAATAATTTTAATATATCTATTAATGTAATAAAAAACAGATATAGATACATAAATAATAAATATAAACATTTTTAATTTTATTTTATTTATAATATATATGCCCATATATAAGACCAGGTTGTGACGTCATGAATGGCTGGATGACGTCATATAATTTTAAATCAAGAAAAAACTAATAAATATTATTTTCTCGAGGATAAAACCAATACAAAGTGCATGATTCGTGGTGATATGTAAAAAATCTCATGTGAAATTTGATAAATAACCCTTCCCTTCCTATCGTCGATCGCTAATACTACCACTTCCGGTTTCCGGATTTGCACCAAAAGTTGAACAATCCATCATACTGATGCATTAAGTAAATATACCAAATTTCATCAAAATCCCTTGAGCCGTTCAAGCTGTACACATCTATACGGACGGACGGACGGACGGACAGACATCATGCTAAAAATACTTTTTTCTGTTAAGAAAATGCATGATTCGCGGAGATATGTAAAAATCTCCACATGTGAAATTTGGTGTGAAAACAATACCTCCCTTACTATCGTAGGTCGGTAAAAATATTGTATTGGTTTCAGCCGCGGGGGGGAAAAATCATCTTTGTTAGTTTTTTCTTAATTAAATAATAGGAATTTTAATAATAAAAAAAATTGCACTGGGCAACGCCGGACAGCGCTTCCTTAAATACAAAATATTCTAAATAAAATAAAATTAAAATGAATTATTTTAATAATATTTTGTAAACAAATTTCTGAATATATATTATGTTATATCCACAGGCCATACTTTCTGTCTTTCGGTGCATTAATACGTACGTTTAAGGACTGTATGTTTTATGACTATTTTTTTTGTAATTTTTGTTCTTTTAAATTATTTGAAATTGTTTTATATATTTTATTTATTTATTTTAAATAATAATCTTAATCTTAAATAAATATTCATATTTCAAAAGGATTTTTTTTGTAAAGTTCCGAGCCACGGCTCGGTGAACCAGGTACTAGGATATAATATGTTGAGTTGAACTATACCTATGTTTTAACAGCTCTGCATTTACGATTAACTAAATTATTATTCTATTGGTAAAGACCATACAAAATTTATTATAAATTTTTTAAGATAAATTTTTTGAAATGTTTTTATGAATTAAAAAATAATCGTATGTATAAATTCGGCATATACATTATATATATAATTCTAAAAAAAATTTTAAAAAAATTTATAATAAATTTTGAATAAAAAAGTAGAATACTAATTCAACTTTTGGTATATTCAATATAAATCAGTTGAAAATGCAGTGTTGTTAGAACAATGCAATTCATATATTTATTTAATTATTATTTATTTATTTTTTTTCGAGATATATAAATTATTTGTAGAAAATGAATATGATTTATATTGTTCTTACAACACTGCAATTTTTTATATATGCCGGACCCTGTAAATATATATTTTCCATTAATATTTTTAAAAGTATGAATTAAAATGATGATATTTAAGAAAATAAATACACATTAATTCTCTATTTTAAAATATATAAAATATGAGACATGGAGAACACACCTCTTGTTAGAATGTCTTCTCAATCATATTTCGATTAATTCTTTATGAAAAAAAACTCCTTTTTCAAAAAATTAGTGAGTTGTCCATTTAAAAAACAAAATATTACATTTTTGCACTCCAATCTCCATAATATAATCATAATTTAATTTAAAATTGAATCACTACTTTCTATAAGATGTGCCAATTTTAATAAAAGAACTTGACCCAAAAAACAAAAAAAGACACTTTTTATTTTATTTTTTTGTTTTTTTGTTAACTGGGTATTCTTTAAAATTGCTGCAATAAATTTAAACTATATATATTCATGGTCAAAAAGTTTAGAGAACCTTTATCTATGAAAAAATATAACTAAATCCTTGAACATGATCTAGGTTTGAAGAAAAGTAAACGTCCTTCCTATTTAAATAAATAAATAAAACTATTTTATGATGACAATTGGAAGAATTATGTTTTTGGATAGAAAAAAAAAATTATAATTATTTGAAGATTTTAAATCTTATTTACCTTGATTAACCATCGATAATTTATTATTTTTATTTATTTATATTTTTATTTTCTTCCAATTCAATTTTATTTATAAATTTCTAAATTTATTTTATATATTATATGTTTTAAATTGTAGCGAGCTAAATTATATATATAATAAAATTCATTCTTAGTATAAACTACAAAAAGATGAAAGGTATGGAACGCCTCTCAACCTATCGTTAGTCTAGAAGAGACCGGATGCTGAATCTTGAGGGAAAGTGCTGATAATAGCTGGTGACATGATCGTGAAATTTCTTACTTCATCCAATTATGTAATTGTACAAACGTATACAAATAACACAAAATAGCGTTATAAGACATTATCGGTACCGGAATTACATTGAAAATATTTTTTTTTTTTAATGTCTATTATCTAATCATTGGTCGATATTAAATATGACATCTAAGCATTTTAGGATTTAAACAAATACGATCAAAAGAAAAGGTGAATTTTTAATTATTTCGAAAAGTATTTATTTATTCATTAATATTCAATTTGTCCCCTTCAAAGTAATTCCAATAAGATATAATGCACTTATGTCAGTGCTTTTTCCAATCGTCGAAGCACTTCTAAAATGCGCTTTTCGGTATCGCCATCAGCTTGTTCTTCGATTCCGACTTTATCTTATCAATTGTGGCAAAATGCTTTCCTTTCATTGGTCTCTTCAGTTTTAAAAATAAGAAAAAGTCGCAGGGAGCTAAATCTGGTGAATACGGTGTTGTTTTGGCCAAATAATCACGAACAAGCAATGATGTGTGAGCTGGTGCATTATCGTGATGCAGAATCCATGAGCAACATTGGATAGAGCCGTATTGCTTCACGTAACTTCCTTGTAGTATTCCTTATTAATAGTACGACCTGTTGGCAAGAACTGATGATGCACCACGCCATTGTAATTGAAGAAATCAGTGAGCAATTGCTTCACATTTGATCAAACTTCTCGGCCTTCTGTAAAGCGCTTATATCACTTATAAACATTTTTTTGAGACAAAGTATGTGTAGACTCACAGAATGACACAGTCAACATTTTAAGTGCGTTTGAACACTTCCATATTCCATTTTCCAGATTCTTTGACCTATTTTTTTTAAGTAAAAAATCGAAGAAGACACTAAAACGTGACTAACTTTTTCAGTTGTGAAAAACAAACTACTAATCCAAAATGGCTGAAAAATGTCAACTTATGAAAAAATGTGTACCAACATAACAAAAATAAAATTCAAAATTCACCTTTTCTTTTGAACAGACCTGGTATTTTATTATTATCTTATTTATTTTTTACGAAGTTATATTAATTACATTATTATTGTTTTATTAATTTTATTTTATATTTTCCATAGAATAAAGTAAAAGTCTTAAGAATTTTTTTTTTTTTAATTATTAAGTTACTTTTTAAATATTATATTGTTATATTGAATGAATTATATTTAATAACTCTAATTTCTGAATCCTATAGAGCCCTAAAAATTATATATATGTAAATAACATTTGTATAATTTGAATTATTTAATTAGTTAGTTATTTAATTTTCTTGTATATTTTAAGTTGCCGGACTGAAATTCGTTTATGTTATAATATGATATATTTTTCTTTTCATAGAAAATTCATTCTAATTTATAAATCTTTTTAATATATTAAATTTTGTTATATTATATTTCATTGATAAAACAAATAACTATAAAAATCGATTTGCTTGTATTTAAGGTAAGCAAATCGCTCTTAAAATTGTATATTTTTTATCTTATTTTAATTAATAAAATTTGCTTGTATTTAAGGTACATCGATTTGGTTATTTAATTTATAATCCTAATCTCCATATTATAAATCGATTTTTGAAAGAAAAAAAAAATGGAGCCATTTGAAATTAAATTTAGAATTGAAATGGAAAAAAGTGGAGATGTTTTAGTTACTAAAATTAAGAAAATAATCATGGAAGAAAATTCATATATATTACCTGAGGATCAACAGGATAAAGAAAAACACCAAGAATTATTTAAAATGGCAAAGGTGAAAAGCTGTTGTAAAAGTTTGAAGAAACAAGGTCAATATCGTAATATCACAGTAAGTCTACCACCAGATTTAATTTGTAAATATTTGGATGAAGATAAAAATGTCGTATTTAATGGAGAGTATCTTGAAGAAGAAACACAAGAGGAAAATTTAGAAAAAAAAAATATTGAAAAGGATTTTATTAAAATTATAAGAAATCTTAGTATAAAACCTGAATTAAGAGAGATAAATCCATCACAAGTGGAAAAATTATTTGTTTTGGAAAAATTTCAAGGAAGAGAAAATGCAAGTGAATGGCTGGACACTTTTGAAGTTGAATGTGAGAGACATGATATAGTTCTAGATGAAAATTAGCTGGAGTGTCTCCACTCGACTATCTCGCAATTTGAATTGGATTAAATAACATAATATATTATATTTAAATTAAATTTAATTAATTATAAATTATAAATAATAAATAATAAATATTAAACCAGCGCATGTTTGGCTTTTTGTTGATGGCACCACGTCACGTGTTGACGCGTGAGATTTTCAGTGTTAAAAAATTAATTCTGGTAATTTCAGCGAATCAATCAAGCTGAAATTCTATATATAGCAGTTTTATATAATTATTAATCATGTGAAAAATTATCAAACATATATCTTTATTTTTACGGTCACTTTAGAGGAAAAAAAATCAAAACGTTGTAGGTAATGACCCTCTTCCGGTTGAGCTACATTTCTCAAAAGTTGATAGAAAACTATGAATTTTGAATAATGTCCATGTACCAAATTTCATCATTCTAGCTCAAACCGTTTTTGCGTAATCTTGCCTACATACATACACACATACACACATACACACATACACACACACATACACACACACAGACATTTTTCTCAACCTTAGTGAAAATGATTCAGGAACCTTCAAAACGTATAAAAACATCAAAATCTCAACATCGAAAATTTTCATGATCGCAATACTATCTCTGGCGAGATAGTAAAAAGGTTAGAATTTTAAGAGTGTTTTTAGAAGGAAATTCTATAGAATGGTATAAATCTACATTATATAAATTAACGGTTCATGGAAATTGGACAGAATGGCGAGATTCTTTTTTGGAAACATATGCAGATAAAAATTGGAATAATGTAATTTATGCATTTAATTATAGATATATTAAGGGTTCATTGATGGATTATGCACTAAAAAAGGAAAGATTATTGTTAGAGACAGAAATGGACATGTCACAAAAATCACGGATAAATCATATAGTGGTTGGATTGCCTAATTTTATGAGAGAATTCCTTGATAAGGAGGAGGTAAATACAACTGAAAAATTAATGAGTCAGATCCGTCGATACGAAGATTTTAATAAAAAAAAACATAAAGAACCTAGACTTACACAAAATAATAGGGAATTTTCAACAAATAATTTCCAAAATATGCGTAAACAATTGGAGAAGAAACCATGCAGAATTTGTGAGTTATTAGGAATGCGTGGGAGATTTCATCCCGAAGAAGCATGTAGAAATAGTAAACAAAATAATATGAAGAGAGTGAACTCAACAGAAATAGATTACTCGTATGAAAATGATGAACATGAGCCAAAAAACGGGCTGTTACACCACTAATTCGTTTAAAAATGATTCTTAATAAAAAGAAATCAATACAAGGAATATATGATAGCGGGTCTAATGTTACGCTAATCAATTCAAAGATCTTAGAAGATGTTCAAGATAATATAATAAATGATGAACAAATATTTAAAACAATTAGTGGTGTGGAAAAAAGTTTTAATAAAATAAAAATTTCACTCAAAATAAATAAGATAGAAAGAGAGATAGAGGTCTATGTTATAAAGAATAATAATTTTTCTTATGACATTCTTCTAGGGTTAGATGCAATAAAAAAATTTAGATTAATACAAGATGATCGTCTAAAAATATATCAGAGAATGAATGATGGTAAGGTTGAAATGGTGAATAGATATGGCTTTGATGTTAATGATAGTGTAAATGTCGTTGAGATCGAAAGAATAATTAAACATTTAGACGAAGAAAAAAAAAATAAATTTATAGGATTGATAAGCAAATATAAACAGTGTTTTGCGACAAATAAATATGATGTAGGTCTTGTGAAAACTCACGAAGCTCATATAAAATTAATAGAAAATAAATATATATCGAAAAAGCCTTACAGGTGCTCTATTATAGATCAAGCAGAGATTGAAAATCAAATATCAAATTTGCTAGAAAAAGGATTAATAGAAGAATCTAAGTCTCCTTTTGGGGCACCTGTGACGTTAGCATTTAAGAAAGAAGATGGAAAGCGTACGAGGCTATGCATTGACTTTCGAGAATTGAATAAGATATTGGTTCCGGAATCACAACCGTTTCCAAGAATTGACGACACTATAGTGAAAACAAGAAATTGTAAGTTTTATACAGTATTAGATATAAATTCGGCCTTTTGGTCTATTCCAATAAGAGCAAAAGACAGATATAAACTTGCTTTTGTAACACAAAATTCTCACTATCAGTGGACAAGACTCCCGTTTGGTCTGAAAATAAGTCCAGCGGTTTTCCAAAGAGTTTTGGCAAATGCCATTAGACGTAATGGGCTACAGGATTTTTGTCTTAATTATATAGATGACATTCTAATATTTTCAAGAAATTTTGAAGAACATTTGAAGCATGTAGAAAGAGTTATGCAAATAATTAATCAAGAAGGGTTTAAATTAAAGTTATCAAAGTGCGTTTTTGCCCAGGACACAGTTAGATACCTGGGACATGTTCTTGGGTATAATACAGTTAAACCGCATCATGATAATCTTAGATCAATAAGGGAGTTTCCAAAACCTAAAAATAAAAAAAATATTAGACAGTTTTTAGGCAAGATAAATTTTTATTATAAATATATACCCAATAGTATAAAATTACTCGAACCTCTTCATATTTTATTAAGAAAGAATTCTCCTTTTTTATGGACAAATGAATGTGACGAAACATTTGCAAAAGTAAAAAAATATCTATGTGAGAGCCCTATTTTAGCGATTTTTGACCCAAACCGTCCAACTATGTTATTTACAGACGCAAGTGGCGTGGGCGTGGGAGCTATCTTAAAACAAGTTCAGGAAAATGGAGAATTACTTCCAGTTGCATATTATTCAAAAAAATTAACACCAACACAAAGAAAAAAGAAGGCAATTTATTTAGAATGTCTTGCGATTAAGGAAGCAGTGCAATATTGGCAACATTGGTTGATAGGTCATAAGTTTTTGGTTTTTACAGACCATAAACCCTTGGAGAATTTGAAGATAAAATCAAGGACTGACGAAGAATTAGGCCACCTAGTGTATTATTTGTCCCAATATGATTTTCAAATAAAATACTCACCAGGCAAAGAAAATGTGGAAGCTGATGCGCTTTCGAGAAACCCTGTGTTGGAATGTTTTGAGGGGGAGGAGGACGAGATTAAAATTGTTAATTTAGTTTCAATAGAAGATGTTACTGAAAATCAAAAACTTAATAAAAGAGAAATTTTAAATATGAAGGATAAAATTATAAAAAATGGTTTAGTATATAAGCAAATTGGAAAAAGAGAAAGAATTTTAATTTCAGAAGATTTTGGTTTGAAGCTCATTGAAAGAGTTCACAAGTTTTATGGTCATATAGGAATCGGTCATTTAGCTGCCAAGATTCGTCCCTTTTATTATTTTAAAAGAATGGATAGACATATAAGAGAATTATGTATGAAGTGTGATATTTGTAAAAGAAACAAATCTAGAAGATGTAGAGAAATTGGGCGGTTATCACAGATAGGTCCAGCAAGTGAACCTTTTGAAATAATGGCTATTGATACAATTGGCGGATTTTCTGGAAATAATTCACAAAAAAAATATTTGCATTTACTTGTGGATCACTTTAGTAGATATGCCTTTGTTTATCCGTCATCTGAACAAAAAGCCCAAGATTTTATAAAATTAATAGACCCTATAGTGAAAAAACACAAAATAAAGATTATTTTAGCAGATAGGTATGGCAGTATCAATTCTGAAGAATTTAAATCATATTTAAAAAAACATAACATCTTATTAGTTTTCACTGCCACAGATTGCCCATTTTCAAACGGCCTTAATGAGCGATTGAATCAGACTTTGGTCAATAGAATCAGATGCAAGTTACAAGAAGAAAAAACAAGATCATGGGCTATGATTGCATTAGAATGTGCTGAAAATTATAATCAAACCGTACACAGTGTCACGAAATTTTCACCAGCATATTTATTAAATGGAAAAGAGCTATCAATAGTACCGGAAGAATTAAAAGTGAGAAGAAATTTAACGGAAGACAGGAAAACAGCATTAGAAAATTCTAAAAAAAATCATAATATTAATAAAGATCGAATTGATAAAAAGAAACAAGAACATACCTTTAAAATAAATGATTGGGTTTATGTCGAAACAGGAAATAAAATAAATCGGAATAAATTGGACCCTATAAGAAGAGGACCATATAAAGTGATATGTAAATTATCAAACACAATGTACGAAATTGATATAGGAAAAAGACGTTATGGACCAAGTGTGTTTCATAGTTCTCAACTTATTCCGTGTTTTAGTAAAGTTCCACTGAACAATTTTTAAAATTGTTCTCTGCAAGAGGGGGAGATGTAAATAACATTTGTATAATTTGAATTATTTAATTAGTTAGTTATTTAATTTTCTTGTATATTTTAAGTTGCCGGACTGAAATTCGTTTATGTTATAATATGATATATTTTTCTTTTCATAGAAAATTCATTCTAATTTATAAATCTTTTTAATATATTAAATTTTGTTATATTATATTTCATTGATAAAACAAATAACTATAAAAATCGATTTGCTTGTATTTAAGGTAAGCAAATCGCTCTTAAAATTGTATATTTTTTATCTTATTTTAATTAATAAAATTTGCTTGTATTTAAGGTACATCGATTTGGTTATTTAATTTATAATCCTAATCTCCATATTATATATATGTATATATAATTTTTAAGACTTTTTAGGTGTCATTTTTTAAATATCTCACAAGTACAAGAAATAAATAACTTTTCTTATTTGTGTCGTGTTGTGCGTTCTGAATTTTTTTGAAACGAATCGTTATAGAATGCCAAAATTATAGTCTAATAATTCTTGTTCATTGGATTGTATCTTTAAGAAAATTTAGCTAAAAACTCAAACTTTTAAATTTCACCGTATTCTCCTAATTTAGCTACATTTCACAATTTATCAAACCCAAAAAATATGGCTTCTGAACGAAAGATTATTTCGGGAATTAGAAAAAAAATTATTTTAAATTTAATAATTATATTAAATATTTATCTTTCAATCTAAATTATAAATTCAAACTTCTTGAATATATATTCGGAATTAAAATGAACTTCTTTCTTTCATTCCCGTCCCCAAAAACTATTCAAAGAAATAATATGAAAAATTGAAAAAAATTGAAGGTTACTTTTTATTTTCATGTTACATAAAATTAAATATTACCCTTCTTCAGAAATCAAATTCTGTTTTTTTTTTTATCTTATATATTTCAATTTAAATTTCAAATTAACTATTTAATTTCGAAAGAATAAAAAAGCTTACACAGCTTTCACAAAAAATCTTTGAGGAAAAAAAATATAAAATACATAAAATTTTGTTTTAAAATGTAAATATAAATATTTCTAAATGTTCATTTACCAATAAAAATGTTAGAAAAATTATAGTGTAATTAAATATATAGAAAATATAATAAAATATCTACTTTTAATTTTAAATAACTTTATTATAAGTAGATAATAAAAAAAGTTTTACATAAATTGATGAATGACCTTATAATTACTGATATAAAAAGGCAAAGAGATATAATATGAATAATAAAGTTATAGTATAGCTTCAAATAAAATGAATCCTATATTTTATTTACTTATGTTATTATAATATAAATTATTTAATTTTTTCGAATAGAAATTTTTTGATCGAATCAACCATATTTCTCTATCCTAATTCTTTTTTCTCTATCTTCTGTCTTTTACGAACTTTTCACTTATCTTTCCTCACCAATTCAAGCCTCTTTTGAGACTAAATATAATTTAAACACAATATTTTTTTATTTTGCTAAATATTTTTTTTATTATTAATTTTTTTTTCTTTTCTATTATTATTTATATATAAATTAGCATATAATGTATTCTATTCTATTCTTCAATAACTACCAACTTATATTGATGAAAAAAAAAATTATAATTATTCTAATTTAAAAAAAATCATGAATTAATTTATGTTCTATTAAACATTTATTGTAAATATTTATAAACGTAAATAATGAAAACATAATCAAGCTGTCATATTTAATGAGCAAAATTTTGCACCTTGAATTGTTTTTCTTTTTTTTCAATTTTTTTTTTACAGAATGTAATTTATTCAACCTTAAATTTAAAGCTTAACACAAATTATCTTCTAGCATCAACAAAAGTAATTAGACTTGAGAAAAAAGTGAATAACCTATAACCTGACCTCAGAGAAGGTTTCTTTTGAAATTCATTCTCATTTACATGCACATTAGCATAAGAGTGCATCATTTCAAAGGAACATATTTTCACAATTCATTATTTTTGCCTTCAATTAAAGGTATAATGAATGTACAATTTCAATTATAAAATAAATAAATAAATAAAAATACCAAAAAAAAATAAAAACTAATAAAAATAGAAATCAATGAATAGGTGGGGAATATTGTATATTAGTTGAAATTTTAACATTTAAGTGGGAATCACAAGATAAATTTTATTTGAAGATTTTCCAATTATTAATTAAAAGAACGTAGAAAATATGATAAATTACTTTAAAGATAAGAGAAGATGATTACTTCATGAGCTCAACTGTTGAAAATGATCATACAGCAAAAAGATCTACACACTATCCCCCCCCCTCCTAGAACAAAGATTTTTTAATATTTTAAAATAATTTTATAATTTTAATTTTAAAAAAAATTTGAAATTTATTATTTATTTAGAGAATAATATTTTACCAGCTTTTTCGTTAATATGTCCTTTTCGGTCATTTTAATATTTTGAATAAAATTTTTTTTTTTGGGGGGGGGAGGGGTGGTTTCAAAAATTTAGATAATATTTTGCCAGCTTTTTCGTTAATATGTCGTTTTCAGGAATTTTAATATTTTGAATAAATTTTTTTTTTTTTGTGTGGGGGTTTCAAAAATTTAGATAAGTTGCAGATTCTTCCTTGCTATTTTGTTTATTAGATTTTAAAAATGTGTTAAGTACCATATCTCCATTTTTGCGGGAAACCCCGTTGTTTTTCTCTCATGAAACTTAGGATATTGTGTTTTTACCGACCGACGATAGTAAGGGAGGTATTGTTTTCACACCAAATTTTACATATCTCCACGAATCATGCATTTTCTAAACAGAAAAAAGTATTTTTAGCATGATGTCTGTCCGTCCGTCTGTCCGTCTGTCCGTCCGTATAGATGTGTACAGCCTGAACGGCTCAACCGATTTTGATGAAATTTGGTATATTTACTTAATGCATCAGTGGGATGAATTGATCAACTTTTGGTGTATATCCGGAAACCGGAAGTGGTAGTATTAGCTATCGACGATAGGAAGGGAAGGGTTATTTTCACTCCAAATTTCACATGAGGAGATTTTTTTATATATCACCACGAATCATACACTTTGTATTGGTTTTATCCTCGGAAAAATCATATTTATTAGTTTTTACCGACCGACGATAGTAAGGGAGGTATTGTTTTCACACCAAATTTCACATGTGGAGATTTTTACATATCTCCACGAATCATGCATTTTCTAAACAGAAAAAAGTATTTTTAGCATGATGTCTGTCCGTCCGTCTGTCCGTCCGTCTGTCCGTCCGTCTGTCCGTCCGTCTGTCCGTCTGTCCGTCCGTCTGTCCGTCTGTCCGTCCGTATAGATGTGTACAGCCTGAACGGCTCAACCGATTTTGATGAAATTTGGTATATTTACTTAATGCATCAGTGGGATGAATTGATCAACTTTTGGTGTATATCCGGAAACCGGAAGTGGTAGTATTAGCGATCGACGATAGGAAGGGAAGGGTTATTTTCACACCAAATTTCACATGAGGAGATTTTTTTATATATCACCACGAATCATGCACTTTGTATTGGTTTTATCCTCAGGAAAATAATATTTATTAGTTTTTTCTTGATTTAAAATTATATGACGTCATCCAGCCATTCATGACGTCACAGCCTGGTCTTACATATATGTATATTATAAATAAAATAAAATTAAAAATATTTATGTTATATTCATATCTGTTTTTTATTACATTAATAGATATATTAAAATTATTTGAAATTGTTTCTGTAGCTGAAAATTAATTTACTTCAAACCGTCGGTCGGTTCGGACCTGGCCACAGGTCAACTTATTTTTTATTTAAAATTATATGACGTCATCCAGCCATTCATGACGTCACAGCCTGGTCTTACATATATATTATAAATAAAATAAAATTAAAAATATTTATGTTATATTCATATCTGTTTTTTATTACATTAATAGATATATTAAAATTATTTGAAATTGTTTCTGTAGCTGAAAATTAATTTACTTCAAACTGTCGGTCGGTTCGGACCTGGCCTCAGGTCAACTTATTTCGATTTTGCTCTGCTATAGCGCTTAATGATGTACAATTAATAATTATATTCATAATTTTAATGAAAATAAAATATGGGTTAATTTAATATTATTTTATTATAGACAATTAGTCAAGCATGCATATAAGTGGTAAAATTAAATTAATCTTTTGAACTTGATTATGGAGCTTCTTTTCTCATCAAATTCACTAAAATTTACGTTTAAATATTTAATTTGAGTGTGATAAATTTTCAAATAAATGTGTATATAAGTGCTTTGAAGTGTCAATAATAAATTAATTAATCATAGACAATTCATGTTTTCCATTTTTTAGTTTATATTAATAAAGATTTTTCAAATTTGACATTATCATCATATTATTCAAATCATTTGTGTAAAATCAATATATATATCAGTGTTTTCCAACCTATGGGACGCGCCCCTCTGGGGGGCGCGAATTTATTAGAACCAATTTTTTTTCTAAAATGTATAATAATCTATAATATGTTTTTGCTTAATTGAGTGTGTGTGGATGTGTAATATGTATGTGTTATTTTGTAGTCCATTAAATAAATTACTATATTATGTGAGTATTTATGAAATTAGATTATTACAAAAATTAAGGGGTGCGCAAGAATTTTTTTAAATAAAAGGGGGGCGCCGGTACTGAAAGGTTGGAAACCACTGATATATATATATATATATATATGGCAAATCAATAAGCCCATAGGAAAAATAAGAAAAAAAACATTTTTTCCAAAATTTGATTTTGCTTTCGTGGTCGATACACATATCAAAGTGATCTTCCAAATTTCTGATATCATTCTTATATTACGTTAAGTTATTTATCGTAAAATCGACCTTAGTTTTAACGGAGTAAAATTTCTTACCAACAAAGATTCTCTTAAGATCTGCAAACAGGAAATAATTGTTTGGTTAATTCATGAAATTTTATTGTTTTGAGAATAACAATAGTTAATTCACTAATAATGTTATATCTCGCAACCTAATCGTCTGATCACAGTCAAATTTTAACACATATCATTTGAAAGATTGTTGATTTTAGATACATTACAGATTTTTGATAGAGCCACCTATCTGTTTTCCAACGGACTTATTGAATTGTATATATATATATATATATATATATATATATATATATAAATAATAAATATATCCTTATCAAGGTTCAAAATAATGATTTTTCTATTAAGAATTATTGAAA
Organism: Labia minor; assembly: GCA_963082975.1. Lineage (NCBI taxonomy): Eukaryota > Metazoa > Arthropoda > Insecta > Dermaptera > Spongiphoridae > Labia > Labia minor. The sequence continues at coordinate 43,411,425 of OY720348.1, read as the reverse complement.
TAAAAAAATGAAAATTATGTTATGAAATTTATTTCAAAATCGATAGGCATCATTAACAATAAAGATTATGCATAATAGGATGAAATCGAATCAGATGGGATTTCCTGCTTAGTAATGGTCAAGGTTACTGCCCCCCGGTGCGATCAAGGGTATCGTATTAGAATTTGAATACAGGTCAAAATTATTAAAGAAATAGTAGCAAACAACGACACATTTAAATGTGCGGCCCTGGTATTTGAATGAAATAATAATAATAATAATGCCAAGAATGATTCAACATCATAATATTTATAAAATATATAAAATTTTATAAAAAAAAAAATATATACAATTATTTAATTAAGATTATACCAATTAGATGGATGATAATTATATAAAATTGTTATTTTTTTTATTACCAATTAATTTTAATAAATATTTATTATATATTAAATTAAATTATAAATAATAAATCTACTTAATTTTTTGTGAAAATTATAAAATAATCAAGTGAAAAAGATTAAATAATAGTTATGATGTGTCCACCACAATTATATGTTCAATCATTTTCTGATGTTTAGTTAAGTATAATCAGTATTTTCACTGTTTACAATAGATAGGGAAGGACAAACGGGTATATTATACCCCAGAAGTTCACTAACCCAAAATTTCTATAGTAAATAAATGATTCTGCTATTTTCTACTTTTTTCTATTTTCGGACAAGAAATTCTGGAATTTCTATATTCCTGGTGTATGGATTTTATTTTAGAATTCGGAATTTATTTCTGATGCCCTATAATCTTATATTAACTGAAATTAGTTTGTGAATTCTTCAGATACATAATTGAATTTTATTAATTATTTATTTATTTTCCTTGAATATCTTGGTGGCATAATATTAATAATAATAGATTCTAAGATAAATTTTCTGTTTTTCTAACCTCGACTGTTTGAAAACTAACATAAAACTTTTTTTAGGTAGAGGGGAAGAAATCTAACATTTCATTGTAAGTAACTTAAATATCTTCTTTAAAACAAAAATTAAATAACACTATGATCAACAAATAAGGTGAATTTTTCATTCATTATTTATTATGTGAATTATTAATTTTATACTACTAAAATATTAACACCGATTATTATTATTTGATTGTTTTTCGCATCAAGAGGTCTGAATTATAGACAGCCAATTGTCACACATCCCAATGAAGAAGTTTTTGTAAAAATCTTAAACCATATCCTTCCACATGCACCATATTCACCAAATTGGGCACTGTGTAATTTTGAGTTGCTCAAGTAACTCAAAAGTCCACTTTATAAAAATCTTAAATATCTTACACTTTTGAGGATTAAGAAAAAACATTTCCATATTGTATTAATCAAGAAGTACATCTAAAATTAATTCAGAAAAATAAATAATGTTTTTTTTTTATTTTACCAACAAATTCACCTTTATTTTTGATCACTAAACTTATATGGTAACGTTAAATGAAAAATGCATGAAGGCTTCTAGTTCAATAAATATATAAATTTTACATCCAGAAGTGAATATAATAACAATCCACCATTTTATAATACATAATTTCCTATATCTTGATACTTTGAAATAATATTGAAAATTAACACTAAATTTAAACTCAATTTAATTTGCAAAATTCTTTGCATTTTTATTGAGCGCACTAATATAGATTACTTAAGATAAAATATATATTAAATCTCTTAGATTTTTTAGTATATGTGCTGCTGTTTAACACTTAATTGTCAAAAATCTATATTCTATATTCTCATCCTTTTTCTTCTTCTTCTATATTAAATTTAGATTTTTTTTTTTTTTGAGCATGAATAAATGTATAGTGATGTCAAAATGAAATGCGATTGGGGCGCTTTTGGCAGGCTTTCTCAACCAGTCGATTGCCTGAGAACAGCGCCCTCATGGCGTTAACATATTTCCATCACTATACATATTATAATATATATATATATATTAATATATATATTTATTAAATGATAATTATACTCAAATTCAATTTTTTTAGAGAAAATATGGAAAAAGTCAACATAAAATTTCATGACAATGGAACTGTGACGTATCAACATAAAAAAATTTTACATTTTGTCCCAGAATTGAGTAAAGATAAAAATCTTCGGTTTATTGTACCTAATATCCCTCTTTTGGTAAGTCTATTTAAATAAACCCTCTCTTCTCATAAAATCCCTTCGTTTTACACTATATAAAATAAATACAAATTTTTTGAAATATGTAATAGAATTATAAAAGGTAGCATTTTAATTATCAGTTCCCCTCAACCTAATGCCAAATTGAGCATAGTGAGGAAAATCTTCAGATTTAATATTATTATTTGTTTAATACATACAATTTTTTAACTTTTAAGTATTGATGCATTTGAACTGAAACGCCGACTTACAACACCCTAAAAAATTTTCGCAAAATGTTTTATTGTCTGATAAAGTCACTTAACACTGTGTCTTGAGCCAGTTAAAAGGAATTTATCTCCAAAAACACACCCATGTTACTGTTTCTTGCATTTTTTTTATCCTGAATCACATCCATCCAAATTCAATTCTTTTCAAAATCCCTCACGTAACAAATGATATAAAGAAAATATGACCATATAAGAATATTCTGGTAATATTTTATTGTAATCGGCTCAACCAATTTTGAGTTTATATCTTCACAATTTCCCGGTCAAAGAGACAGATAGAATGACAGATATGAAAAGTCAAATTTGGATTCTCCAGGACATGAAAAGTGAAGATTTGCAAAAAAATTTAAATCCTGAACAATGGACTTGTACGGCAACATCACACAATGACATTAACGGAAATCTAAACACCAAATTACATACACTGTATTAATCATGGATGTTTTTATACTGCGAGGGAATTCAAGCGATATTTTATTAATAAAATATACAATTTGCTGGTTTAACCAACTAAGATAGATATATAAATTAATATTCAGTACTTCAAATTTCATTAGATTTGATCAAATGGTTTCCCATTTAGCCTGAAGCTGCATTGAAATTCTCTTAAAATTAGAAAAAATCTGGAGCGTCTCCACTCGACTATCTTCACTAGTGCGATTTTGGCTCTTTGTTGATGACATTAAGTCACGTGCTGACGCGTGTTTGCAAGTCTACGTGTTAAAAAATTAATTCCGGTACTTTCAGTGATTCAATCAAGCTGAAATTCTATATATAGCAGCTTTATACAATTTTTAATCATGAGAAAAACTATCAAACATATATCTTTATTTTTACTGTCAGTTTAGAGGAAAAAAAATGAAAACGTGGTAGGTAATGACCCTCTTCCGAAAGAGCTACATTTCTCAAAATTTATGAATTTTGAATAATGCCCGTGTACCACATTTCATTATTCTAGCTCAAACCGTTTTTGCGTAATCTTGTCTACACACACAGATAAACATTTTTCTCAACCTTAGTGAAAATGACTCAGGGACCTTCAAAACGTATAAAAACATCAAAATCTCGACATCGAAAATTTCCGTGAAGAGATAGTAAAAAGTTAGAATTATTAAAAAATATTCTTGTCTTTGTGTGTGCCATCAAAATTTTCAAATATTTTTTTTCTTTTTTTTCCTTATTTTAGACGTTAACTTCCATGAGCAAAGACATAATGCCTTTGCTCCAAATAAGCCTATCGATATTTCTACGTACCCAGAGGATGAAACCCTTCGTTCATGTCTCTGCAGATGAACTGGTTTTTGGCTATGACGATCCATTAACCAAAATGGCTCATCGATTTTTTCCGAAACACAAACGACCTATGAAACAAATGGGTCTCTTAATTGGGGTAAGTTTTTAAAAAATTTTGAGTATTGCTTTTGAGATCAAATGTTGTTGTTGTTTTTTTTTTTTTTAATTGAAAGAAACAAATTACAATTGGACAATTGTATAATTGGATTATGAAAAAAATATTTTCTAATATTTTATATAATTCAATTCAAATAATGAATAAAATGGTATATTAGTATAACAATTCCACAGCCATCTTGATTTACTTTTTTATTGTTACATGATTGTAGGAAAAAAAAGACAAGGAAACAAATAAAACATTCATAATAATAAAACACATTTTTTTCTCTCTGATTTTTTTTTTATAAATGATTGCTATAAAGAAATAATCCTATAAATGAATTAAAATTGCTAATTTTTTTTTTTTAATTATTAATTTAATTGGCTAGTAACCTTATCATTGTGAAGGTTAATTTATATGATATACATATTCGCATTACAAATTTTAATTTTATTTTCCCTTAATAATTCATTTAAAAAAATGTGAATATCATTACTTTTTAATTATTTTCAATCATTTTCTATAAATATTTAATAAAAAAAAAACATCAACCCAACATCAAAGTTTTATAAATGGAATGAAAATTAAATACTTCATAATAAAGAATCAATATCTAAGAAATAAATAAACTAATAAATTTATCTTCTTATTAAAAAATTCTACAAAATTACATTCCACTTTTAAATCATTTAAAATTATGGTAATTGTTTAGTTTAACCGATGTATCATGGATTTGGATAAAACTTTGCCAATAGTTTCCTTTTTGATACAAAACAAACTTTTCCTAAGAAGTATGTGGCGGTCGCTTCTAGTTTATGAGATAAAAATTATTAAACATTGCATATAAACTACGAGTAGTTATGAATGAGCAGCCATTAAATAATTTTTTATTGACTAATTCATTAATTATTCACTTATTCACTTATTCACTAATTTTCGGTTTTTATAAGTTCGGTTTGGATATTATATCCAAACAGAAAAATTAGTGGATCCCTCTGGTGGTCAAATAATAAAACATGGGAGCTAAATAGAATATCAATGGATTTATATGCAAACTTTTTTATTTTTTATCTCGTAAACTAGAAGCGACCGCCACTTACTGCTTAAGGAAATTTTGATTGGAATCAAAAAAGGAAACCACTTGTAAGTTTTATCCAAATCCATGATACATCGGTTAGACTAAAAAATTACCAAAATTATAATCTAATTTATCATTTCACAATTCATTATTTGTCTACACTGGCTTCGTGAAAACTAATTTTCGTATTTGTTTATTTAGCGCAACGGAACACTCAACGAGGTGTCCACCATTTACACAGGGCATACAGATATGAAGGATTTCGGATTGTTAAATAGATTGAACGGTCTAGATCACCTACCTTTCTGGCTTGGTGCACCCTGTTCAAATATCCGTGCCTCCGAGGGTTCATTTTTTCCACCAAAGTATTAATCCAGTTTTATCGTATTATTATTATAATTATTTTATTTTGAATTAATTCTTTATGAATTTATTTTATCATATATATATATATATATATATATTTATATTTATGTTCGTTTAGGTTTCCGTAAAAATTTTTATTGTTATGAGAAATTATTCCCTGGTTATTTTCACGTTTAATTGTGAGATTTGAGTTTAAGCGTTTTGGCGCCCATTTTTGCGTTATTTTCAAAAGAAGATTTTAGAAAGGAATTTTTAGGACTCTAGGTCTTAGTTTGAGTGACTAAGAGTAATAGGGGATTCGGGTTGATTGGTTAGCTGAATTTTTACTTAAGTGTGGCTCCCAAATATCCTGAATGTTCGCATTGAACTGAGTGCCGGCTCGTCCATGCGCCACTTGTGCGAACTCCAGGATAATTTGAAGCCTGAGTTAACCCGGAAATAACTTCTCATATATATATATATTTATATACAATAGTCAATAATGTAAATTACTTCATTATAGGACCATTTATATTTTTTTAGTAGCTTCCACATAAATTTTATCATAATCATTTACTTCTAATAATTTATAATCCGATTGTGATATAATATAAAAGAACAAAGGTCGGCAATGTAATGAATTTTAATGTGCCTGCATTTAAATATCTAATATAAATTATAAAAACTAATAAATATTTTAATTACGAATGTTTGTTTTCAAACATAAATTCCACATCAAAAGTATCTATTCATCTTCATCATTTGTTTATTTGTACTAATATCTAAGAATTGGAAATTTGATTCAGATATCCAATTAGTGAAACTGAAAATTTCACATAAAATTTATAATATGAGAAATATGTTCGTATATATTTAATAAATTGTTCATATATGTATATATTTATTTATATGTATTTATTAAATTGTTAAAGCTTTGGTTGTTGTTTTTATTTATAAGGGAATTTTGTAAATAAAACCACATACTGATATCTTATTGTAAATTTATTCAAAAACATAAAAAAAACACAACGAATTCAGTCGGCAGTGGACGCTCGGACAGTGCAGTCGCTCGATAATCGTTGCAGAAGGAGCAATCGAAACGTGTATTTTTTATGTTTTTGAATAATATCAATATAACATAATATCAATATGTGGTTTTATTTACAAAATTCCCTTATATATATGTATTATTATAAAAATATGAAAATAATAATAAATAATAAGAGTTAGGAAAATTTTATGATATTTTTAAATTCGGTTTGAAATCTAACATAGTTAAAAAAAAATTTTAATCATTATAAATTATTTATGTTTGTAATACAACTCAAAAAATTCATTTAAATTATTGGCATTTCAAGAATATATCATTCTAATATTAAAATTGTTTTTTTTTTTTTTTTTTTTGTTTCAGGAAATATACAAAAAGTGATATTACCTATGTATATGATAAAGATTTATGTAGAATTTTACCTCTGAAATCTCGCTATCTGACATCTAAAAATGGCGTTCCAGTTGAATACTATTCGCAACTTGAAAGCACTTATGATAAACCTGCAACAAATCCAGAGAATCAATGTTTTTGTTTTCACGCCGAAGATTGTCCTTATGATGGTCTTCAAAATATAAGTCCGTGCCAATTCGGTAAGTCATTAATGAAGAGAAAATTAACTTTTATTTTAATTAAATTAATGATATATTATTTGAAAATATGTAATTATTTAAAATTTCATCTATAAACCTATTTCTTATTTCTCTTGATTATTCTGTTAAAATACTTTTTCATTAAAAAAAAAATAATGAACATTTACTAATTATTAATTAATTAATTAAATTCTATTTATAAATAACTATTGAAATTATAGGTATAGTATTGTTTCATTTGAAAAACTTTTTCTTAACTCTATCTATCTACCTATCTCTGTGGTTGTACGGAACTCGAAAGTTATTGGTCGCAGCAAACACATTTCTCTAAGTGTCGCTATCCTGAGCACTAACCATCCAACTCCTACCCTCTCCCATCTCTCTCACCTCCCTTCCTATCCACCCACTGTGATCTTAGTCTTCCAAGCGGTCTTCTCAATCGGTCTCCCCACGAATATATTTTTCGCCATTCTTTCCTCTCCCATTCTAGATACGTACATTCTCGATTTTATAACCCTAACTATGTCTGGAGATGCATAGAGGTCATGCAATTCCTCGTTATGCAGTCTCCGCCATCCCCCATTGACCTCATCTTTCTTTGGCCCATAAATTCTACGAAGAATCCTATTCTCAAATACTCTAAATCAATTCTCGTCTCCCAAGGTCATAGAACACGCCTCATACCTGTATAATACAACCGGCAAAATAATTGTTTTATATATTTTAATTTTGATCCCCTTTGATAATAATTTTGACGAGATAAGACCTTTTACTGCATGATAACAGACGTTACCCGATTGCAACTTCGATTTAAATTCTCCTCGAATATTATTGTCCTTCATGATTACAGAACCTAAGTATTTAAATTTTTCTACATTTTCATTTTCTTAACTCTAGTTAATTAAAAATAATCTAAATGATATCTACGTTTATCTTAGTCAACCTTTGCAATTTTTAGAACAATGGTAGTTAATCTGTTCTTGTCTCTTTTCTCGTGTAATTTATTAAATGTGGGTTCACGGTGAACGGTACCAGAAAAAGAGAAAAACTGACAAGCAAAATTGTTTAGTTATTTATAAAAATTTAATAAATTTCTCTAGAATCAATTATTATTTTTATAATAATTTTAGTTTTTATAAACCGTTAAGATTTTTTATTTTAAAGAATAATTCTTACTTTTGTTTTTGTTTTTTGATCTGTATCTTTGTTGCGTCTCATTAATAATAGATGACGCAGAAAAATTTGATGTTTATTTTTATTCCGTTGTATCTATGTTGCATCTCATTAATAATAGATGGCGATGAAAATATCTTAATGGCATATTGAAATAAAATAAGGATTAGATATTTTTCAGTTTACTTTGCATTCTAGACATATTCAAGATGCTTTCCAAGGGATTTATTTAATATGATGAATGAACGGACAGACATACAAATAGACTATTATTAGAAATTATTTTTTTAGATTCAGGTGCAATAAAATAAATAATATATTGATATATAGGCTTCAAATTTTTGAGCCAATCATATAACTTTCATTTCTATTTAAGTTCATATACTTAAATGAAAAGAAAAAAAAATTAGATTGTTATTTCTCTCCAGATGCTCCAGTGTATATCTCTGAGCCTCACTTTTTAAGGTCGGACCCGAAGCTTCTCGATGATGTTGAAGGACTCCAACCAGATGAGAGCAAACATACGACATATTTTAAAATAAATCCGGTAAGTTGCATAGTAAAACCAAGACAATGCAATAATTTAAAACAACTTCTTAACTTTGGAGATATATATGAACTTTTAATTACACTCTAATATCAATAAATGATATTCATTTAAAATTATAAATAAAAACATATATATATTATTAATATTTTATTAAATAAATATCATATAATAATATAATCTTATTAAATTATTTAAAACGATAACTTATTGATAAAATTATTTAATTTATTAAATTGTATTTGATTGATTATTAAAAATTTATAAATTTAAATAATAAAGACATCTGTCTACTTGGGAATTTCTCTCTCGCTGGGGTTTATGGGAATCAGGCCCATCCAGTTTGCGTGATCAAAATTGGAAAGTTACTTGATCAACGAAATCAAGATAAAGGTTGAGAGGATCCGTTATACTGATTATACAATACCTCTACCCCGCTTAGACGTAACCGAGTTGATAGGCACTGACCTTCATAGGTGTACAATAGTCAGAGTTTGTTTTTATATATTTCAATAATTGTGGAAATTCTCAAAATTTAAATTTTATTTTTCAATCGAAAAATTTTCTAAGTTTTTATGATATTCATTTTCAGAGGAGTACGGGCAAGTTTTTTTAATCTGATGTAGCTTTATATAAATGTAATTCTGTTTTATATAGTACCAAAAATTTGTTTCTATTATTTTTTTGACTATATATCGATTGATGAACCTTAGACTATGCACAAACATATTGAGAATTCTGGGGAATAATTCATAATAACTCTTGGTAACAATCATTATACTCTAAACTCTCAACTAATTTATTAAAAAATTTCCTTTTTTTACAGCAAATTGGTGTTCCTTTAGAAGGACAAGTTCGGTTGCAACTTAATCTAAAAGTTGATCAAGTTAAGAACATTGCACCTGTTGCTAATTTCCGAAACATTGTCTTTCCAATTATATGGTTACAAGAAGTAAGTATTGTAGATTATTTTTCATATGTTGTCTATATACCTATATACTACCTACTTAGACCAGATTCTGGTAAAATTTCATTGTAATCCATCCAGCCAATTTTGACAGATAGACAGACATTCTAAAATCATATGTGGATTCTCCAGGATATGAAACGTAAAGATATGTATAAAAATTTTAAATTCTGCGCAATGCAAAGACAAAAAACACATTTTTGTATATATAGATTAATTGGGACGCTTCGTCTCTTGGAGTGCTATCACATTTTAAAATTTTTAACAAAAATTTTCTAGTCGATATTCAGATTATATTTTGAAAGTTGAAGATATATGTAGGTATTTCTGGCGTAGCTCAAAAAAAAAAATTTATATAAAAAGAAATAAACATTTTGTTATCAGTTACAAGTAAGTCTCTAAATTTATAGTTCATATAAATAATTATTATTTCTCTTTTTTTTAATTTAAATATTTAAATATTTATATAGTGTCGGGTTATCCATTAGGAAGAGTAAAAAATTATGTATGAGCCCCTCGCTTATTATGGGTCCTGTAACATTAGATTAAATAGTATTTAATATATATATTTAGTATATTAGTATATATGTGAAGAGAGAGACAGGGATAGGGAGAAAACATAGAAATCCAAAATTTTCTAATAGAATTCACGACTAAAAAATTGAGAAAATCAAATATTTATTTATTTTTATTTATTGATTTTATTTTATTATATAATATTTAATAATTATTTAATTTATATTTTATATTAATTTATGATCATTTGTTATTTTTTCTGTAATTAAATTATTTCATAAAATTATTAGGTGACAGGGCCTCTGACTAAGGAACCCCATCTCTCTTAAGAAAATGCAGCCAAAACGAGCTCCGAAATGTTAAGATTCTTATCTCACAATTAAATGTGAAAATAACCTGAAACTAACTTCTCATAATTATAAATATATAGTATCGGGCCGCCGCTCAGTACTTTAAAAAAATTATTCCTTATGAATTTTGAATATTTAAGATTCAGATTATTATTTAAAATAAATAAACAACAAAATATATGAAACAATTTCAAATCATTTAAAAGGACATAAATTAAAAAAAAAATAGTCATAAAGCATACAGCCCGTAAACGTACGTATTAATGCACTGAAAGACAGAAAACTATGGCCTGTGGATATAACGATATAATTTCGTAATTTGATTACAAAATATTTTTAATTTAAATAAATATTTTTTATTTTATTTATAATATTTTGTATTTAAGGAAGCACTGTCCGGCTCGATTTTTTTATTATCAAAATTCCTATTTTAAATTAAAAAAAACTAACAAAGCTGATTTTTCCCAAGGCTGAAACCAATACAGATCGATTTTTCTTTATAAAAATTATCGATGGTGTAAATTTCAAAAAAAGTCCTTAGAGCGGTTTAATATTTCAAAAATACAAATATATATACAATTTTTGCTAATATAATAAGATAAGATAAGATATATATAAAATAAATTTGATTCCTTTTTAAGGGGATGGCTGATGTGACACCGGAAATTCACCGATGGATATATATGGCTTCAGTTGTTGCAACTACCGCAGAATCGGTAGTTAATTATTCGTTAATTACCATTGGACTTCTTACCTTGGTAGCTGTTTTCGTCAAAACATATAAAAATGTTGTGTTTAGTGAAGAGACAATTGAAAGAGGAAAGGCCACCCTTCGTCGTGGCTCATCCTTTCTTATTAACGGTCAACATAAGTTATTAATTATCCGAGATAGTTATACATTGTTACAAAATATGAGTACGGATCCCGATCCTGATCCAGAAGTTTGAGAATTTAACTTGCCTTTCAGTCAGATATATTTTTTTATTTTTTGTTTTTAATTAATTTTTTATTATTTTTTTCATTATTTTTTTCATTTTTAATCACACTTGTCCTTATGTTCATCATTTCACCTTTATTTTCATCATTTTAATTGAATTGGATTTATTAACAGATAATTGAAAAATTATAGCAAAATATTTCATATGACAAGTTTTCTTTGAATATATTTTTAAATTTCAATCAGTGGCGAATATAGACAATAGTTTATTTTATTTTTTGGAGAGGGATAGAGGGGGGGAGGGTGCAAGAGTTAATCATTTTTCTAATTATTTTTTTCAATTAAAATTGTTTTAGTTATAATATTTTTCTTCATCCTTTGTATTTTATTTTATTTTATTACAATATTGAAATTATTTCATTGATAATATTATATTAGAAATATTTTTTTTTTGTATTACAATTATTCAGATTAGTTAATTTTTTCTATATAGTTTTCAATTCGGGGGGGTGGGTACCTCCAAACCCTCTTATATATGCCTCTGATTTCAATAGGAAAAAAATTACACTGAAATTATATAAAAGTTGATGTATATCGAATATACATCATTTTATGAAATTTTTTAAATTATTTTTATTCTATATTTATTACAGGAAAAAATTTCAAAAACAAAAAAAATCATTACAAGACTGATATATATATATATATATATATATATCCTATATATAAAAACAGAGTTATAAATAAAAATAACTACACCTAAATTAAAATTAAAAAATAATATAAAGTCGAAAATAATTTTATAAATCATTTATTAATATATTTTGTGAAGCATTAATTTATATATATATATATATATGAGGAAAAAAATATTTTCAAGAATTATCATTACCATTTTTTTTTTTAAATTCATAAATTAATAATTTATAGACTATATAATTATGTATATACAAGGGTGTAGTCAATCAAATATTGAGGGTAGGTACTTATAATTTTTTATATATTTGTATATCATGAATATAAATTATATAGTATTTTTTAAAATTTAAAAAAAAAATTGTAAAAATTTGTAAATTTTTCTTTTTTTTTTCATAAATTTGTTAAATGTTTATTTTTAAGAGATGGACTCAAAATCCCATAATCACGCCATCCCTATATACATAATTAATTTTAAATATATAGTGATAATGAGAGATGTATATATGTTTTCTGCTCAAAATCCAAATATTCGGAGTATTGATGATAATAATAATATTGTATTATATTTTCTCCGGAAAAATGTGATATTCTTTGTGTCATATTCATTTTTTAATAGGATCACAATGAACTTACTACCACAAACATTATAAAGGCTTATGAAATGAAATGGTATTTGTTTATAATGTCTTCTATGTATATGTTTGTAGATTTTTTTTAATGTATATGTTTTAAGGTGCAATTATGTTTTTGATTAGTTCAACGACTCCATTCAATGGAATATTAAAAGAAATACATATTGTATTTTTTTTTAATTAGTGTCATTTCTTGTTTTGGAGAATATTATTATTATTGAGTAGTGTTTTTGTAGATAGTTTAATTACATGAAAATTTAAAAAAAAATATTTATTTCTATTTTTGTTTTAAGTGAATTTCTAATTTTTTTTTATAAAATTTTCAAAATTATCTAAATTCAATAGAAATATATATATATATATATATATATATATATATGAGTTACCATTATTATTTGAGTAGATAAAGATTTTTTTATATTAAGATTTTTATTTATTTTTTTAATTTTTTGACGATATCAATTTCTAGACTATTCAATTTTTTACTTTTTTATTATAAAATCGTGGAAATGATATGAAATATATATATTTATATTTACATATATTTAGAGAGAGAGAGTGATAGAAAGGTTTGATATTTATATGAAAATCGATGAAATGTTTATAATGTACTTAAACCATAGATGTTCTCAAGTTATACAAATAAAAGAAAATTGTTAATTATAATAAGTTGATTTATTAAATAATTGTATCTTTTTTTTCTCCTATTATTTGAACATTTTTTTATTTGTATAGTATAGGATCAAAAAGGCTCGGATTGCAGGTGATTCAAAAGTGTAAGAAGGAAATTAATATTAAAAATAAAAAAAAAAGCTTAAGTGCAATCAATAAATTTTAATTCTCGTTGTAGTAAACTTTTAAAAATAGTTACAATTGCAGTAAAAAATATAATCTATAAAAAATGGATGCATGGTATATGTAATTATATATATCAAAACATTTAGAATTATATATTAACATGAGATTTTATTTACTAAAAAAAAAAGTAATATTAAAATTGAAAAACATCATAAGCTTTTTGTAATATCAAATAGAATTATCTTTGTATATTTTTTTTTATTTACATTTATATTATATATATATATATTTCAAGCTTTCAACAAAACAATTATTGCCGTAATAGAAATGATTTAAATTTTTATTATTATATTTTATTTTTTTTTTATTTTTATATGATAAATTTTAAATAGGATTATATTTATAAATGTCTCATGTTAAATAAAAAAAAATTTATAGTTTTGAAATTTCATAATTTAATAGTGATGGAAAGAAAATAATTTATATATATACATAAATATGTATATATGTATTACATATGTATATATATATAAAAACTACATTCTTTATGTAAAATATAATTTATCATTCATTTAAGTCCTCAAAAATGTTACCAGGGAACAAACAGTTGTATTTATTATTTTCGAGACCTTTTTTATAGTTCATATATGAAGTTTTGATCAAATAATTTCAGTTACAAATATATATTTATATATATATATATATATATATACATTTACTGCTTATAATATATGGCAAAGAATTATCATTGATAATAATCAATTTTAATTTTTCAAAGTTTTATATATATATATCGATTAAAAATTTGAAAATCTTTAATTCAAGAAAAAAATAAATAAAATATGAAATACAAAATATAAATATATAAATAACAAAGGAATTAAAATAATTTATAATTGAAGTGAATAAAATATAAAATTTATATATATATATGTAAATACGTATATATATATATATAAATATATATATATATATTTAAATATATATACATTCACGATTAATTCCAAATAGAAATTAGGAGAATATAATATAGATTAATTAACTTTTATAATATGATTGCATTCGTGGACAAATTAAATATACAATAATAAAATTCATTTTCAATAAATATAAAATATTTTAGTGAGATTTAGATTATGTTTTTTTTATCACAATAAGTCACAATACTTAAAATATATTATAAAATCTATTCTATTTGAATTTGTCAAATTATTGCAAATTATTTTATTATATTTATTGTGAAAATTTATTTATATTGACTATAATTCAATAATATATATTGACTAGTTAGATGTAATACAACATTTAAAACTTAATAAAATTATTAATATCTAGTGAACTGATATATAATTTAACAAAATCATATTATTTATATATAATATAATAATAATAATAATAATATAATATAATAAAATTTACCCTTTTGCAAACAAATTAGTTTCATAATAAAATGTTATGTAAAAATACAATGTGTATATATATATAATATATATATATACATATATATATTTCATTAAAATAGGCACTTTAGCATTTTAATATAAAATAAATTCATAACAACATTCCTTATTTTTTTTCTTTATAGATTGGACTTTATAAGCTTTGACAAGTTTCTGTTATAAAATTTGTATCGATAAGATTTTTTTTGTATTTAGAGACACATCAATTTATTTTATAGTAAATATATTAAACTTAATATTACAATCTAGTTTAAATAATTATATAACTAAGTTATAATATTATTTTAATATTTATTAAATGATAAATGGTAAAAATTTGTTTTGGAATATTTGATAGACTATAAATTAAACAAATATAAAAATAAAAAGTTCACATTTTGTTTAAAAGTGTATAATAAAATTATTAAATTATAAAAAGCGCTGAAATTTATCAATAAATTATTCTCTTAAAACAGTAGCTTCGGTCATGGCATTTATCCATCTTGAAAAGAACAAACAAACATCATTAATAAGTATTGATGAATTTAAAAATAATAAATAAAACTAAATTAAGGTATAAAATAAGTATTTATATAATATAATTGAATAGAATAAAATAAATTATATGAAATTTTTATATATTTAATTGATATGTTAATGTTGAGTAAACGATTTTTGATTAAATTGTAAGTAGATATAATATATATTTTGTTATAATACCCATTAATCAAGTCTGGAAATTATATCTTTATTAAGAAATCAATAAATATATCTATTTAAATAGTTTACCTGTTGGCAAGGTGTTCATTATCTGCATAAAATACCCAAGGAGGTTGACCTTTATGGGATAGTTGAAATACTAATTTGGCATCCACTCCTTCATAAAGTTGAAAGTGTTTCTAAAACAAAAACAAAAATAAATAAATATGCTTATGTATTATTTTATTTATTATGCCACGCAGTTTGTCTTTCAACCTCGTGGTCCAGAGTTCGATCCACGGGCCTTGCAAGGGAAATATTCTTTTTCTATCGTACCAGGTTCATCCAACCTACGTTATCAAAATTGGGGAGATCTGATGTACTGTTTATATACTGGCATGTGAGGCGCTGTCCTTTCATAGGATGTTCAAAAACAGAGGTTATTAATTATAAAATTTTTTCAATATCTTTATATCTATTTTGTGCTATGATGTTAATTTGATATTCCATTGTAAATAAATAGTGCAAATTATTTTTTTCAACGTATCGAAGAATTGAAAATTTCTATCTCATAGCTATTATAAATAATATAATATTTAAGTATATTGAATCTCCATTTATATTATGATATTATTATTATTACTACTATTATATTCATATTATAATATTAATATTATTTTAATTTTTATTTATCTACGTATCTTAAATATTATAAACAAAGTATTATATTAGCTAATTTTAAAAATTTCCAAACTATGTGTTAATATTTAGTCCTAAGCATCTAAATTTGTTGTTTTGTTTTTTCTTTTGCAATATTGAACCCCTAGTTAGAATTATCAGTAATTTAGGTCACTAATCTGATCTAAATTTCATTATTTTATAGGACCACTTAATAAGGTCATCTTATAGGTTAACAATAGGTAAACTATTCAATCGCTATATTTCTAGAAGAATATAAAATATTTTTTATGGAAATTTATATCAGATTTTATATAAAAAGAATATTTTATTTTTAGATATCTACATTGAAATAGTAAGCTAATGTATTTGATCTATTTATAGTTCCATAAAAAAATTTTTATCTAATCTTTTCTCCGTTCTTTCTTTCCACTTCTTCTAACTTTATACAGAGTTTATGTAATTCCTCGATATGCCTACAGTTTTATAATTATAAAATAAATATTATAATTCGTTTACCTCTTTCATTGTTTCAACTTGATATCCAAGTACAGGAAAATCAAAATGAGCAATAATATCTTCAGAGGCCTTATATTCATATAACACTTGATCTTTAAGAACAAACCAACGTTTTTTCCAAGATTTATGACAACGTTTCATAAGCCACCCACTCATCTGTGAATCTGGATCACTTGCTGGAACCTAAACAAATTTCATTAGTGAATAAAAAAAAAACAAACAATCTATAGTATAAATATAAACTATTTTTAATTACCTCTTTTAAACGTTGAGGAATATTTTTTTTAATTTTCTTGCTACCAAATTTTTTGAAAAGAGTTTTTACATTTGTATATGCATCATTTGCTTGTGTATCATCCAATATTTTCATTTCTTGTTGTAAACAACTTTTCATTTCTTCTGATTGAAATTCTAAAATCAAATGAACAAATAAAAAAAATGAAAAAAAATATATTCTAAAGGTTTTATAAAAATTAATAAATAAATATATAATAATTATAACAATATTTTAATTATAAAAAGGTTTATAACAATAATGAATTTTTAATTAAATTGTGTATAATTTATAAGGAATATATTCAAGAGGAATGAAAAAAAAATATATTTCAAAAAAGAATAGATATTTATAGATATATTTATAAAGTTACATTTAAAAAAACAATTCATATGGCTTAAATTGTTAAAGCTTTGGTGGTTGTTTTTATTTATAAGGGTATTTTGTAAATAAAATCACATATTGATATTTTAGAAGGAGCAATCTGCAATCGAAACGTGTATTTTTTGTGTTTTTGACTATATGTGGTTTTATTTATAAAATTACCTTATAAATATAAACAACCACTAGAGCTTTAACAATTTAAGCATTATGAATTGTTTTTTTAAATGTAACTAAATGTAATGTAAATAAAATATCAAAATGTGGTTTTATTTACATAATTCCCTTATAAATTCATATGGCTATTCTTATTTAATATTTTATTAAATTGTAAATTTGGAGAAGAATCGAATTGGATGTAACAGGATAAGGACTGTTGGAGAATGTTCAAGTTCTGTAGTGCCACAGAGATATGTTTATTGTAAATAATTGAAGATATTTACGTTTAAGTAGAATATCATGACATTCTTCACAAACTCGTGCAGCTTGAAATTTCATATATTGGAGAGGCGCTTTATTATCTGAACACGCTCCACATACAACCTGAATATTAAAGAGTAGAATAAATATTAAATGTTTAAAATAAAAAATAAATAAATGTTCAAAATTGATAGTACTTTTCCACAAGCCCTACAATGATGTCTACGAAATGTTACTTTAAATTGTGCGGTGCATGATTGACACATACTAACACGATGATCTTGAATCCAAATTGGTGCCTTTAAAAAAAAAATTAATTTTAATATATTATTCGATAATATCAATTATATGAGTATACCTGTTTTCCAAGTTGAAAATGTTCACGATTTTTTTCTAAAATTCCTAGAGAAACTTTTTCTTGTAAAAATGTGAGTTGTCTTGAAGCATAATCTTTGATGGCATTCTGTAGCGCCTCAACCCAGGTTTGTCTGTCAGCTTGAGATCTAAAATAAATAAGGTGTTATCAAGTTAGTTTTTTAAAATTGATTTTTATTATTGTTAATCATTTTTAAAGCCTTGACCACAAAGAAAGAGATTTGCCGTAACGGACTGCGATTCTAAATCGCAGTCAGTTGTGATTCAATGTTGAAATAATGCCAAATTGGTGGCGGTAGTTAACGTTTTATGGGACAAGAATGAAACAATATTGTATAATTAAATTGGTAGCAGAGTTTTCTGTATGCTCTAGGCTTAAGATAGAAATAGAGTGGATATTATCATATGATCAGATTCTTTGTTTTCTCATTCTATGTACTTATTTCTAGTTTAAAAATATATTTTTTTATTAATAAAATTTGCATATAAATCCATTGATATTCTATTAGTTAGCATGTTTTATCCGTTTAAGTACCAGAGGGTGCATTAATTTTGTTTTTATAGGTTCGGTTTGGATTTATGAAAATTACAAAAATTAAATTAATTAAATAATTTGCCTATATCCAAACCGAACTTATAAAAACAGAAAATTAGTATATAAGTCAATAAGTCAATAAAACATTACTTAATGGCACATTTCGACGTACATAACTAATCTGTCAAACTTAAAAAATCTTTATTTTAATAATTTTTAAACTAGAAGAGGTCCGAAAAAATTTCATAAGAAAAGTTTATTTGGAATTGCAAAAGGAATCCACTGGTAAAATATTATCCAAATCCACGAAAATGCGTTTACTTGAATAATTATCTATTTTTCTATTGTTCAATTTCTTATGAATCAAAATATAATCTTTTCATAAGACTGAACTTAAAAAAAAATGATATTATTTTGTATTCATTTGTTAGAATGCTCAAAAGAATATTTGTATTCTAACAATTTTCAAATTAATTCCATTAAAATTATTTTTTTTTTTACCTTGTAGCTAATGTGAAGCTTCGTGCAATACTAATAACGCTAAATTCATTTCTATAATCTTCTGATTGTGGTAAACAGACCCTCATTCCATTTAATGTCAGTTCATAATTTAATTTGAGGGAACCGTTGGAACCACTACCATTATATGATGTACAAAGTAGACAATCATTAAACTGAGGAAAAATATAAATTAAAAATTATTCATAATTAAGAATGAAAAAAAAGAAAATAAATATTTCTTTAATTTTTTTGTTTTTAAACAAAATGAAAAGAATTTTACACTTACCAAAATGAAATAACGTTGCTGAACTCCTTTTCTAGAAAGTTTAAATAATTCACCATCCTTTATAAATGATCTTCCGGGTTTAATAATATCAAAATTTCCTAATTGGGTAGCTATTTGAAGCATTTTACTAAAATGGTCCTAGGAATAATAAAAATACAAATGACAATATAAATATAAACATACTATATAAATATAGACTAGATATAAAGATAGAGATATAAATTCAATTTAACTTACTCCTTGTTTCAGTGTTTTATTGGCATGATCAGCGACATCACAAACTATTTTTAATGCTACATTTGTATCATTAAAATCAGGTGAATCTGGTTCTAAATTTTTAAGATAATCTTCTAAAAGAAGACGATATTGAGGAATCCTTTGGATTGGTTTGAGCATATAATGTTTTAATGTTAATTTTTGGCATCCTGGTGATGCTTCAAATTCTTTTAATGCTTTGGCAAATCTTGGATATTTTTGACAACACTCATCTAAATAATTACATTGTGTTTCAAAATTTTGTATATAGGATGTGTATAATTTCAAAAATGGTCCCTTTTTAACAATAACATCAGCGACTTTTTGTAATTGGGACCAATTTTCAATACGTTTTTCCAAATCATTTAAAAGGTTTTCATTAAGTTTTTTCAATTGTGGTAGGGTGGCTATAATTTTTCCCAAATCGGAATCTGGAATAACTGGAGAATTTCCATGTTTGGATGCCAAAATAGCTGCAGGAAAATCAACACTAAGTAATTTCAAAACATTAATGAATACACGTTCCGAAGTCATAAGTTCTTGTGCAATAAAGAATGCTTTCTTGGCCTTGCGTTCCGTTTCAGTCAAAGAGCATGATTCAACATCCTCGCCGTCTGATTCGGAATGGGGAAAGTCATTCCCATCGGACATATGTTCGTAATCCACTTTATTACTTAAATTATCAAGCGTTTCACTTATACCACTGGATGGTCGATCTGAGTCTTCTTTTTTACATATTTCAGGTAAAGAAGTGGAACTCTCTTGTGTACTCGAATAAAATCTGGTAGAGGATTTCGATTTTTTCATTCCTTTACCAAATGAATCAAACCAAGATGATAAACTACGACGTTCTCTTGGATTCGTTAATATATTATCTGAACTATCTAAATCAGCAAGAGCTCCAGTGGAATCCCCTTCATCACACCAACTAGTAGATTTTTTAGGTAGTTCTTTATTTTTTTCGCGAGCATTACTCCAAGATTTACGTCTTGATAATGTCCTAGAAAATTTACTTATTGTACCTGTTATATTTACACTATTATCTATTTCAACAATCTTTTTATTATCCGTGTCGGTTGTTGTTTTTATTTCATTCATTAAATCATTGGAAGATGATAATATTGGATTGTTGATTAATGTTTCTATGTTATTTGAGCAATCGGTTTGTATTGAATTAGAAATTATATTATTATCTGTCTCCGAGGCCGTTGGATTGGATGTTTCAATATTTGACAATACGATATGACTTATATTGGATTCGGTGTTAGACACATTTTCATCGATTTTATCCGTTTCGACACTCTCAGAAATTTGTGTTGTTATGGTTAGGTCAGTCTCTTTAGTAAAATTTTCATTTTCATTAAGTGTGTTTTGTTCTTGATTATCTTCGTTATTGTTATTCATTTGTAGACCTTTGGATATTACAGTTTCATCATTGGAAGGGGAAGTGGTTAGTTTGAGCACTTCTTCTTTTAATTCACTAATATTATTTTGTAAATTAATTAATGATTTCGAATCCACATCCGGTATATTTGAAGAACTTGGTGAACCCGTTGAATTGATAAGATTATAAATTTTATGTTCTAAAGAATTCGATTTTAATGATCGTTTAAGCCATTTAGCTTTATAATCAATTTTAGCATAGGATGGAATTTCTTTTAATGCAGACACGGAAGCCGAAGCATCTGAAAAAGATTTTTTACGTCTTCTTGGTGGTGGTACAGGAACGCAAGGTTTTCTATTAAAATTAGGCAACGTTTTACTTTTAGGGGGCAATTGAGGTCTTTTTTCGTTAATTTCATCAAAAATTAATGATGATGAAAATGGATCTTGCGTTTTAATTTTTGGAGATCTAGGTGGTCTAATTGGACTTGTGCTTACACTTGGATTCAGATCCTTTTTGAAGTTTTTAGAAATATTAGTTTGGAGAGTTAAATTTTTTTGAATGGCAACTATTTTATATTTCGATTGAATTTCTGTATTAGTTGCCTTGGAAGTTACTTGTTTCTCTTTACTAGAAATTTTGGATTCATTTGAAATAGTTTTATTGAAAGCTTGTGATAATTTAAAAGAAAAAGTTTTATCCAAAGATCTCGATTTATATGAAGTGATTGGGTCGATCAATTGAGGTTTTGGCAATAATGGTGGTTTAGGACTCTTGGTCATTTTAACACTAGATGTTTTTTGTAAAGAAATAGTATGATTGGTGGTTGATGATGATGTTGATTGAACATTATTTAAAGTTGAGCAGGAAGATGGGGATTCATTCAAAGTCTCCAAGGGGAGACATCTAGAGAATTGAAATCAAAATAAAATAAATAAATGAATATAGAAAAATAAATAAATCAAAATATAACAAAAACAAACAAACAAAAAAAAATTAAACTTGCCTTTCTTTAGATTTAATTTGAAAAGAATTGCTTGGGGATTTCGGTTTTGGTGGGATGTTCGGTTTTTTATTGTCTAAAATAAAAAAAAAAAAATATATAAAAATAAAAAAAAAGATAAATAAATAAAAAAAAATAAAAATAATTAAATATTGTTTTTTTTATTTTATAATAAATTATTTGAAAAATAAATAAAATTGATAAATAATTTGAAACCCCAAATGGACAATCACTCACCAGAAGTAGATGCCATCCCATGAATGAGCCATTGACTTCGATTTCCTTAAAATACTGTAATAAAAATAAATAATAATAAAAATAATTATAGTAACTGATTAATCTACATAAAATAGAAAGAAATAAAACATTTATATTATATTATTCTTTGGTTATAATAAAATATCACGCTTTCTTTCATTTAATAAATATAATTTATAGATTTAAATCAATTAAATTTGCGAAAATATTGTTACTTGATGAGTTGAATTTTTTCTAAACAATTAATTTGATTTTGAATATTCAAAATATTGAATATACAAACCCATATTTAAAGGCAGAAATAAATTTTAAGTTGAAAAAACAATATTGACCAGAAAGATACTCAATATTAATGAAAAAGGATGATGAAAAAGATATTAATATATATATATATATATACTACTTTTAGAATCTATGTATCTAAAACGAATTTATTGGATAAGTGGCAGAAAATATTTTCTATGAGATCCCCACTATTATTGAGTGTTTTCATTTAGCATTCCATGTGATTAAACACACAAAGGGGTGGAAAATACATCTCTCTAAAGGTTTTTTTTTTTTTAAATTCATTATAAATCGTGATATAGTGTGAAAACAATGTATAGGTGAACGTGAGGGTGTAGGGAGAGAATAGGAGTTGGAGAGAGGTGGAGCAGGTTAGGGATGGTTGGAGGAATGTACAAGACATTATGAAATGAAAATTAATTAATACTCAAAGATGACAATATACATGACTAGAGATTGAAAATTGGAGAGAAGGATTGTTAAGAGATTAGACACAAGGGGAAGAAGGACTAAATAGATAAATAAATAAATAATAAACAATATATATATATATATAAGATAAATTGATCAAATAATTTTTAATAATATGTAACTGTATATAAAAATATATTTAAGTTTGTTTTATTAATTATTTTTTAAAATACCCAAGTATTTTTATTTTTTATGTTGTGTGTTTTTATTTTCGAAACTTATTACTTTCTCTTTCAGTCGATAGCTAAATTTTATTTCTTTTATTTCTTTTTAATTAATTATGCTGTTAATATTAGAAATGTGCAATCCATTATAATTTAAACATAATTATTTAGAAGTTAGAAAATTATTCAATTCAATTTGTTTTGTTTTTTATTTTTATTTTGTTTATATTATATATATATTTATATAGATACATATATATATTAAGATATTTATATTAAAATAGGTAAATAAAGTGATTTTGAATAAAGATAAAGAATATAAATATAATATTATTGTTGGGACTTGTTATATTCTTTTTTTCTTCAGAATGTGATTAATACAATTTCGTATTATATAAGGTATAGAAAGAAGTTTAAATAATCACAAAATAACAATAATAAAATAATATCTATGTATATATAAATACATATATATATATATATAGATATTGTGAATGATTATGCCCAATAATCTTTATATAGAAAATAAAAATCCAAATGAAAATTAAATATTGAAATGACGAGAAAATAAATCTCGAAATGATTACCTTTTATTTAAAGTCAATGTGTCAATTCGTATCGTCATAAAACATATAAAATAAAACAAAAAATAAAATTGTATTTCAAAATAGTAAAAATGATCATGACATTTCTAAAATTTAATTTTAACTTGAACCATGGTCTGAACCATAGAGTCTGAACTGAAAGTAGAAAATTGGGATTATTTAGTTCTTAGCATTGCGATTACTCTTTCGTTGATTACTAGTTACATTTTTTAATAGTGAGAGCGTTGGCGGATAGATAACTTTTGTCTGCCAATTTTAAATGAAACTTCAGCACTCCTACAACCGCGCACATCTCGATCACGACTCTTTAAAAAATACCTAAACTATTCTGTCATCAAAAAATGATGATAATCGAAATTTTCACATAAATAATATATTTGATATGATGAAAAATGCATTACATAACATTCCCTAGATATTGATAATTAAAAATTAAATAAATTTTAAATTAAAATTACTATTTAAATTCTATTAAAATAAATGGGAAAAAATAGTTTATATATCGATATGATGACAAACAATCTAACAACTTATATCATCCTATAATAAAAAATATAATAAAATCATTCAATCAGACTTGAGAAACATAATACATTCACCATTCAATAAGAAAACAACCACTTTTAGACTAAATTTAACTTTATTTATCAAGATTCGTTTATATTTTTGGTTATTTCTTCCCCGAGTAATGGAATTTTTTATATGCTAAGGAGTAGTTTAAGTAAAAAAGGCAATGAGTAAAGGCGATCACTTTAAAATGACTCGGCGGTCCACCAGTCGATCGCGATCGACTTAATGCCCATCCCTGTCCTAAACAAACAATAATAATTTTACCAATGCAATGTTAATTTTAAAATAAATATGAAATTGTAAAGAAATTTTGACACTTTCTTTTAAAGATTCTTCTTCTTCGTTGTCGATAACTTCCTAGCGGAAGTGTCGTGGCCCTAATAACTCCAGGCCCCAACGGCCCGTACTTTGCGAGTCAGGGTTCGCCATCTAGAACGATGACGACCGCTCGCTGCAGCCGACTGAAGGTTGGTGCCCAAGCCATCCCGAACTTGATCCGTCCATCTGGCTGGTGATCGGCCACGTCTCCTCGAGCCTTCAACTCTCCCCTGAATCACTATTCTCTCGATGCTGGAGTCTGAACGGGTGAGGTGGCCAAAGTAGCTGATCACCCGCCCCAGCACTACACTGGAGAGGCGCTGTCCCGCACGGACTTCCTTAAGTACGGAGATGTTTGTCCGGTGCGCCGTCCACGGAATACGCAGCATCCTTCTCCAACACCACAGCATCGATTTTTTTGCGGATGTTCTGCTTCAGGGTCCAGGTCTCGGATGCGTAGAGCATGATGGGAAAAACCAGAGTGGTGACAATTAATTTTTTTGTGTTCGTGGTCAGGTTGCTGGATTGCCATATTCTTTTCAGCCTTACCATCGCTGACCTTCCCATCTGGATCCGGCGAATCACCTCACCATCACAGCCACCCCCGTTAGTGATCATGGACCCTAGATAGATGAAGCGATCCACTACCTCGTATCCTGCGATATATAAGGCCTCCGGACTGTTATTATTGGCACGGTCAACAATCATCACCTTGGTCTTGCTTTTATTAATGAGAAGCTCAAATTCTCCGCTCGTAAAGATTAGGGGTAATAAATTAGGAGGTCAGGACTGCGGGACTCAATGAGTGACCAAAAAGTATATAGATCAAAGTTTTTGTAGTAAATTTAATAAAAAAGATAAATAGGGTAAGGTTCCTCAAGTCGTACCCCTTAAGAAAAAAATCGTATAAAACCTAGGATTTATCAAATAAATAAAAATGAAATGTGTTGTTCACAACTTGTACTAATATTGTAGTTATTTATTATAGCGAAAATATAAAATTTATATGCTTTCACGTAAAATAAACTAAATTTTAAAATACTTACATCTGTACAACTAAAGAAACCTGTTTCCTAAGCCGTATCACCTATAGCCTAAGTCGTACCTAAAGATTAAATTAAGCAACAAAATTAATAAAAATTTATTTTTTATTAATCTGTTTACATGATACATAATCAATCAGATAATTCAGGTATTGCAAACATCACTTATATATTTTTTTGTCCTTTTACCAACTCCACCGCATAAATCGTGAGCCCATAAATTGCATTTCAAGCAACTAATCATGCTTTCCTCTCGATCTTCTTCGCAAATAAAATAAAACCAATTTCTTTTCTTCATTTTAGTTTTTAATGCCAATTCCTTTATATTAATTACCGACCGACGATAGTAAGGGAGGTATTGTTTTCACACCAAATTTCATATGTGGAGATTTTTACATATCTCCACGAATCATGCATTTTCTTAACAGAAAAAAGTATTTTTAGCATGATGTCTGTCCGTCCGTCTGTCCGTCTGTCCGTCTGTCCGTCCGTCTGTCCGTCCGTCTGTCCGTCCGTCTGTCCGTCTGTCCGTCCGTATAGATGTGTACAGCCTGAACGGCTTAACGGATTTTGATGAAATTTGGTATATTTACTTAATGCATCAGTGGGATGAATTGATCAACTTTTGGTGCAAATCCGGAAACCGGAAGTGGTAGTATTAGCGATCGACGATAAGAAGGGAAGGGTTATTTTCGCACCAAATTTCACATAAGGAGATTTTTTTACATATCACCACGAATGTATTGGTTTTATCCTCGGGAAAAATCATCTTCATTATGTTTTTCTTAATTTAAAATTATATGACGTCACAGCCTCGGGTAACGCCGGCAACGCCGGCTACTTCAGCTATATATTATAAATAAAATAAAATTAAAAATATTTATGTTATATCCATATCTGTTTTTTATTACATTAATAGATATATTAAAATTATTTGAAATTGTTTCTGTAGCTGGAAATTAATTTATTTTAAACCGTCGGTCGGTTCGGACCTGGCCACAGGTCAACTTATTTTTGCATTTCTTTTATTTGTTGCATTTCTTACATTTGCTTTATTCTGTGTTGAAGTTATTTCGATAGGCGAGGTAGAGCATCGACTGTTTCATTTTATTATTGGGATAGGAGCTAAATTACTTGAATGAATTTTTATTTGATTTATAGACGCGTCCGTTTCTTTTTCAAGAATTTCTTTATTTTCCTGTGTAGCCACTGCAGAAAGTTCTTCTTGATTATTGAAATCAAAACGGAGGAGTTCGTAAAGAGTTTTCAATCATAGGTGTAAAAGCACAAAAATCATCATCAAATGCATGCCTGTTACATGGCCAAATACCAGTAGTTTAAAACCATTCAGAGCAATATCCATCCGCACTGATTTTGAATAGGCAATTCCCAAAAGTTCTGACACAGTAGCTTGTTTAATTGTGTTTCCGAGATTTGTTCTTAACCAAAAAGATGAAGCTTCGTTATAATTGGTTTTCAGAGATTTGAAAAACTATCTGTCCAAAGGTTGGAGACGGTGGGTTTTATGAGCAGGAAAGGATATCATTATAATACCATAGTCGCACGTTAGGCATATCCATATCTTCTTTTTTCCATTTATTATAAATATGTTTTGACTGTTGTGACATAATTATGACTAGAAAATAAAAAATTAAAGCAAATTCAGTTGAGAACAGGTTAAAAAATAATTAATTTCTTAATTCATATCTACCAGCAAGATTTAGGAATCTCATATGTACGACTCAGTGGCGTACCGTGAGGTTCTTGCGCCTGGGGGCAACTGAGAAATTAGCGCCCCCTTTCTTATATATATATATATATATATATATTTAATTTAATTTTTTTTAAAAGAATATTAATGACGAATAACGTAACAGGTTTATATGATTTTAATAAACATATAAATAATATTTATTGACTTACACAAAATACAGTTTAACTTTAAATATTAATTCTTCTTTTGTTCCAAATCGGCTTCCCTAATTTTGCGCCCCCTAAATTTGGCGCCCGGGGACATATGTCTCCCCCTGCCCCTGCCCCTAGTTACGCCACTGGTACGACTTAAGACACAGTAACATTAAAAATAAGCATACCAAACAATGAATAAAATCAATACAATCTCGTTTCGGCTAAACCATTATATATGTTCTTCTGAATTTATATTTAAGAAGTAAAATAATTTTAGGAATAATTAACTTGCAATATTAACTTCCAAAAATATATATTCGTGGTGCGAATTAAGCACTGGTACGACTTAAGCAACCTTACTCTATGAACAAATTAGTTTGTAATCTATTAAGACAACACTTTTTTTTTCTATATATTAATTTTCTTTAAAATTTGGTTATATTTAATTTTTCCGAAATGTAATAACATAAACGGCCAGACCGGCCAGACTTTCTCTTGCTTCTAGAATGGAACTTATCTCTGCTTCTATGAAAATTATAATTTCTATGACCAAACCTGTATAGTTTTCATCATATAATTTAATTGTTATTAATACGTTATGCTATATTATTTAGAGTTGATGAATTTTTGATATATATATTCTCAATTAATTTATTCTAATTTTAATTACGAAAATATTTTTTTATTTTTCAAATCTTTTGTAATATGAAGATAAATTATTATCTCATAATGTTAATATATAATTATTTTCTAAATAAATATAAAATATATTTATTATGAGTTTAATAAATTCATTTTATAAATTTAAACTTTTTGAATCTTATAGTAATTAACAATTTTTCCACAAGTGGATGCTAAAATGCGCGTTTATTTAAAAACAATCCAATTTAACCTTAAAAGATTAATTTATAATTTATTTTATACCTTAAATGTTTTAGAAACTGCACAATTACTTTTTCTTTAGTAAGTCCATTTTATTCTATAAATATTTTCGTTGTTTATGTATAAAATTTATTTAATTTAAAATAGTGCAATTGTTAGAAATTGTTTTGATTTTTCAAAAATATAATTTCTTGACTTAAACTATTAAGCTTTGATTGATAAATATAAATAATATTTTAAGTCAAAAAGATTAAATTTTTCTTAATTATTATCTTTTTTATTTGTTCATATTGTAAAATTAATTTTTCAATATATTTTATTTTGTTTTAGATAGAATTAAAACAAAACAAAATAACAACAACAGTTTCTTACTAAACATTTGATTATATTCATTTATTTTTATTCAGGTAGACCTATACAATTTGAAACATTTTGAAATAGAAACTCATTAATTTTTTAAAGATTCAAATATTATTTTGAAGAAATAATAAATATTAAAAAAAATATGATCCATTGTAAGAAGATGATGTTATTTTTACCAAAGTTAATAAATTATAATCTGATTAAATCTCAATCTTTTCTAATTAAAAAATGTTATATATCAACAATTTACGCATTGTCTTCTGGTATGTAATTTATTTTTGAGAATAAAATGAATGTTTTAATTCAAATTATATTTTTTAGGTACTGCCAAATGTGCTGTTAGCGTTATTAGAATATCAGGACCAAATACATATCTGGCATTAGAAAAAATGGTATGCTTCAAAAGTTCCCCCGAGCCTAGAAAGGCATATTTGAAAAAAATATTTCATCCTTCAACAAAAGAATTATTAGACAAAGGACTTATAATATGGTTTCCTGGTATGTATTAATAAAATTCCATATTAAAAATATATATGCATTTAAAATTTTATTTTTAATATCTTTATTTATTAATTAGATTTATATGTAAATTCAATCTAAAATTAAACGAGAAATTCAAGAGATTCATTTAAAATTTTAGGTCCAAAAAGTTTTACTGGTGAGGATTCTTGTGAATTTCAAATACATGGTGGAATCGCAGTAATTACTTCTATGCTTAATGCATTGAAGGATTTGAAATCTTTTAGACCAGCTCTTCCAGGTTTTACTCTTAATTACTCTCTCTAAAATGTGTAATATAAGATTTAATTCTAAAGAACACAATCCTATAGCTATTGATATATATATAATTTTAGGTGAATTTACTAAAAGAGCTTTTCAAAATGGTAAATTAGATTTAGTAGAAATTGAAGGATTGGCAGATTTAATTCACGCAGAAACTGAATTTCAACAGAAACAAGCTATATTACAAACTGAAGGTAGTCTAAGCAAAATTTATAATCGTTGGAGAACCACTTTAATGAAGGTTAATGAAAATAATTTTGAATATTAATTTCCATATTGATAAACAATTTTTTTTAATAAATAGGCTGTGGCAAATGTAGAAGCATATATTGATTTTGGAGAAGATGAAAATATAGAGAACAATATATTAGATGATGTTGAAATTCTTCTGAGAAAACTTGTTGAAGAGATCAAAGTAAAATTCAATTTAAAAAAACAACAAACAATTATTTAAAATTTCATAGATTTGTAGAAATGTATATATATATATTATAATAACTAAATTTTCAAATGAAAATATATTTATAGGAACATATAAATGATGGAAAATGTGGTGAATTATTGAGAAATGGAGTTCGAACGGTAATTATTGGAAGGCCGAACGCTGGAAAGAGTAGTATCTTAAATAATTTAGGTAAAAAAGAAATGCAACGACAATCTTAAATGAAATTATATTTTAATTTGATGTTTTTTTTGTTTTAGTGAAACGACCCGCAGCAATTGTAACACCAATAGCAGGAACAACTCGTGATATTATTGAAATACATTTATCTATTGGTGGATATCCTATGGTGATAGCAGATACGGCTGGATTGAGAAACAATCCTGATAATCTTATTGAACATGAAGGCATTAAGCGAACATATAATTATGTTAAAGAGGCAGATTTAATTTTTATTGTAATTGAAGCCGATCTTTACGAATATTATCTAAATGAGAATGAAAACAATTTCGAAACATTTATAAAATATTATTTGAAAACAATCAATTTTGAAACAAATAAAGAAAAAAAAATAATATACATTTTGAATAAAAGTGATTTGTTAAAAGATTCGAAAAGAATTCTAAACTCACTAGAAAATTCACAAGTGGCTGTGATTTCGTGTAAAACACAACAAGGTTTTGAAAAATTAATGATTTTAATTGAAAAAAAACTCCAAACACTGTAAATATACAGATAAATTGTTTTTAGATTTTTGATTAAAAAAAAATCAAATAAAATAATATTTTATATTTTTCAGTTGCGGAAATCCTTCAAAAGAACATCCTACCATAAGTCACCAACGCTATAGAAAACATTTAAACGATTGTATTAATTATATTGAGAATTATTTAGAAAATATTAATAAAATTGAAAATGATGTTGTTTTAAGTGCAGGTAAATTAAGAAGATCTTTAAAATCCTTAGCATATATAACAGGACATGTCACTAGTGAAAATATACTAGATGTAATATTTAGTGATTTTTGTATAGGAAAATAAAGAAACGATTATTTTAAGAAAAACCATTGTTATTTTACCTATGTTGATATACAATAATAAATAAAGTGAATTACAGAAATTATATTAAATATATATTCTGATAAAATTAAGAACTACAATAAGCGGAAATATATATACTATATGTACATTGAAACTTCCCCTAAACAACTGTATACTTTTTAAGGCATAAATGAAAAAAAAAGATGTTTGGAATTATAAAATAGACTATAAATAATAATAAATTATTAAAAAAATAATATACATATAATATATGAAATAAAAAAATTAAATGTTTGCAATTTTAGAAAATGGAGACAAAATAAAACATACCAATGTGAATTTATGAATTTATGGTAATGTTTGTGAGATTTACACAACAAATCTATCTGCACGAATGGAAAGAATTTAAAATGAAAGGAAAAAAATCGGAATTTGTCCGCTCAGGGGGAGTGTCACTGTAATTAAATATAGTTCCAAGATAATTGCCTAAACTTATCTAATATATAAAGGCGAAATGATCAAATGCACATTAAAATTCCAAAAAGTTTTGAAATTGAAGTCTCTGTAAAGTAGAAAGTTGAGCATGAGACTCAAAAATGAGTTCATACACACATGAATCGAATCTTTAATAGTATTACAGTATTCAAATTAATTTACATTTATAATAAATAGGAAATAAATTACTTAACTAGTACTTAAAATAAAAACTGGCTTTTATAAAGCTTAATTAAATTAATTCATCTAAATGAATAGATGATCATTTTCCTATTTTTTTAACTATTTATAATCGAGTGAAAGAAAATATAAGTATTTATTTTTCTTTTTCGATTTCCATTTTTAAAGTTTCTTCATCTTCTTTTTTATCTTTTTTTCCATCACCAGCTAAAAATAATCATTATTATTACAAATATTAGCTGACTAATCTTATTTTATAATATTATAAATATATTATTTATAGAAAAAAAAAAAATATAGGTTACAAAAAAAACCCTCCCAAAATGTTTCCCAAATTTTGTTTTTATTTATAATTATATATATTGTAAATGAAAAATTTTGAAAATATTTTATTAGAATCAAAAACAAATTTCCATTTGCATATAAATAAATTTTAATTTAACAAAAGTAGATTATATATATAAATAAAAAAAAAATTAATTTAATCGATTTAAAATATTCTATTTTAAGTATTTTTCGAATTTATCTTTACTTTCAGTAACAATTAAATTATTTTTGCTTACAGTAACATTTAAATTGTTTTATTTTTAATTTCAGTAGTATTTAACTTATTTTTGTTTTCATTAACAATTAAATTGTCTTTCTTTTCAATAGTATTTATATTATTTTTACTTTCAGTAACATTTAAATTATTTTTGTTTTCATTAACAATTAAATTGTCCTTTTTTTCAGGAGTATTTAAATTATTTTTACTATCGGTAACATTTAAATTATTTTTACCTTCAGAATCATTACCTTCTTCCGTACTATTATCACGTCTTCTTTTTCTATTAAATCGACCTCGTGTAAATTTCAATGGTGGTAATGATTCCATGCCTAATACTTTATGAATTTGGCGAAAAACTATTAATCGTAGTGCATGCTGAAAAAAATATGATTATTTGAGTGAGTTTAAAATTTTTTAATTTTAATTAAATTAAACTAAGTAAAATATATTTACTCGACAATATTGTTTAGATAATTCTTTTTCTTATTTCTAAATAATTTAAATGTAATATATATATACCAATATCTTATCTTATCTTATTATACTAGCAAAAATTGTATATATATAAATATATATTTGTATATTTTTACAATTTATTAATTTATTAATTAACCGCTCGAAGGATATTTTTGAAATTCACTCCTAGATAATATTTATAAAGACAAATCGATCTGTATTGGTTTCAGCCTGAAGAAAAATCATCTTAATAAGTTTTTTCTTAATTTAAATTTAAATAGGTCATCCATATCTGCCTTTTGCCATTCTTTTTTAATTGAAAATGGATTAATATTTTTTTTTTATTTAAAATATTTTAAAATTTTTTAATTAATTTCGAAATAAAATTAAAAATATTTATTTTAATAATATTTTAGAATCAAATTACGAAATATATTTATTAATCTTTCACCAAAAAAAATTTAATAGTTATCTTTATTTGTCTTGCAAACTAAGTTTATTTATGATATTTTAAAAACAATTTTTAATCTGTTTTTCGTTTAATTTTTTTGTTAATTCTTATAAATTTTTATTAGTTAATTTTATATATTTTTTTAATCTATTTTCGCGTTTATTTTTCATTAAATTACTAATTTATATTTATTTATTCATTGTTTTTTTTATTAATTAATTTTTAGATAGTTTTATAATTTTTAATATTTTTTCACTAAAATATATTATTTATTATTTATTATTATTGAGGACCCCAAGTTCCATTCATTTTAATCAGATTGATGCAATGATGTAACATTTAATAATTGTAATAAATAATTAAAGAATTGCATATCAATATTTTTTAAAGGGTCGAGTGATATCTCGATCTTCCAGGTACTATATATATATATTATAACCTAGTACATATACGGTGGGCAAATGGGACTCTTCATTGAGTTAAGCGGCTTCTAACGGAGATTTAAATCAAATTTTTATTATTATTTCAGTATTTCTTTTTCACTGAATCACATTAAATATAACTGATATATATATATATATTATTGGTATAATTAGAAATTCAATCAATTTATAGAATCTAAATGTATAGATTATATTATTACCTGAGCACTAGCTGTGATATCTTCTCTCTGTTGTGGAGTAAGATTGCTTGTTGGATCTGTTGGATCCTTTTCACAAGGATCATGAATTCCAGGTCCACCTTCAAATAAAATTCCTGAAGCTAAAGATTCCATAATTCGTCGAAGTGCATCGCCAGAAGTTAAGGGTTGCCCTGCTGAACTTATAACTTTTTCAACTAATAATTCCATTGCCTGGAAATATAGAATTCAATCATATAGATATTTGAATGTGTTAGAAAGTCAGGAGCTCATCTCCAGTTTTTTCCTCAATATTCTATGTATTAATTTAAAAAATTTTAAACATATCAAAAATTATTTTATTTTATTTTCATTTGTTTATCTTATTTTTTTTTAAAAATTAAATCTTTTATAAAATGATAATATTTCTAAAATTTTATAAAAGTTATTTAAAGTCCTGCTCTGTCGAATTTGAGATCAAGGGATTGAACCTCGCCAAGTACACTTATTTTTAATATTTAATAATTAATCTCAAATAAATGTGAAGGCTAACTAAAATGGACGTAAATCGCAAAAGTCAATAAAAAAAATATAAAATTTATAATTTTCTAATTTAACCAAAAAAAATCTGGAGTGTCTCCACTCGACTATCTCGCATTTTGAATTGGATTTAATAACATATATTATATTTAAATTAAATTTAACCAGCGCGGGTTTGGCTCTTTGTTCTTGGCACCAACACGTGCTGGCGCGTAATTGCCAGTCAACGTGTTAAAAAATGAATTCCGGTACTTTCAAAGATTCAATAAGGCTGAAATTCTATATATAGCAGTTTTATACAATTTTTAATCATGTGAAAAACTATACTTTATTTTTACCGTCAGTTTTGAGGGAAAAAAAATGAAATTCATCACGAATTAAACATAAAATATTTTTGTTTATTTTTTTTAACAAAAAAATTCTGGTGAGTTAGGACAGTGTCAAGACAAAACGACAGCAAAGGCGAAAAACAGAATGAGCATATCCCAATTTTTTGACTAGAATTGCTTAAATTGGGCAGGACAGCCGCCTTCATCACCCCTTTCCGTAACACTGCCCTGAGTGGAGTATGATTAAATATAAGTATATCACATACTGATCCTATGACTTATTTATTCATTCGTTTGCTATAATTTATAATTAAAAAGAATTTTAGAGAAATAATATTAATTAAATTTTCTTAAATTAAATTAAGCTAATTAATAATATTGCAACTGACCCAGCTCTCGAGTGGAGACCAGGTGGGAACTCGATGACATAAATCTCGGAGAATTCGAATAACCATCACACAGCTTTGAAGTCCTGTCGCTCTAGCCTAAAATAAGAAAATCCTATTTAATACAAATAATATATCAAATAAACTTTTAATAGACACACAATTTCCTTAATTTTTTTTTTAATTTCTGTTACCTAGTGTTCGTCCTAAATTTTTTGTATAATGTGCATGCTAAAATGTTTATATATAAAATTTTATAACAATTTATATAATTAATTCGATAAAATATAAAATTTTAGCTATGAGAATTTCTCAAATTTCTTTCAAATAATTTTAATTTAATTTTGAATTAAAATCTCTCCAAAACAACATGCACATGCTATTTATATTGGACGAACTATGGTAAAAGTAATAATCAATATATTTATGTATATATACATATGTATATATATAGATATATATATTAGGTATATTAAATAAATATACATATATATAAATATGTATATATATATATACATATATTATCGAAATGAGTGAATAATAATGAAATTTAGAAATAAAAAATATAAATAAAATATATTTCTATATTATGTTTAAACTTCTGAATTTCTATATTATAATAATTTTTGAAAATAGAGTATTTTATGTTCATATTAATATTAGATTTTCATTAAAATATTTATTAAACAAAAATTCATATGGAAAAGATAGTTTAATTTTTTTAAATAAAATTATGTATTTTTATTTTCAATTTAAAAAGTAAAAAAAAAATTGAATTAAATTTGATTTGAATGAATTAGAATAGTTGAAACATTAACTTCAAAATATGAAGTGAAAAAAGAAACGATTATCCGAATGTAAAATAAGAAAATTAAAATTCGTCTACAAAAAATTAATAAAAAATATAAATATATAAACAATAACATTCAAATCAAGAGAAAATTTTAATATATAGGTAGTTATAATATAAAAAAACTTACTAATTTAAAAAAAAAAAAAAATTTATAGAAATATATTTATGTATATTTCAATAAATTCGCGAAATCAACTCAAATTATTTATTTAAAAAAAAATTATTTCGTTAATATTGATTAACAATTTTCAAATTAAAAGTCAAATAACGTGCGAGGATTGTTTTAAAATATAATTTGAATTTTGAATCAAAATTTAATAATTCTACTAAAAGTGTTATCTGTATTTTCCGATTTTATAAGGAGAAAAAAAAATGGATAAATTTTAACTTTCCAGCCTTATGTTATTTTTTCTCACTCAAGGCTAGAATTAAGAATTTATAAGTCAATATTAAACGAAATAGCAATAAATTTATTGTTGAATGTTAAAATAATCAAACTTATTTCATATAATATATCTGTCATTTGCAAAAAAAAAAAAATACTTTTTATATTGTTAAATAAGAAAACAAAACTTCTAAGTAAAGATCCAAAATAGAAGATAAATAAAACTAAAGTTAATTCATTAATTCATAGATGAAAAGAATAAAGCAAAATATGTAATTTTAAAAAAAAATATGAAGATTTTATTTTACCTTACATTATACAATTTTTTTTTAAGAATTGATAGATCATATTCCAAACAAATTTCTTAGACTACCAAAGGACAGAGCCTATTATGTCGATTGCCGTCTAAGCGAGGTAAGGTGTTCTATGATCAGTAAACGGATCCTCTCAACGTTTATCTTGATTTTATTGATCGGAGACGCTACTTTTTATCAAGTAGCTTCAATTTTGATAGGGTGTACTCCGTTCTATAGAGCCCAGCTAGAGAAATTCCCTTGCCAGGCCCAGGACCATGAGGATATATGAGTGAACACCGTTAACCCCCATCCTGAGTGGAGTCCTCACAATTGTTTTTTAATTAGCTAAGTTTCGATTTTAAATGATAAATTTCGTTGATAATCCATAAGTAAATTCGTGAACTTGAAATTTCAAATTTGTCGAATCAAGAGCTACGATTATAATCTTTAAATGTAACTAAAATAAATAAAAAAAATGATTTAATTAAATTAATTAACTATTAATTAAAGTGGATTTCATATCAATATATAAATCACCTTTAAGATAATTTATCTTAGTGATTTAATTTATATATTTTATTTTAAAATGATCTATCGGATGCAAAATAAAATATTGTCTTCATATGTAAAACAAAAACAAAAACAAAATAATATTTTTGCGTTCTTTTCATCTTATGAGGTGCAATATCTAAATTACTAACTTAACAACACAAGGCTGAAAAGTAACAATTTTTTCTAGATGAATTTTTGCTTGTAACATTAACAAGGAATTCCTTCAAACCTGGAACCACTTGGCATGCCTTAAAGCTGCCAGGGCATCCAAACATTTCTGTTTGTCGAGGACGTCGACCGGCTCCTTCAATGTAGAATGACTCACATTCTCTGAGTCTAGGTGAGAGAGAGAAAACAGCAGAATAGAAACTCAAAGGGTGTTTGACCAATGCAATTAAAGTATTTCACTTTCGCCCTCTTAAGTAGGAGCTTAATAGAGTCTTAAGTCTGCAGGTCTAATCAGACTATTTCAGTCAAAAAAATTAAGTCTCTCGCTTGTCTTGTCGAGTTTTGTGCCTGGTAATATTAAAGTTCCGAAACTTTTAAGAAAACGAAAGTGTTTATTACATTTGGTCAAAAATCCTTTACAGTGTCAGTTCCCTCTTGCTGGCTGTTTGTCGGCTTGTGGACCTAGAAACCTTAGCAATAGAGAACAGGCGCATGAAAAGAACAAATACTTTAATATAATTAACCTTGAAGAACAATGTAATAAAAAAAAAAGTATAAAATATAATTTTGATATTTTCTATTTTTGAAATAGTTTATCCTTTTCTTGGCCTGGGGATATTTATAAACCTGTACCATGTTTTATAAAAGCATGCATCAGGATCTTTGTTAGAATTCATTCCAGGGGCCATTTGGGAAACTTGTACAATAATATATACGAGTTCAATTTAATAATTTCTGATAGCTTATTTTGTTTGAAAATATCAATGTAATAAAAATGAATTTCTAGTTCAATTCAGATAATAAAATTAGATAAAAACAGAGATATAAAAATCCTTTGATGGAATTCTTAGAAAAGTCAAGGCCCCTGAAGTCCTTATAACAGTCAAGGTCGGGACCTCTTCTGATTAGAAGAGGTTATCTTACCGCCCAGAATATCAGACGAGGCTGTTGATGAGTTTTGATTTCCAGAAGAGCTTAATATTTGTTCGCGCATAATTGGAGAAGTAAGAGTAATAGTTACAGTAATATTGGATTCATTTAAACCAGTAACTAAAATGGATGCTTCATCAATATTTCGTTTGACTTCATATTGTTCATCTGGAGCAACCATCTAAAATTTTTTTATTATTATTAATAAAGTTTAAAAAAAATCAATTATTTGGTCTTTGAGGAGAGAGATACCTTAAGTTGTTTTGGTAGATTATCAGCAATGCGATTTAATAATGTTCGTGTCGGTTTTTCACCACATAACACAACCAAATTGACATTGCGATCACCATGTAAAAGTAAACCCTTTGCTAGCATTCCAACCCGCATCACTCCTTTTAAAATGCGTGGGAAATGATCATCTTTAGTTCTTTGAAATGAAAAAAGTTGACCATCTCTTCCATCCTCTTTTTTATTTTCATCTTTTGTTTGATTTCTTGTATCCGTTTCTTTCTTCATTTCTTGTTTAATATTTAAATCGGAAGAATTTGTAGAGTTGGATTGGGTTGAAATAGCTGACGTGGGTAATGAACTGGTTTTAGCTGAATCGTTTTGGGATGTAGCGGTGTCAGTTAAATGATCAGATACAAATTTCAATGCTTTTTCAGTATGTGATACTATTTTCTGGACAGCTTGTAATTCTTCTTCTTTAGGATAAATCTCAGCATGTCTGGCAATTACGTGACGATCATCAGATGAATCAGGACGCCGAACAACAGACTGAGGAAAAAACTAAAACAAATAAAAATAAATCATTCTATAAGGTACATTTATTTTACTAAATAAAATAGATTATAAAAATATGTGGTGTATTAATAAAAATCCCTTTAATAATCATAAAAACCACAAAAGTTTTAATAAATATATTCGTGAAAAATCATTCTATAATTTGTCAGTAAAAATAATTATTCCTTTTTATAAAATATTAAATTAATAATCAATTTTTTTTATATATAATTTTACTTTCTATCATCATATTTATTCAATTTCATCAAAACTAATCTCCTTCAAAATATTTATAGTTAACATTCTGGTCGTTTGCAAATATTTTTTCTTAAAGATTTTTTTTTTTAATTTTTGGAAATGATAAAAGTGGTTGAGACCTAAATTCAGTTTTTATTTAATTGCTAGAAGAGTTCGTTTTTTCTTCAATATGTCAAATGTAAAACTTTCATTATGTACCATTTTGAATATTTATTTGAGAGAATGATGATAAAAGTCACGATTTAGACATAAATAAAACAATAATTCAACTAAAGAATTCCTATATTTAACTATTAATAATAAAAAATATTTTTGAAAATAGTGAAAATAAATCACCATTAAAGGAGGAACACCGGGGGGTCCAAAAGGCCTTGGAGTATGAATAGTACGTGGATCGCGACCATAGCGACGATACCATTCGTATTCATATTCTTCTTCATAACGCCGTCGTTCCTCCCAATACATCCTTTCCTCTTCTTCCATTATTCTGAAATACCAATAAAATAATTAAAGTGTTTTTGGTTGATTAATTTTCATAATTTTTATGATATTTATACTATAAAAATAAAATTTATACAAAATAATTTTATTTATAATGTATTTCAAGATGATGATTTTTCTTTAAGACATTCTTAATAAATCAATTAATAAATAATAAAAAATCTGACTATAAAAAGAGTTACCGCCTAAGCGGTGGTATTGTATGATCAGTACAACAATCCTCTCAACCTTTATATTGATTTTCTTGATCGGAAGAGCTACTTTTTCAATAAATAAATAGGTATATAATATATATAAATAACTATTCATGTAAATATACCTTTCTTCATCTCGTCGTCTCCAATATTCATCACGTATTTGCTGTCTTCTAAGTTTCTCTTCTTGAAGTTTTCGTTGACGTAAAGATGGTTTAACATCAACCACAAGTTCAGGATCCACTTTCTTTTTATATTGTAACCTGTGTCGTCTACCCTTCATATGCATTTCTTTCGCATTTGGATCATTAAAGCGACATTCGCATAATTTACAATTAAATGTAACTACTTTTCCTTCTTCATTTTTGATTTCTTCAATATAATTCTGGCCAACGGGTTGTACATCTTTTTCAACAATAGTCTCATTTTCCAAAAAATTATTTTCTTCTTTTATAGTAGAATTGGATGAGGCTTCTTTTTTTATTTCAGAAGAATTATTCCCTGTTAAATTAACAGTACCAAGTGACCCTGCTATATTTTTAAAAAGAAAACAAAAACAAAACAATATTGGTTAATAAAAAAAATGAGATAGAATTAAATTTAAATTTCAAGAAATAAAATAAAAATGATAATATTCTAATTAATATATGTATGTTTTGATAAAATAATCAATTTTTTTTTTAATTACCAGAAATGAAATTGACTTTTGGAACATTGGAGATTGTCTTTTTAACAGCAGGTACAGATTCTATAATAGAAGAATTTGTTGAGACTGTTTTTATTGCACTTCCTACAATTGTTTTGATAGTTGTACATTCAGCTAAATTGGAATTTTGTGTATTGTTTCCAAGTAAAACTGGGTCGGTTGATGGTATTGGTTTACCAAGTTTGGTATGTAATTTTAAAACCTATAAATATAGTATATACTAATGAATATAATTTATTCATTGATTTATTTATCTTTATAAAAAATCATTCATTCACACACCTTTTGATGTTTGGCACCGCGAATGTGTGCGGAATAAGCATCGTTCCCAGTACAAGTAACATCGCAAAGCTCACAACGAAGTGCATTGCCTCCACGAGAAACCGGTGCTGAACCAGCTTTTTGAGCTGATTCTTTTTTCTTATGCTTCTGTCCATCCAAATGTTCACGATATGTTTGAGGACCAGCACAACTTATTTTACAAACATCACAATAATGTAATTGTTGAGATTTGGGTGGTTGTTTTTGCTTGGTTTGTTTCATTCCTTAAAATTAGAAGAATAAAGAAAAAAATAATTAAGATATAAGATGAATTATAAATGATGATGTATACCGGTTCCTGAGGTAGTTACAGGACCATTTTTATAGTTTTTCCACGTATTAGGTGTTTTATTTATTGTACATGGAGTAGTAGTTTGTGGAGTTGCATAAATTGGGGAGGTATTATAAACTGAAGTATCATAATTGGAATAATCAGTATTTGAAGGAAGAACTAAAATGGAATAAAATTAATTTATATAAAATATTAATAAAGGTATATATATATATATTAATAAAGTTATATATATTAATAAGGTTATATACATATATTCTAAAATAATAATGAAAAGAAATTAATTACCTTTAGTAATGTTCGTAGTTTGAACATTTTGAGTTGCAGGTGTGTAACTACTGGAATAGTTGGTTGCTGTTACATCTTGTGTTGAATAGGGCGCAGAATAATTGTTGAGTTTTGCTGGAGGTGTTACTTGTCTGGTTGATTGAGTATATGAAATTGTAGTATTAAATGTCGGTTTTGGTGCAGCTAAAATCCAATTTGGTAAGGCCTTAGACATTTTAATATAAATCAATTTTTATTATTACAATTAAATATAATATAAAAATTAAATATGATTTATATAAGATTTTATTTAATATTATTGAAATAAATAATACTACAATCTAAGTAAAATAAATTAGTAATATTTTAGTGAAATCTAATGTCGATTTAATGAAATGGAATAAATAAATTCATAGAATAATTACTAATTCATATATTTTAAATAAGTTTAAAATAAATCTATAATTTTCTGAAAAATAATATTAATTTATTCTTAGTAAAATAATAAATAAAAGAAAAAAAATTATAATAATAAG
Source organism: Labia minor (assembly GCA_963082975.1). Taxonomy (NCBI): domain Eukaryota; kingdom Metazoa; phylum Arthropoda; class Insecta; order Dermaptera; family Spongiphoridae; genus Labia; species Labia minor. Next base: position 43,368,999 of record OY720348.1, on the reverse strand, counting down.
ATTATTATCATAAAAATTATTTATAAATGAATTGATAAAAAAAAATTTGAAATCAAAGTGATAAATGATAAATGAAAGCTTCTTAAAAAAAAATTAAAAGTTTAAAAGTGATTTAATTTACAAATATTTTAATAAATATATTATGTAAACAAACTATATTTAAAAATATACAACCTATATAATATATATATAAGAATCACATTTAATTAAAAGACTCAAGGTAGTTTCAAGTTAATTTAATTATTTTCTTTAAGTATATTTTTTGGTTGTTACACCATCTTCAGAATCTTTCTTCTTCCAACATACATTAAATTCTCTCTTTCTCTCTCTCTCTAAATATATATATATATAAACAAATTCAGAAGAAGAAAGCTTGTGATTAAATTCAACTTAATAACAAATTTATGAATTAATTATTCCGTTGATAGAATGTAACGAAATGTTCCTGTTTCTGGAACATTTCGTTACAATTTCAACAATATAGTAAAACAATCAAAGTAAATACCCTGATAATGGGTTTCAGGTGTGGTATATGAAGTAGCTGGTTGTGAAGTTGGCTGTTGTTGTTGATAATACGTTTTTGTAGTATCGTAGGTGGGTTGCGTTGTACGACCATAACCGTAATCGTATGTTGAAGGAACAACAGTTGAACCCGTTCCAACTGAAGATAATATATATATATATATATATATATATATAATATAAAATAACTTAATATTTAAAATTATCTTATTATAAAAAATAAATAAAAAAAAATTGTAAGACTAAGTAGGACTAATCATACTTATTTTTGTTTAATAAATATGGAATATGGATTTCGTTCTTACTTTTAGGAGTTAGGTCAGTGTAGCATTTACCACTAGGCACATGAGGCGATAGCTCGGGGCCTCGCTTTCTAAGGGGCCTCTAATCCCAGTTTTAATATTTATTTTTAAAATATTTTTTAAAAATCTTTAGGCTATAAGAACTCTTATATAATTTATATTTGTTTTTGTTATGTATTAAATAATATATTTTCTCTTGAATTATTTTTATTATACAACCCCCCCACCCCGAAGAGGGCCTCTGGTTGACATTGTGCGTAGGGCCTCCGAAAAGCTAAATGCAACACTGAGTTGGGATTTTAATGAAGCGCCTATTACAGATTATCGCTTCTTAACTTATTTAGAAAAATTTAATAATTATTCTTTTCCACATATATATATATAGTATATAATAATATTGTATTTATAATTTTTTTTCTAAGTTATATTTAAAAAAAAATAAATAAATAAATAAAATGAAGTTAAATAAAATAAATAATTAAATTATAATAAAAATTATATTTAATATTTGTTTTTTACACTTGCCAAGGCAAATAAATTATTTCTATAAGCAAGATTAACAAAAAAAACAACAAATAAATAAAATGAGTTAAGATTTACCTGAATAGGAGGCTGGATTTGTGTGAGTGGTGGGTGCTTGATAGGTATTATCATATGAAGTTGCTGGTCTATGGGTTGCGTATGATTGTGTGGGTATAGAAGCTGTCACAGAATATCCGGTTTGTGTTGTCTGGTAGGTTGCATTATTAGTCCTAAAATTAAAATTAAATTCACATTTCTAGTAGTTGAATTTATTTTAATATTTCTTAACATTACAAAAAAGAAAAAAAAAAATCAAGTATTATTTAAAATTATTCATTCAAATAATGAAGGAAATTAAAAAATAAATTAAAAAAAAAAAGATTTTCAATTAATATTAATCATAATATTGTTATTAATAATTTTTTATTGATATTAATTAAAAGGGATATATTTTAATTATTCTGATTTCTTATCAAATTATTCAATATGATTTGTTTTGTTTAATATTTTTTTTTATTAAAAATTTCCTTAATTAGGAGACCTTTTATCTTTAATCATAGTATAAACAAATACACACTATTAAATTAATGTCTTAATTTATAATAATTTAAATATCTGATTTTTTTTTAACAAACACATTCATTCAGAAAGAATATTATAATAGTAAGTAATTTAAATTAATTAATTTACTGGGTAAATTGATTTTATTATTGAAAAAAAAATTTATTTAATGTTAACAATAAAATATATTTTGATATTAAAATCTGGAGGGTATTTAATATTTTAATCAGCGTTTTTGAATAAAATTATTATCTTTATATTTGATATAAATAAATTTATAGCAAGATGTAAATAATCAAATTGACAATAATGTGTATTATAGGGTTATTGAAAAATAAACTCCTCAATTTTAATTTTATTCATTTATATAATTTACATAAATTTAGAAACTCTTTATTATATCAAATATATTTAGTCAAAAACAAACTTAAGTATAATTACATTACATTAATATTAAAAAAAATTTTTTTTATTGTTTTTACTAAATATTCTTCTTAATATTAAAATTCTACATTCATAATAATTAACAATCAATTTATGGTAAAATTCAATAAAATATAATATTTATTAAAGTCATGATTCAAGTTATTTGAATTTTTGCAGTAAATATAAAAAAATATGTATAATTTTTTCTCGTTAAAAATTTGTTTAATTTTTAAAAATTTCATCTTTAGAATAGATACTCTTGAATTATCTTTAATTTGTATATTGTCTAATAATATTTTATTCATACTTTTTCTATATTCTTTTAAATTTTATTTGTTTTGAAAGAAAGAGATTAAGCTTAAGAGTTTTGTAAATATGTACAATTATATAGGTATATATGTATATATTTATATATGCATATTTATATATAATTCAATTATTCAATAAAAATGTATAATTTATAACAATTACCCATATTGAGTACCACCATGACTAAATCCAAAATAATTATTTGCAGCCATTAAAATAGTTTTAATAATAAATGGCACCAATATAGCATTGATTATTTAGTTGTAAAAATTTTGGCTTCTATATCCAGAGTAATAGAAAATAGAGTCACAAACGCCGAATCCAAAATCCATGAGGGGGAAATACATTTGCCGCGAATTATAAGTGAATCTTGTTTAATATAAAATAAGAGAAGAGTAAATATATATTTTTATTTTATAAATTGTATTAAGTAAAAAAGATATTAATATAATAAAACATAATTAATAAATTAATTTTCTAACTAAAGTTAAAAGTTGAAAAAAAAATAATAAAAATTGGAACATACAAAAAAAATGTTAACATATATATATATATATATATAAATTTATATAGATAAAATATTATAAGTAAAATATATATAAACTAGAAATATTTTTAAATTAATTTATTTTAAATAAATTATTTTTTAAAGCCATTAATGAATAAGATTTATACAAATGGACTATTAAAAATTTCAAAATAATTATTTTTAATTAGTAGTGAGAATATCAATATTACTGTATAAACGAATGAATTTAGAATTCCTTAACTAGAAAAAAATAAACAAATCTCAGGAAAATTTTTAAATAATATTTATTTAGAGTCATAAGAAGTGATGATGCTTTATTTTTTTTTTTATTAAAACACCAGCAATGGCCTAGAAAAACAACTAATTTATATGATCAAAATTTCGAAAATTTAGATCAACTTAAATAAAATTCTTAACGGATGGTTTGTGTTCTTAACACTATATAGTTAATGTTATTATATTTAAATATATTAATATTATTTGGGATTTTGGTTACAGCCTCTACAAAGGCATGGCTTATTTTTTTTTCAAATAATCATAATAATAATAAATAATGAAATATAATTAGATTTTTATTTAAAATGATACATGGTCTGTGTAGATTAGCTTCTTGTGAGATTCCATTTAATTTATTACTAGTGAAAATTAGCAAAAGTTGATAATTTTTGCAGGGTATTTAAAATAATTATTATTAAAATAGAATCATAATAAAGTAAATATTTAAATAAAGAAAGAAAATTAAATAAGTCTTATATATAAAAATAAATATATATTTTAAATCTTTTATATATATATATATTTATCTTCTATAATCCTAACCACAAAATGGAAATGAGATTTTCACATTTATCAATTAATTATTCAAATAATTAATATATAAAAACTTATATTTTATTTTAATAACTATAAATTAAGATTTTAAATTAGATTAGATATTAAATTTAAAATTAGAAAGATAAAATTTTCTTAAAAATAAAATGTCTTTTTACTCTTAAAAACATTTCTTTGAAATCTAAATTTTTTTTAATTCAATAACCTTTTTGGCATAATCCCCATTTCAAACAATCTTCCTCTATAACTTGAATACTCATTTAAATTCCAAATTGATATAATGTGAATGTAAATATATTAATAATTGATTCAATCAGCCTAAAGATAAGACCGTTCCATATTTTTACTTAAAGACAGTATGTATAAAATAATAATAACAATAAAAATAATAAGAGGGTAGCGGGTGAGGAATCACTTCCAAGACCTCATCTCAGGCTTGGCAACCCTGCCCTTTCGCGAGCCTCGATTCCTCCTGCTCCAGGAGATAGAAATTTGGTCACAACCCCCACGAGATTTGAGCAATGAATAATAATGTGGGGTAGTCTGGGAAGCAGCAAGACTCATCTAGAACCGATGTTAAAGGTGACTCTGTGCTTAGAAACGTTAACCAATAAGCAGATCATGAGAATAATCACGAAGATTCAATGATTTCTTTAGCTTATGACATAATAACGCTGATACGAGAGTCTAAGAGTATTATACGAATTAGGATCTCACTACTCGTACAATTACTGCATAAACCAATGTTGAGATGATCCTACTGGAGATAAAACCTCCACTAGAAATTTTATATAGTATATCCGGAACTTAAATTATTTGAACAGAACATGGAAGAAAAATTTATATATATATATATAAATTTAAATTAATGGCGATTTAAGCATTATTGTTACATTCAAAAGGTTTTTCTACTGTATGAAATAATAGATGTCTATGTCTATTTAAAGATGATTTGCAATTAAATATTTTTTCACAATAATTACATTCAAAAGGCTTTTCTCCTGTATGAATAAATAAATGTGATTTTAAAGTTGATTTCTGATTAAATTTCTTTTTACAAAAATTACATTCAAAACGTTTTTCTCCCGTAAATGTTTATTTAAATGTGATTTCTGATTAAATTTCCTTTCACAATAATTACATTCAAAGCGGTTTTCTCCTGTATGAATTATTGAATGGTTATCTAAAGTTGCTTTTCGATTAAATTTCTCTTTACAATAATTACATTGAAAAGCCTGTCTTCAGTATGGTATGGTTTGAATCATTTTCTTCATTAAATTTTTCGTCTAAATATTTCTCTGTATCCTTTTTGAAAATTGAAAATATTTTTTTTGATGTTTAGATAAAAATTCCTCACTTTGTATGACAATATACACAAGAATATAGAGGACCTAAAAAAAGAATTGTTTTCGTTATTTTAAATCATTATTTTTTTTATATTATATCTAACTATTTTATAATTCAATTTAAGGAATAATATCATTATAAATAATATTAAAAAAAATAGTTTAGCGACAATTAACATTACTTTAGATGAAAAAAACAGAAATAAAAAAATTACCTATATATATTGGATATTTTGTCTTCTTGGGAATAAAGATCCATTTTTAATTGATTAATGTATTATCAATTATAAAATATATACTAGGTAATAAGTAATATAAACCAGATGGTCTGTGACAGTGGCGCAACCAGGGGGGGGGTTTGGGGGTTTTAAATTGCTTATTTTTTCGTATAGAATTGAATATAAGAAATAAAAAAATATTTTATTATTTCTCCTAAATCATAAAAAACAAAAGACTTAATATAAGATTAGTAGATGATTGTGAAATTTTCCAATTTGACTATTATTTAAATATAAAATATAAATTCTCATAAAAATCGGTATTTATTGAGAAAATCAATAAAATGTGCTTTGACACTTCTTTAAACTACCCTTACTTATGGTCCGATCTTGTCCAAAAACAATCCAATTATCATTCCCAAAAAAAAACATCTAAATATCAAATTTCAAGACAATATCTCATTTTGTTTAGACGTAATCTCGGTAACGAACGGCCGACCGGTTCAAAAATTTTTTTTTTGCAGTTTTGGATTCAGATCAGTCTGAAAAGTGGAGATCTCAAAAAATCTCGAAGTAAAAATTTTCAAAATTTTCCGACGGTCTATGAGGAAAGCTAAAATGATTTACTTATAGCTGGAAAAAAATATTTTCTTTCTAAAACTGTGAATACGAGTAAATAAAATACAAAATTAAATTTTTTTGCCAGATTTTGTAAAATCAGTGTTTCATTTACAAAACTTTTTTAAATATTTAATATAAAAAAAATCTTGATGAAAATTTGTCTTTGAGAGAGCCCGGGGGGGGGACCCCGCCATAGGAAGGTGGAGAGCGACTAGTCAACCCCCCCCCCCCCGAAGGATCAAATCCTGGTTGCGCCTCTGGTCTGTGATATAAACGTTTTAAATTTGGATTTTGATTTACAATTAAAATATTAACCAAATATTTGTTTTCAAGATAGCAACCAGGTGGGGGACACACAAATTTGACTTCCGGAACCTTATGTGCTTTTACTCTTATCATTGTTCGATGGCGAAGCTGTCGACAAATTACATTTTTACCGACAGACGATAGGAAGGGAAGGTATTGTTTTCACACCAAATTTCACATGTGGAGATTTTTACCAATTTTTTCATATCTCCACGAATCATCCATTTTGTTAATAGTAAAAAGTATTTTTAGCATGATGTCAGTCCGTCCGTCCGTTGTGTGTCCGTATAGACGTGTACAGCTTGAAATAAAATTACGAAATATATTATTATGTTATATCCACAGGCCATGATGATGCACGTTTAAGGGCTGTATGTTTTATTACTATTTTTTTAATTTATGATCTAATAATTTGCCAGGTATGATCTAAGAATAACTAGCAGCATAGCTGAAATGTCAGTTTTTTCTCTAAATAAATAATTTTTTAAGGTCATTCTTTTCTTTCTTCCAGTGTATTAATACGTACGTTTAAGGGGTGTATATTTTATGACCAATTTTTTTAAATTTATGTTCTTTTAAATTATTTGAAAGGTGATTCGGTGAATCAGTTATTAATATTACCAAACCCGATAATAAGGAATCATTTTTTATTGACCGAGCGGTGGCTCGGTAAACCAGGTACTTAACACTTAAATTCACAAAGTTTCATAATAGGGTTTATAGTTAAATAATGATTTAGTTTGGATAACAAGAGCAAAATAATGAGTTACAAAAAAAAGAAAAATATTAAATCAATAAAAAGTCAAAAAAAAAAAAAAGCAAAATGTGCAGCATCGTACACGTGGCGGAAGTGAAACTTCTTACAATCTAGAGAATAAGATAAATTTTAGTTGAGAGTGTGAGTGAGAGAGAAATAGAGAAAAATAAAGGGATCATTTCGAAAGACATATAACAGTATAAAATTTTCGTAACAAATATTCGCTTTATTATTATTATTATCTACTCTATCATCATATCTACATTGCCTGTACTATTGTCGGTTGGTGCTTCAATTGGTAATACTGATATTAATGGCTTGTGATAACTAAAATAAGATATATATGTTCGTGATTCGATATTTTCTATATAACGTGTAAAAACAGCATCTATTGTAGTTCCAGATTTTGTTGTTGATTCCTTGGGATCGTTATTTATAAGCAGACCAAATGTTTCTCGAAGAAAGTTGATCAACGGCAACGAATCATCAGATCCAAAATTTACATTAAAATCTCCCCCGAGAATTAGAGGGATTTTATCTTCGCCTCGTTCAAGTGCATTAGCACCTGTGTGGCTATAAACCAGTAGTGAAATAAATAATATCGTCTAAATTTTGGTCGTTATTTTTTTTCGGCATAGTGAAATCTGTGGAGTAGAGAAAAGCAGTTTTAAATGCAATAATAATTTTAAATTGATTTAGTAGTGTTAAAGTAATGTTGAGATTCGGATAAATAACGTGAATGGTCATCGACGCACATAACTGTATGTGTTGGCGTGTGAATCGCCGACCATGTTCACACACACAATTACATGCGTCGGTATGCGTGCACGCTGTATATTTGACTTGAGAATTTTAATTATTTCACGATATATATCTTATCTTATTATGCTAGCTAAAATTGTATATATCTATCTATTTATCTATAACCATTGGTTCTCAAAAACCGCTCTAACGATTTTTTTCAAATTCACACTAGATATAGTATTTATAAAGAAAAATTGAGTTTTATTGATTACATCTCTTGAAACTTACAGCTTCATTATTAATTTCTTAATTGAAAATTATATATGGGTGACGTAAATGGCATCCATTTTGAAATTTTACTCCCGCCTTTTTTAATTTTGTATTAATATTTTTTTTATATTTAAAATATTTTAAAATTTATAATTTAATTTCGAAATAAAATTAAAAATATTTATTTTTAATAAAATATATATATATATTTATTAATCCCGCTTTTTTTTTAAATGATATTGTATTAGCATTTTTTTATATTTAAAATATTTTAAAATTCATTATTTAATTTCGAAATTTTATATTTAAAATATTTTAAAATTTATTATTTAATTTCGAAATAAAATTAAAAATATTTATTTTTAATAAAATATATATATATATTTATTAATCCCGCTTTTTTTTAAATGATATTGTATTAACATTTTTTTATATTTAAAATATTTTAAAATTCATTATTTAATTTCGAAATAAAATTAAAAATATTTATTTTTAATAAAATATATATATATTTATTAATCTCTCTCAAAAAAAAACAACAAAACAAATAAATGTCTTTGAAAGATGGTAAAAATATCTTTGTAATTATCAAAATATCATAGACCAGCAGTAAGAACAATTGTTTTTACTCCCCGAGTTCGAAGGATCGAAACTCGCCGCGTGCATTTTTTTTTTATCTATTTTCGTGATTTATTTATTCATTGTTCATTTATTAATTAAGTTTTAGATAGTTTTATAATTTTTAATATTTTTTCAATAAAATATTATTTAATACATTTAATAATTGTAATAAATAATTAAAGAATTGTATATCAATATTTTTTAAAGAGTAGAGCGAGCTCGGTGTCTCAGGTATTAATATTACCAGCCAAATCCAATAATAATGAATCATTTTTTACTATCTCGCCAGAGATAGTATTGCGATCACGAAAATTTTCGATGTTGAGATTTTGATGATTTTATACTTTTTGAAGGTTCCTGAATCATTTTCACTAAGGTTGAGAAAAATGTCTGTGTGTGTGTGTCTGTGTGTGTGTGTGTGTGTGTGTGTGTGTGTGTGTGTGTGTGTGTGTGTGTGTGTATGTAGGCAAGATTACGCAAAAACGGTTTGAGCTAGAATGATGAAATTTGGTACATGGACATTATTCAAAATTCATAGTTTTCTATCAACTTTTGAGAAATGTAGCTCAACCGGAAGAGGGTCATTACCTACAACGTTTTGATTTTTTTTCCTCTAAAGTGACCGTAAAAATAAAGATATATGTTTGATAATTAATAATTGTATAAAACTGCAATATATAGAATTTCAGCTTGATTGATTAGCTGAAATTACCAGAATTAATTTTTTAACACTGCAAATCTCACGCGCCAACACGTGACGTGGTGCCATCAACAAAAAGCCAAACATGCGCTGGTTTAATATTTATTATTTATTATTTATAATTTATAATTAATTAAATTTAATAATAATTTTTAAATAATATAAATAATATTTAATTATAATCTAATCAAAGAAAATAAAAGTTTGAATCTATTTGATAGTTGATCTTTTTACATATAATTAATCTCAAATTAAATATTTTTTAATATTAAAAAAAAATAACAAATTTCATATGTATATTTATTTTTATAAATGTTTAGGCAAATTTTGAAATTAATATATATTTAAATTCAAATTGTATTTAATTGCGATATCTACTGGACAAGGTGGAGATCTCGCCCTCTTTTGATCATAAGTCATACTAATTTTTATTCTTTGACCCAGTAGAAGCTGAGAAATATTATTCCGCCTCAACGTACTCGCGCGCATGCGCGCCATGGACTTTGGACCAGGCGAGTGGGTATTAGAACGAAAGACAGCACAAAAGCAAGACGCTGATAGCCTCTTTATCAAGAACGAAAGACCGGACAAAAGAAAGACGCAGATAGCCTCTCTCTCAAGAACGAAACACCGCACAAAAGAGAGACGGAGATAGAGGCTATCTCATTCTCACTCGTTATATCTATATCTTTTTTCTCTCTTGCGTTACGAATGCGTTACGAAATTTCAATTTTTCAATTCACTCTCCATTCTCAACCAAATGTCAGGACGCCGCTAAAGAAGTTTCACTTCAAAAATTGACATGAAAAGCATCAATTCAATTATTGTTCAACTAATGCGGTCCATTCACCGTCCTTTGAATGATTCAAATATATAGTGTATAAGGATAGAGGTAATAATAATAAGCAAAGATGGTGTCTCTGGAGGATCACTTAGATCACCGACACTTAATGATTACATATGGAAGAGTACGTTACCCAGTACGAAGAATATTCTCCAAAACAGACTGGAAGCCCGGTAGTGGTAAATTAGCAGTTTGGTGGTTGGCTGGTTGGTGATCGTTGTTGACCTCAGACTTGTGTTGTCTCCCTTGTCCTCTCGATCTTCTTCCTCTCTTGCTCACATGTTGCCTCTGGATACCTGGCTCGTGCACCCCTTTCCACTCTGGTGCGTCTGTTCCGTTACAGCACCTCCTCGTCGATCCTCTGGTGTCCTTCACTCACTCCACTCCTTCCTCCAATGGTCAATCCTCTCATTTGGCGTCTGACCAGGTGTCTGACTGAACCTGCTTTCAGCAAGGCTCTTTTTAACCCTTGTTCCTCCCTAGAGGAAAATGGAGGGGGGGAGGTGGTTCAATAATGACTACTTGCAACAAAAATCCAACATCAGCATCACCACCTTACTGTATGTAAAGTTTTTCGAAAATCCTCTGTGTCCCGTTCTCACCTTTTCAGCTACGTTAGGGATTTTTAATCTTGCAATTCTAAAAAAAATCCAACGTGGGCATTCTCGCCTTACGCTTGCGACAACAGCCTGTTCGTATGATAACAGATCTTACGGGTTTAATTTTCAAAGTACACCATCAGCCGGACAGGAATTTTTATATCCCATGAGAATTTTATTTGTCAGGAGATATTATATATATATATATATTTCTTCATAATAATTTATAAAACAAATGTTTTCCTGACAAAGCGATAAATTCATTACATCCCTTGATTTGGTTTAAAATAAAAAAAAGAAATTAGAATAAAACCTCGTATGGTTACACTACAATATTTTAAGTGAAAAATTTCCGATAATGAATATAAAATTAATACTTTGTAAACTATCACTTCCGGTTTCCGGATATACACCAAAAGTTGATGAATTCATGTTACTAGGGCTTACAATACCGGGATCTCGGGATCCCGAATACCGGGATCCCGGACGATTTTTGTCCGGTATTAAAAATCGGTATTTATGTAAAAATACCGGTATTTTGGTATTACGAATTTACGAATTTACAAAATGTGTATGATTTTTTAATGACAATAGTGCCGACAAGTGTAGAATTAGAAAGAGCTTTTTCGGCCGCTGGTTATATTTGTACGAAAATTCGGTCCTCGTTTGATGATGAAACGCTTGATTCGTTGTGTTTTTTAAGAGCAAACTTTAATAAACAAAACGCAAGCTATTAATATTAAATACTTTCAATTTATATTTTTATATTTTTTACTTCTTTCATTATATTTAATTCTTTAATTATATAATACCATACGAGCCTATTATATGTAAAATCTAACATAGAATTTAATATTTACTTTATTTTACTTGCACGTTTTTTTGTATCTATCTACTCCTACTCTCTATGTAATAAAATAAATAATATCTACTCATTTCAGAACAATATTAATTGGATTTCATATATTATTTGTTAAAAAGTCAATATAACAACTGAGGTAAGAAGAAATTTAGCTAGTAAATTTATTATTAATAATACCGGTATTAATACCGGTATCCCGGTATTTCAAATTTTAAATACCAAATACCGGTATTCAGATTTTAGTTCGGTATTGTAAGCCCTACATGTTACTGATGCATTAAGTATAAATATACCAAATTTTATCAAAATCTGTTGAGCCGTTCTCAAGCTGTACATCTCTATATGGACACACAATGGACAGACGGACAGTCATCAATCAAAATACTTTTTTCTGTTAACAAAATGCATGATTAGTGGAGATATGTAAAAATCACCACATTTGAAATTTGGTGTGAAAACAATACCTTCCCTTCCTATAGTCGGTCCGTAAAAAACAATAGAAAAATTACCAGTCGATAGATCAGACGATTTAGGGTTAAAACCTATGGTCCAATTGTATAAATATAGCTGTCATTGAATCATTTTTTAACCCATATCCCATCTTTTACTTCATAACATAATCTCACAAAATAAAATAAAATAGTAGATAGATTAATTTTCATGGACTTGTTTAACTTTAAACTAATTTTATTTAATTAATATCGATTCAATTGGAAAAATTGAAAAACAATTCGACATTTTATAAACAATAGACACATGTAGATATTTACTTGTAATAAATATAATATTAAGTATATTGAATAAATCTATTTAATATTTCCACTCATAGATACTTTTAACTAGTGGCTCGTTCGTGATAGACATTTTAAATAAATATTTATCCCTTAATCTTATATATAATCTAAATTTCTATTAGATCCCATTTCTATTTCCTTCCTTTTGCTAATTTAGAAAAAAATGCTGGCATCTCGTCTCTCCTTAAAATATAGGTATACAGTAAAATAATATACTTTATTATTGAATATTAAAATAATTTTTATTAAAATATAAATATTGTTTTACAGATAACTAAAAAATGTATGTATAAAAAAATGAACAATTAGCAACAAGCTAAAATTAATAAAAACAAATTATGGAATTTACAAAAAATATTGTAAATCTTAGTTTTAGTTATAATTAAAGTCCATAAAAAAACTTTTTAGAAAATATGTGATCTTTTTTAAGGAATACATATGTTATAAATTCTTAATATTGAGTCAGCACCACAACTTAAAAGTTGAAGAATTCCATCATTTTTTTCTACTTCTGCTCTTCCTAGAAGTGGACGGAACATTACTCTTTTAACAGATAAATGATGAGCTTCACTGCAAAAGAAATTAAAATGATATAAATATATTTAAACATACATAAAAAAATAAATAAAATTTAAGTATAAGGTACCTGTTATCAATCGTGTGCATAAGTTTCCAATCATTTGCACCGTCATTCATGTCTTCCCAAGAAAATATATTAATTTTTCCGTTTTCCAGCCCAACAACTAATAAATACTTTGAATCTTTCATAAAGTTCGTTGGAGAAAAATCTAATGAGGTAATAGAATCTTTGGATACATAACAACCTTTAGGTATACATGAAACAAGTTTTTGATTTTCTTTTGTGGTTTCATTGACACTCCATATAGCTAATTTTCCATCACGAGATCTTGAAAGAAACATGGTTTATATATAACTTTGTATAAAAGAGATTTAAATGATTCAATAATAATATAAGTATAGATACCCAGTAACAAAATATCTACTGTCATGAGTCCAAGCACAAGCCCAAAGAGCTCGTTTATGTAAAGCATTTTCATCAGATATCATTTCAATTTGTTCCCAATCGTCAGTTTGGGTATCAACATTGAATTTTTTGGTGAACAAGCACCATTTCCTGTCCCTTGAAACCGATAGTAAATATTGACCGTTGGGAGAAAAAGCAAGCTGGATTATTGTAAGATTATGTTCAGAGTGGACTCGACTAATTTCTTTAAAATTTTCTGTGTCCCTAGGAAAAAAATATTGAAAGTCAATAATAATGGTGATTAGAAATCAAATAGACAATTTCAATAAATACCATAATATTATTGGGATGTTTGGTGTTTTATGTTCTGTTTTACATGAGGTAGCTATCATTTTTGAAATACCATTTTTATTTAAATCAGGAGATGGAGCTAAAGAGGCTATGTCATATCCATGTCCATAAAATTTATGAATTTCAGGCCACCTACTCTTTTGTAGAAAATCATCAGTTGGAGGTCCTAAAAATAATTCATTTCATTTTAAAACTACAATAAGTTGACCTGTGGCCAGGTCCGAACCGACCGACGGTTTGAAATAAATTAATTTCTAGCTACAGAAACAATTGCAAATAATTTTAATATATCTATTAATGTAATAAAAAACAAATATGGATAGAACATAAATATTTGTAATTTTATTTTATTTATAATATATAGCTGAAGTAGCCGGCGTTGCCCGTGATCATAATAAGGAGGCTGTGACATCATGAAGGGCTGGGTGAAGTCATATAATTTTAAATTAAGAAAAACATAATGAAGATGATTTTTCCCGAGGATAAAACCAATACATTCGTGGTGATATGTAAAAAAATCTCCTCATGTGAAATTTGGTGTGAAAATAACCCTTCCCTTACTATCGTCGATCGCTAATACTACCACTTACGGTTTCCGGATTTGCACCAAAAGTTGATCAATTCATCCCACTGATGCATTAAGTAAATATATCAAATTTCATCAAAATCGGTTGAGCCGTTCAGGCTGTACACATCTATACGGACGGACAGACGGACAGACGGACGGACAGACATCATGCTAAAAATACTTTTTTCTGTTTAGAAAATGCATGATTCGTGGAGATATGTAAAAATCTCCACATGTGAAATTTGGTGTGAAAACAATACCTCCCTTACTATCGTCGGTCGGTAAAAAAATATATTTTTAAAAATAGCTATGATTTATTAGAAGAAAAAATTTCCCTCACTAATTAATTGAATGAAATTCATGTAATATATATATACTTAAAAAATTAAATAAAAATTTTTTTTTATTCAATAGATTTTTTATTATATTTTTAAACTATTTAACACACATTTAAACTTTAATAAATATTTTTAAATTTCATACTTTTTAAAATTTCTCGTGGGTTTGATTCCGAATTTTCATCCAACATCACATAAATAGGTTTATTTGAAAGTTCTAGAGCTTGAAAATCTGCACTTAAAGGCAATTCATTCACTTGATCTTCACAATGAATATCTTCATTATTTATATCCATCCAACTATTAAAAAACATTTGTGGTGCTTGAAACATTCTTACAAGCTTTTCTGCACCACCACTACAAAATTGATGATGGCCAAGTGAAACAATATTTGTAAGTTCATAACCATGCACTTGAGGTCGAGATATTTCATGCCATGGAATCTAAAAAAAAGAGAAAAATATAATTATTCTTAGAATCCTAAAAAGAATTTCAAGAAATTAATTCTATGAATGAACTGAATAAGTGAAAAGTTGAACATTCACATCATAAGATAATAATATGATGATGTATACCTTAGAATGTTTCCCTGGTGAAAACACTCGAGTAGTTTTATCTTTCCCAGCAGTCAATATATATTTGCCTTTCGATTCCCAAACAGCATCTGCAATTTCATCAATATGACCTCCCCAGGAAAATACATGAGGTTCCCATTCTGATAACTCATTCTAAAAAAAAAATAATAAGATACAAAATTTTTAGTTATAATTAATAATGATTTATTGATACTGCTTCTTCTTCTTACCAATCGTTTCCAAACATGAAAAGCGCCGGTATATGTATAAGAATATAAAATATTTCCATCAGGAGAAAACCCAGCTCCGTTGAATCCCACAAAATAGCCACCAAAATTGCCAAATCTCGAAATATTTGTCCATATTCCTTGTTCAGTTTGACGAAATATTAATAAGTATCGATCATGAGAAGCAGAAACAAGTTCTTTTCCTTGAGCTAATAATAAACAAAATAATAAACGTTTTTTTTCTAAAGATAAAACAATCCTTGTTAAAGTTAGTTACCTTTGGGATTGAATTGAATGCCATGTATCCAATTTTCATGTCCTTTAAGCAAAGCTTCTAGTTCTAACTTAAATTTTTGATTATTAATTTCAAATATTTGTTCTGGGGCTTTAAAATGAATGCTATTGTCATTTTGGTTATTTTCATATAATTTAATTCTCCACAAACGTATTATGTAATCATGAGCTGTTGTAGCAATAAGTGTTTCATCATTATCTGAAGGGAAGGAATTTTAGAATACAATATAAATTCCAAACGAAAATCTTTTATAATATATTATATATTATATATTAATTTTATTGGATTATTAATCTTATTTAATACTTTAAAAAAATACTATAATAACAAATCTTAATCTTAATAATATTGAAATTTTATTTATTACTAATTAATGATACAACTAAATAAAATTTCATTATTTTAAAAGATACATACTTGTATGAATATAGTCGATGCCATTTACAAAATTTGAATGGTGCAATTTTAAATTTAAATTATTAAAAGAATCATTTTCCCAAAAATATAATCCATAATTTTGTTTTGATATTGGAGCGAGTAAAAAGAGAGGTAAACCTGAAGAAATTGGTTGAATAATTTTCACAATTGATCCAGAATCATAAAGTGAAAGTTTCTGTAGCTTTTGACCTGAAAATAAAAATATTTTAATATTTGATTTATTAATTTTACATAAATATAAACATTGAAATTTATATATCTATATTTGTTCTTTTTCTTTAAATTGAATTCATAAAAAAAAAAAAAAATTTATTAACATGGTCATTTTGATCATGTGAGAATTTTTTTATTCAAAAGTCTAATTCTTACAAAAAAAATTCCTTAAATGGTTTGAAAAATAAAATTATTATTATTATTATTATTGAGGAGAATAAAGAAAATTTGTCATTTTCTAATTTATAAACCTATATTTCTATAACCCATTTTTTAATATTTCACCGACTGAAGCCAGAATGATACAGTTTATAAATTATTTATTATTTTCATATAATTTTCATTTTTTCGATTTAATAAATAATGTGTAACTTAAATTTATATTTTTCTATTCAAAATAAGGTAGTATTATCGATACAAAAATATATTTTGAGTTAATAGATAAATAAATTTCCCATCATTTCATCATGTGTAGATTTGCCCAGAATTTATACTTGGTACCCTCTCCCACTTAATATTGCGTAATGAATTAAAAAAATTTTTCACCTAACATACATTATATAAAACAATAAAATATCTGTATATGATCTTAATAATAATATCCATTTAAGATATAGACAAAGAGAAAATAACTTTTTTTATCATGTATACAAATTGGATAAATATTTGATAATAGATAATAAAAGAAAATTATTATATAATTAATAAATTGAATGGTACACTAGTGGAAATCTTTTAATATGTTATATTAATTAAAATTAAACTTAAAAATATAAACGTTAATAAGAATAAATATTAAATTTAATTTTTCAATTTTTAAATACACAGAAAATTATAAAGTTGCGCATTTCGTATTTTACAACATCATCAGAAGTTATTAAATTGAAAAGAAGCGAGCTTCTAAGGATGGTTTAACGTCCGAACTTGAAACCATACCAAGTGGTTTTAATTAAAATTTATTCTTTTTAAGTTATTTTATTTTTAAGTTTAATTTTAATTTACATAAGAAATTATTATAATTGTAAACGATAGTAAATTTGAATTACATTGATTTTCTTTGACAATCCATATTGTATAACCAGCCCCATGATCACCCACAGTGACAACAAGAAGTTGTTTATCAGGAGAATTGAAAATAGGAATTGCATCCGAATTTTCAACAATTGTATCTGTTTTAATTGTGTGAAATAAACTCCATTTATTTGCCAATTGTTCACTAAAATAAGAAAATTAATTTTTCTATTTTAATTATTTTTCTTTTTCAAATAAATAAAGAAAATTTACCTTGACCAAATAATTACTGATTTATCGGAGGATGATGATATTAGCAAAGTCTCAGGCTCAGTATTATTAACATTTTTAGGAACCCAGCGCACACATGTTACTTTATCTTTATGACCTATTAACGTTTGAATGACAGCTCCATAATCTAATTTCTGGAAATAATAATTTATTCAATAAAACTATCTAAAATAATTATTTTGGCAGTTTAAAATTGTTAATAGAACTCATATAAAGGATTAAAATCTTACATTAGGATCACAAATAAAAATAGAATTGGTTACTGCATATGCTAATAAATTATTTCTTCCAAAAGAAGAGCATAAAGGTGAGGGATTACATCCAGCACTTGTGTAGTTGTTTGTTATGTTCAAATCCATTTTCAAAAATAATATAATATTAATTTAATATGATCTAAAAAACAAAATTTATATTACTACAAATATTAAAATAATATTTATTTTATGTTTATAAATGTAATTACATAATGAAAATCATTTAAATATGAATAACTGATTTTAATTTAAAGTACATTTATGTCAAATTTATAAAAACGTGGTTTTTTAAATGGAGATTAAAGTATCTATAGATGGCACTACATGCGTTGTGATGCGTTGAATGAATGAGACAACGGGATAATTATTCAAAATATGGACTCATTTACTTTTAAATATATATTAAGATTTCATTAAATATGATATAATAATTTTCAAAGGAAACCCATTTCATTATTTAAAGCTTTTATTTACTTTATATTATTAAATTAATACTATAAAGTGATTTCTAACATAAAAATATTAAAGAAAGAACCAAGTCTTCTGAGAAGTGTAAAAATAATTGCTCATCTCCTTATTTGAATAATGAAAATTGGTTTGTTTATTGAAACTCTCCTTGGTTCATGTCATTGGGTTCTTTGTTAATTTAAAAATATTCTTAAGATTAATAACTCATCATTGATATTTAATATTTTACTTTTCTTTTATGGTGTCCCCTTTTACAGCCACTAATAGTTTTAGATAGACCAATAATATTCGTTTCAATTAGTTGCCAAACCAGTGTTTTTTTTTAATATTGTTATAGTTAATAAACTTAATATTTACTTAATTATTTTAGAATTAACCCCCTTTACAGCTGCTCCCATAGCAACAAGTGATTTATTTATTTATAAAATTGCGTAAGAAAAATGCTACATTAAATTGGTAACCACTGGCGATTGTAGCAGTGTGATGTTTATGGCAAGGGATGCCGATACTCCTTGATCTAATAATAATAATAATAATAATTCTTATCTGTTTCTTGTGATCTTTTTATTATAAAATAAAAACTATCATTTCCTATCATAACTGAATTGGTTTCTTTTCAAAAACAAAATAATAATATAATAATACCTTTTTTAGTCATTTTTTCAAAGGAATTGTAAAGGGGTTTTTGTATAACAATATGATAACAACTATGTTTATAATATATATTAACTTATAAAGAGTTAAACATATAGGTTATGTAGAATTTTGCTTGAAATTCGGATCTTACATTATTACTTACCTTGAATTGTTGATTATAAATTTGAAAACCTTAACTAATGAGATGCTTTCTTTAATAAATCATTCGGATGAAATAACGTTATAAGATTCTTCGAGCGACCCTTCAAAGATGATTGATGAATGTTAAACTAATTAAGATCTTACTTTGATACCATATTTATAAAAATATAGAAAATAATATAGTTATAGTTTTGAATTATTATTTGTTAGTTTTAATTCTGTTATTGTGTGTGTGTGTGTTCGCCACTTATGTGTTCGATACAAACCAGATGAAGAAAAAAATTTAAATTAAATTTGTTTACTTTTAATTTACTATCAAATATCCAAAGAACAAAGATGTCACGAATATGAAATTCGAGGGCAGGTGAATAAGTCCGTGACTTTTTGACTTTCCCGACTCTTATTGTTAAATGAAATGGCAACCATGGCAACACTGCTCCTGTCAGCAGACAACCATCAACTGTTCTCTGTCTAAATTTGAACCAAGTGGGTCTTTTAGTTTTTGTTTGACATCCATTAATAGCTGACTACCTCTTGATTTGACGAGAAAATGGAAAAAAGATAATTTCTTGTGCTCATTAGGCATTATTTTATGCAGAAAAAAAAATCACTGAAACCGAGTTTTTGCGCCGTTTCGTAACCGTGGATGAATAACCCTTTATATTTGCACTTTTAATTATTAGTAATAATAGTTTATATTTAATTTTATATATCAAATTCATCATACAATATAAGAATTTTATTTTCATATATTTATTATATATCGGCATATTTTAAAATGATTTGTAAGGTGTAAGAAAATATATATTTATAATAATAATTTTCTTTATTTCACTATAACAATTTATCATTTATTAACATTGTAATTTATTATGAAAGAATACTTGTTAAAACAAAAAAGACAACTCAAAAAAATGTCCGAAATAATTTTATAATCTTTTAGTTTATATCGAGTAATTATGTCAATGATTATGACATAATAAATATGAATATAATATAATTTTTAGTTTCAATTTTGTATATAATAAAATAAAATATATAAATATAGTATTTATTTCATAAATAAGTATTCTTCAAAAATTGTTCATACACCTTAAATTTTCTATGACTTTTGTTCTTATATTATTCATTCATCAGTAATAATCAAATCCTCATCTTTCTTATGAGCTAGAAAAGAAAAAAAACATGCATTTATAAATTCAACAAAATAGACTAATTAAAATTTTATATAGTACCGAAAATATAATTAGTATAATGACTTAAATTTATCATAATAAAAACAAAAAGAAAATTTAAATTATATCAAATTTAAATTGTTTAATATATAAATATAATTCCATAAATAATAATATGAAAAAAATAATTATTAGCTGAATAAAAATAAAACAATAAAATAAATTATATATATAAGATTATTTAAAAAAAAAAATAATAATAAATTACATATTCAAGTATTGGCAGAAGTATTTGAATGCAATAAATTATAAATTTTTAGATTTTAATTATTTTATTAAGAAAATATCTTTATCTAAAAAATAACATAAGATTTACTTTCTTAATGAAAGATTATTTTTAAATTTTAAATTTATACAAGCTTCAAAAAATGAATTATTACACATATAATTTTGAGATTTATGTTAAATAGTTTCAAATTATGTTTATTTGATTATATATATTGTTTGAAATTTGAAAATGTATAAATTTTAATTTTCTAATGAATAGATAATATATTTATTTTATCTTATCATAAAATTATCTATTTAATCTAGGATTCTCTATTCAATTGACCTTAATTGTTTAACCTCTTTATTTATAATATTTATTATATGTTAAGTCAAGAAAAATTTAAAAATGAAAAAATTTTTCTTTGTTTCTTTTTTTCATCTATTTTTTATTTTTGTTTTAAAGAGATGGATTTTTTTACTTTCCCAAATGTTTTGTTAATTGAATATGCAATTAAATTAATATAGATAAAGCCATATCATTTTTGTGATATGAACCACAAATAAATAAAATAAAGATATTATATTAACAGCAAAAGAAAAAAAAAATATACTTAACAATATTATTTTTAAAATACTTTAATTTTGTAAATACAGAACACAACATTATTTATAAGATATTTCTATAAATAACATTTTTTTTACATTATTATAAAACATATTTTTTCGGTCATTTTATATTTTTTTTTTTTTATTTTTTAATAAAGATATAAATCTATTTGGATAAATTTAATAATGATGTAAGCAGTTTTTTTAAGATAGTATTTTTACTATTATAATCAAATTCTATATTCTGAAATTTTTAAATTAAAATTATATACACACATACCTATATATAAATAGGTATGTATAAAGAGATAGATAGAAAAAAGAACCTTAGTTATACTTAATAAAATATTTTAGAAGACTTTGAGGGATTGATTCTTATTGACAAACAATAAATAGTAATAATAATTTCTTGTTATTTTGATTCTTATGAAAATAAAATAGAATTAAAGGTTATAGAACAGATGTTCTTGACAATGGGGTATTTATTGCAATATTTACCTTTAATATATCTTTATCATTTCAAGATTATATTACTTTTTTTAGGAAAATTTATTAATTTATTAAAATAAATTAATAGAATTAATCATTATTTAAAATAAACTAATATATAAATTTCTCTGATAATAATTAAAATGATTGAAATTAAAAATTTTAAATAAATAATCCATACTATTATATTATGAAGAATAGTAATAATTTAAACATTAATATGAAAAATGATATTCTGCATTTTTTTATACAAATTTATTTAATAATCAAAAAATTTTATATGAATTATATTTAAAATTCATAATTTTTTTAAGTGAATATATAAATCTATAGATAAATTATATATATATATGTATGTATATATATACATATATATATGTTTATTAAATAATTTTGTAACCAAAATAGATATTTACAATCATTTCCAATTCTTAAAAAATTTTACAAAAAATATGCGTATAACAGCAGAAGACTTATATATAAAGATAAATTACTGTAATTAGCTTAGATTAAAAAAAGAAATAAAAATTAGAAAAGTTAACATTTTTTAAAAAAAAGTATTATTATTACTATCAATATAATATATATAGTAAAATTTGAAAATTGATTTCTTTTTGATTATCAATAATTTAAAATATATATGCATAAATTGAAAAGAAAATTTATCGATATAATGGTCTAATTAAATTATTAGTTTAATTATAATATAAAATATAAAAGTTTACATACTAGTAATATTTATTTAATTTAAAAATAATATGTATTATTAAATAACAAAAACTGATAATAGATAAATTTTAGGTAGCTATAATGTAAAAAAAAATCATATGTGGTTGAATCTGGTTAGAGTGTTTGGAAGTGAAATATTTTAGAATTAAGATTCAACAAAACTTTGTTTAAATAATTTTCTTAAAAGAAAGTTAAAACTCTTAATGATATAAGAGAAAGAATGCATTTTGCCACGTATTTACTTTACTTTCTCAAAAAAGTAATATTTTTATAAATGGTTATTTGTAGAATTAACTAACAATTGATAAATTCTACATGTAAATCCTCCTTTAAGGCATATCCAGATTCAACTGTAATCATATATTAAATTATATGATATTACTTGGATTACTTATTTAGAATAAATTGATTTAATATCTGAATTTTGTCAAATTTTAATAAATTTTAAAATGAGCGTTTTTGAGGGATGATATTTATTTTTTAATGATTATATTAATTCCATTCCATTTTTCTGAATCTTTGTTTAAGTTAATGATTCTATAAGTGTGGAGGAAACAATTTTTAAAAAATTTAATTTAAAAATATTGACTAGAGATGATTTGTAAGTATATTTTCAAATTTATATTATCTCTATTTAAATAAATTGAATATTAAGATTTGTGTAATGACATTTTTAGGATGAAACAGTGATTTTTATAATAACCAAAAAAAATAAAAAAAGTAATATTTTAAATACTATTAAGTCCCTTATAAAAAAATACCAATTTTTCTGTAATTTTGATTTACAATTTAATTGAATCAATTAATAGTTAATATACTAATAATTAACTAGGTGACGGATGTTTTAGTTTTTAATAAAATGCATTCCATAAAGGAAAAGATAAATAAGGAATGTCATTTATTCAAAATATAAAATACAAAAATTATTAAATTATATATATATATATATATATATAATAAAATAAAAATAAAATTATAAAAAAAAAATTAATAAATAAAACCATCCCTGGATTAAAAAAATCTCAAATCAGATTTTAAACCACTATATCCTAAATATGTAAAATAAAATTATAATAATTATTTATTTTCACCTTTTTTTATTTTTATTTATTTTATTTTATTTATTTTTTTTTTTGGTTTTTTTTATTTACTTTTTAAAAATTCATTTCTGACAAATTATTGCCCATTAGGAGTTAATGATTTAATATTAATTATAAATTAAAATAAATGTGAATATATAGAGATAGACAATTTGTTTATTCTTAAGATAGATGAAACATCCTGAATATAAAACAAAATTATGCGTTTTAGATAAATCTTTTTAATATGAAATTTCAACATAAAAAAAAGTAGAAAAACTTGATCCTTTTTGCTAATAAATATTTAGCGATAAAGATAGAAGGAAATATAATTATTCACCATTATCAAAGTTTATTATATTTTAATGTTAATTATTGTCACCTCTAGCATTCCTTTTTTGAAGCGCTGCAACAAGATCTTGTTTCATTGCATCCTTTTTCCTTTGGGCCGCCAACGTTTCTACACTTCGAAGACCATTAACAATATCTTTGGTCTTACCAAAATAAATTTCATTTAAGGTATTCCGTATCTTATTTTCCATATCTTCAACCATTCGACCAATATTGGCAATGTGTGGTGAGGCTTCACTGACACTAGCATCCTGTTCAACCTAAAAATAAAAATATAAATTATATAAATTAGAATATAAGAATAAACTTAGTTCATAAATTAAATAAGAAATATTCATAAAAGTCAACTTTGTCTTATAATTTGTTTTATTTTTTGAATGAAACAACATATATCATATAGAAAATAATTGAAATTGAACATAAATTAACTAAAATAATGAAAGAAATTGTTTGATTACTTACTTGTCTTGTTAAACTTCCGCCTAGATTCATGGTTCCCGAACCACTTTTATGAGTTTGCAACCAAAGCATAGCAGTCGAAGTTAATTTATAATGTGCACTGCGTCCACTTGTTTTTTCTTGAACCTCAACTACATGAATTGAATCCCAACACCCTTTTATTTTTTTAGAGCCATCTCCTGCTTTCTTAATTAAAATGACACCTGTAAATCACATAGATATTCCAATTAAAGTTAATGAATATAAATTATTTTTAATATATAATTCTGATATATATAAAAAAAATAAAAATGTAATTTTATCAACTAAATATTTACACCTTCATTGACTTATAAATATCTCGATGAAGATTTTTCAACAATTATATTGTACATTCTTATATTCATATTTATTTAATATCGTGTTAGTAGGACTAATTTTATCTACATTGTTTGCTTTCTTGCATTATTATATAAGTTAACTATTACAAATTTAAAATATATCAATATAAACAACACACATATTATAGTAAATAAATATGAATTTAAAAAAATATATATTCCAATTACTTCATTAATTGAAAATAATAAACAATGTCTAGTTTAGATAAATAATCTTGATTATACCTGCAAATCCATGATCTAAATCCCATAAATATACAGAAGAAACTCCTCCTTCGAAATACATTTCTCTATATTGATCAAATGCATGATTAGCATCAATTTCTAATTTCCTTAATCTTTCTGAAGGCATAGAACCATCTTCTAAAGGAGGATCATAAGTATTACTCCAAGGAGATCTAAAATAGAATGATATATTATTTTTGAAATTGGAGAGTAATTTGACTTTAAAGTGCAATTATAAGTGGATAAAACATTATTTTATATGAATGTTATATAAGATTGTTAGATATAATTAAAAATAAAATCAACTAACCTATAGGAATCACCATCTCTATTATAATCACATAATAGATAATCCTTTCCTATATCTCTATCTCTAGCTATTTTTAAAGGTTGATCAACAGAAGACAATAGATCCTCACAGAGTGTAGGTACAAGATCTATAAGATCGCTGAGATTTTTTTCTATTTGTTGAGGGGGAAGTCTTCTCATTAAATCAAGTGCACAATCCATTTGCTGGTCATTCTGAAGAAAAAAATAATAATTATCTCTTTATCTGATATTATCAATTTCAAAAAAAAAATCTATTGAACTATATAAATATTATTTGCAATAGAGAATAGAAATGTTATTTGATGTAATGAGATTGGTGTATTGGTGTTTGGATTTTTAAGTAAATTATAAATGAATAAAATTCTAAAAGGGTGTGAACTGATATGACAGCCAACAACTTTTATAACCTTAATTTCAAATAGTTGAAATGATTTTATTTCTTGTATATATATATAGAATAAACAAATACATACCATTTTTATCGGTTAAAATAGATCGATTTATATATATACATATATATTTACTCAAGTTATGTATGTATATATAGTTATTATATATCATACACCTGTTCTTGCAAAAATGGTGACGAAACTCACAAAATTCACTTGGTCAAACTAAATGTTAAATAAAAGAAGAAAATATATTAATTTTATAATGAATAAATTAACCAATTATTATAAAATAATTCTAAGAAAGGAAATATATTAATAGAATATCTTGATATACTATAATGACATTGGAATTCAGATGTCAATCGAGATATCCGGTTCACAATCATGAACCGAGAAACGAATCTCCCAGAAAAGTGATTTGAAACTTTTATATAGCTTTCATTGCGGAAAAATATTAATTATTTTTATTTATATAAATAATCATCTAATTAAAATAAATATTTTTTCTTAATTTAATTATTTGTTTTTCTTTTGAAATCTTCAATATATATATATATATTTATTTATTTATTTATATTCTTTTTTTAATATGAATTTTAAAATAAATTTTTGGATTATTTATAATTTGAAAAAGATAATTCCAATTATTATAGTAAATATTTAATAAATATTTATCTATTTATTTATTATTTAGATATTTTTTAATATATTTATCTATTCCATGCTCTTTTATACTCGTAAGTTCTTAACCTTAACAATCATTACCTATTCCGCGCCTCCTCCATCCAAATTCAACCCACTTATTTTTTTTCTTTTTTTATTGCATTTCCAATCCATATGTATTAATTAATTAATTAATCCAATTAATTCTTCATTAATTATATTTTTTTGCTTTTTATTTTATGGTTTTTAAATTTAATGATGTTTGGAGATGCATAGAGATAATCTGCATTCTTCCATTTTCTATTGTTTACAATTTTCAAAAAATTTTATTGTTAGTCATGATTTCTATTTTTGCTTCTTATTTATATCTTATATATAAATTTTGATATTTATTTAAGTTAATTTTTAAAAAGAAAAAAAATTAAGCATAATTGAATTTTAAAGTCATTGACCGACAACTTACCGATGCTACTTCATAATTATAAGTATTTTCAGAAAATATTAATATGTTCTTTGGTTGATTTTAAATCTCTCTACAAAACTAATTTCATACTAATTTTAATTAAGTTTTTTTCTAGTTTTTTTAATTTATTTCTTTAATCATTAGTTTATACTTTAATGAATAATTTTAGAGTCCGAAGGTGGATTAATTTATTATTTTTTTTTATGACAATATGAATTCAAAATTTATTGAAACAGCTAAACAAAATTTTTTATTTTCTTGTTTTTTTTTGTTTTTAAATGGAATTGAAAAATATTTTTTTTATTAGATATTTAAATATTCTAAACAAATTTTTATAAAAATCACTAAATTTAAAAAAAAAAATTTATCTATAATATTAGTTCACAAACTTTTATCGTATGAAATGAGTGATTCTTCATTCCACCTTAAAGTTTCCTAGAAAACAATTTTAATTGAATTAAAATATTCTTGTATAAGAAATAAGCAAATACTCTTTTGAAATTGCTAATTTTTCTAACAGTAGTTTTGTACATTTTAGTTTATACTTATAAATATATATATATTTCATAACAATTTATTGGATTATAATGTTATAAATAAAATAAACAAATTAGTTTTTCAATTGTTTTATTTTTGGTCCCCAAAAATATTTAAAAATATTATATTTTAAATCATAATTATTTTAATAAAATGTAACACAGTATAAAATTTGTAAATATTAACAATTTTCATAAATGCATATAAATAATCTTGATTTATAAAAAAATATGATTTTCATAAACAATCCCGTATAAAAAAATGATTATATTTAAATCAATAATAAATATAGATATTTTTATAAAGTTAAGTAACTTTATTTGGGTTTAGTAGATAAATAGATTAATATTTCATTTTTCTAAGAAATTTCTTGTATAAGCTGCCTTGAATTGTTCCAAAAATACCAGAGTAAGTATTGTATGTGGACCTATTCTCATAAAATAGGGGGTAAATCCTTTCCATAGCGCAAATACCCCTTCCTTATTAACTACTTTAACTAAAACATCGAATGATCCTTTGAATTCGGGCTTACCATCAACAAATTTCATATTTTGAATTCTAAAAAGAGAGAAAATATATAAATGATAAAATAAAATCACAAATGAAATCAAATTTAATATAATGTTTTTTATTACCTTGTTTTGGCTATGTCAACAGGCATCGATGCGATTGTAGTTATGAGACCAGAAATCATACTACTTGTAAAATGGCACATTATATTATCTTTAAAATATTCTAAAATATATTAAAAAAATTAATGATGATGAGATGATAATAAAAATGATTATATTATATTAAATTAGTGAATAATAATAATGAATACCAGTTGAAAGTAACATTTGTTTCACTTGAAAATAAGAAGCAAGTTGAGCAGCATTAACGACCATAGCACGTCCCATCGTGGGAATAGAACCTCGCCAAAGCCCACCAAGTCCTTCCTCACGAAAAATACGGAAAAGAGCATCAAAAACATTTTTATAAT
The DNA here is from genome assembly GCA_963082975.1 of Labia minor. Lineage (NCBI taxonomy): Eukaryota > Metazoa > Arthropoda > Insecta > Dermaptera > Spongiphoridae > Labia > Labia minor. Next base: position 43,340,373 of record OY720348.1, on the reverse strand, counting down.
TTCGTTTTTCTTGAACTGGTTTTTGTCCATCAGCTGTCATTCGAATTAATGCAACTTCAGCTGGTGTACCAACAAATGCACCAATCGCTCCTGCGGTTATTCCCATTCCTATTTTTTGTAGAAATGATGGTGGAATATCATCTCTATAATTAAACAGAATTTTAATAAAATTATTTTAACAAAGAATTAATTTCAATTTATATATATTTATGTATATTTGTGTTGAGTATTTCATTACCAATGGTTAATTAGATTTGAGTTTTAAATTGAATATTTATTGAATATTAAAATTGTTATTAATTAAAAAGATAATTGACCACACACATTTTGCAGTTTTTTAAAAAAAATAAAATAAAGAAAAAAAGACAAATATATCCAAATGACATTGACAAATTGATTATTGAATGAATTGCATTTTTTTTAAATGGATCTCTCTCTTGAAACTTATTCAAATCAAATAAATTGATAATAATTTCAATATTGATTTATTTTTCGATATACAAACAATTTTTATAAATTTATATTTGAATTAATTTAATTCAATGTCTAAGAGATATTTATAACCTCAAGAAATTGAATGTCATAGGATATTTTTTTTATATTCTTAGTATATATATTATATTGTATTTTATAAAGAATATAGTTTATTACCTGGTAAATTGTTTATCAAGATATTGATATACACCAAGTCTAGCTGTAGTATAGGTAGCCTGACGAAGTATTCCGGCTGATAATCCATTATAAAGTTCTAACACACCTTCCTGTTTGACTATATTTATTAATAAATGAACACTTGATTTATGTTGCTTTTGAGCAGATCCAACACCACTTAATTGCATTCGATTTTTTACTAAATCTAAAGGTTGGACTACACATGTTGCAGCCATTCTATAAAAAAAGATGATGTTAAAAATATGATATGAAAACAAATAAAATGATTACAATAAAAAACAAAAGAAAAATTGTACCCAGCTGAACCACCAAAAACAAAATTTAAATAGTTGGGAATATTTTGTTGTGACATATTGTAATGAAATGCGTAGTCCAAATGAAAGGAGTCGATGAGTGTGAGGAACTGAGTGAGGAAGGAGACTGAAAGTCAACCAAGACAATCATTGATGAATTATTCAGAAGCCCTTCCTTCTGTATACATTGAATATATAGCATTCACATGATAAGACATGTGACATAATTTTTAGCACAAATTTGGTGATAATTTATAATTTATTTTTTGGGTAAATAAGTAATTTTATTAAAATAGAATTTTAAATACCCGAATAGAAGACAATATATATATATAAATATACATATGTATCTAAAAATATATATATATCTAATTCGATAGGTTTTAAAAGATTAACATTTATTAGAAATTGAAAAATGTATCTAGAAAATTAACTCAAAGATTAGAATGTTTAAAAAAAATTATTAAATAAAATTATACTAATATAAAATTCAAACTTCTCTATTATAATTTCTAAATAAATTTTATAAATTATATATATTATAAAATGGAAAAAAAAAATATTTTTAAAATAAAATTCACTTTATTTTATATAAAAATAAATACAATTTAATATTTCTTTACTTTATATATATATATAACAAATATTTAAATTATATATATATAATAAATATTAAATTGAACTTATTTAATTTATATTGATTTTAACATTACATTGTCTATAATAATTCTAATCGATTTTAGTTTCAAAATCAATAATATAACATAATTAATGAAATTTTTAATAATTTTTGATAAACCTCCATAAATATCAACAAAATTATCAAAATGTAAGCTGTAATAAATAAATATGCAAATTTATATATTAATTAATATAGGTGCATATATATATAGACTAAATATTTATTAATACCTAATTATTAATTTTAATAAATTTATAATTTATAATTAAATTATTTTTTATAACGAAAAAAAAGTGTAAAAAATAAATTTATCTCTCGTTATATCTCATATTAAATTAAATGAAATTACTTATAAAATAAATATCTATATATATAAATATTTTTTCTTAGTCAAAATCTTATTTTATTTGATAAAACATTTATAAACATCAAATATCAAATAGATTCAAATTTTATTCTATTTCATATTTGTTTATTATTAAAAATCATATTATATTAATTAAATATATTTTTATATATTTGTGAAATGTCATTTAGAATTATTTAATTACAGTATTATATATATTGAAATTAACAAGATTTGGACTTGGCTTAAACAATGTTCTTGAATATAGCAACAAAATATTTGTATATTAGACAGCATTATGATTCGTCTCTTCACCTTTAATTGCTATTCCAATATTTCATCTCGAATATTTATATTTTTAAACACTCATCACAATAACACTTTCATCTCTAGCCCATATTAGTGTAATGCGCAACCCATGCGATACACCACATACAATTCAGCGCCTAATATTCATATGACCTTTAGTTTAGTGTCAATATAGGGTTTAATTGATTCATATATTTAGTCTAGTATACTAATTACCTGGTGCGCTGTTGATTTTTTTTATTACTATTAAACATAATATTGTAAATGAAGGAGAAAAGTTCATAGATAATTTATCATTTAAATCTAAAATTAAACTTAAAAAGAATATCAAACCTAACAAGATTAATTTTTTTTATTTCAAAATACTTCAAATTTTTTTCAAATTGTTTGATTTATTGTCTTTATGCGCATTTTAGTTAAATCATCATTTAAAGCTTTTTTTTTCTTTTGATCAAAAAACTTTCTTTTTCTCAACTATTGTTGATGACGCAATGCTTTTGTTGATAATAAAACAACTGAAATGCGCATAAAGCAAATATTTTCTCTATATTAACAATAAAAAATAACTTTACTACTAAGTTTTATATTTTTAAGTTTATTTTTTATTTTAATTTAGATAATATATTAAAATATTATTTCTGTTATTATATAAAAGATTTACAAACTCAACTAATTAAATTTAGTGGAAATTTTTTTGTTGAATGGACTCAAAATATTCTTAGACAGAGGGACATGAAAAATTCTATTACTATGTTTTTTGATTCTTTAGATCAGGGGTCGCCAAAGTGGTCTGTATAGACCCTCAGTTCTATTTAACAACAGTAGGGGTTGAATGGGGGTCAATTGGGACTCGAAGGGAAAACAGTTCTTAATACGCAAATCACACATACCTAACTGCGTATGTAAAATTTTAAAAATTTTTAAAATTGACTAAATATAATTTTCTTTTTAGAAAATAAAATAATAAACTTATATATAAGTTCGGGTGAAAATAAGTAAAAAATGTGTATTTACTTTACTTATTGTTTCTAATTTATCTAATTTTATTATACTAGCAAAAATTCTATATATATATTTGAAATATTAAACCGCTTAAAGAATTTTTTAGAAATTCACACCATAGATAATTTTTATAAAGAAAAATCGACCTGTATTGGTTTCAGCTTCGGAAAAAATCATCTTTGTTAGTTTTTTCTTCATTCAAAATAGGAATTTTAATAAAAAAAAAAAAAAAATAGCGCCAGACAACGCCGGACATAACTTCCTTAAATATAAAATAAAATAAAATTAAAAATATTTATTTTAATATTATTTTGTAATCAAATTACGAAATATATATTATGTTATATCCACAGGCCATACTTTTCTGTCTTTCGGTGCATTAATACTTACATTTAAGGGCTGTATATTTTATGACTATATTTTTTTAATTTATGTTCTTTTAAATTATTTGAAATTGTTTCATATATTTTGTCATTTATTTATTTTAAATAATAATCTTATCTTAAATATTAATAGTTCATAAGGAATATTTTTTGTAAAGTACAGAGCGGCGGCTCGGTGAACCAGGTACTTAAATATTAAGGCTAATAGATAATTTTATTTTAATTACCTGAAAATTACCTTTATGGAGGTCTATGGAGAATTAAAAAAATTATATAGGGGTCGATGAACAAACAAGTTTGGCGATCCTTGCTTTAGATGATAAAACATATTGGTATGTAGAAAATTTTAAATTTTAAGCAGTATACCTACATAAACTTTTTTCTATTCTAATATAATATATTATTAGAAAAGAAGAAGATAAAGATAATATTCAAATGAGCCCCTCTAGCTTGTAGAAGCTATCCCAACCTTGAAAAAAGAAATCAGAAAAAATAATTTCTAATGGAAAACAATTCAAGGAGAAATATTCTATATACTTTTTATGTATGAATATTAAATTTCTGAATATATTTTTAACAGAATATATTTTCCACTAAATTACCCTTAAAATTCATTCATATCATTATCAACTTCTCAAAGTATAGAATAATAATTTTAATATATATTTTTTGTACGAATATATTAAATCTCTTATCAGATATCTAAATAAATAATCTATATCCCAGGGAAAAATTTACAATATTTAAAATATTGTTTTTAGGCGGGGAAGGAGGGGGTGATGCATGAGTTTATCGTACCGTCGTTTTAATAAAATGTCAATTTTGTTCCGTTTTTAACAAACTATAGTAAAAACTAAAATTATCTCAGTTTAAGAAATTTTTTGATAACATTTTTAAGATTAAATTTGCTGTTTTGAAAAAAACCCATCTGCATCTATACATATATTTGTATTTATTCTTTCACTATAGAATAATCGTTTGTGAATCAGTAGATATATAGTATAATTTATTTTCAATCACCTTACTTTTTTATAACTACATAATATTTGAAAAGTTAAGAATTAGAATCAATACCAGCGCTATAGAATTTTGCCGCCCGATACAGAACAATATAACCATGGAGAGACTTTTTAGGAAAGAAAAATTTTTATCAAAATTACATTCCAAATAGTATATAATATTACTTATTAATCATTTAACTGTAATCAAGTTTAATATTTAAAAACAGAATACTTTTGAACATGATAATTACAAATTATACAAAGTTATCCGATTATATATTAACGTTGAAAGAGGTACAGAGGAGGGGGGGGGGGTGGAGCACCTTGTCTAGATATAAATAAAATTACCAGGTATTTTTATTTATTTCATTAATTCATTAAAAAAAAATCTGGAGTGACTCCACTCATCTATCTCGCAAATTTGAATTCAATTATAAATTAAAATTAATAAATAATATTTATTAAACTAGCGCGTGTTTGACTCTTTGTTGATGGTACCACGCCACATGCTGGCGCGTGATTGCCAGTAAACATGTTAAAAAATGTAAAAAATCAATTCCTGTACTTTCAGCGATTCAATCAAGCTGAAATTCTATATATAGGAGTTTTAATCAATTTTTAATCATGTGAAAAACTATCAAACATTACTTTATTACTGAGAATTTAAAATTTTTTGCTTATCTTCGCGTTTCATGACTTCTAGAATCCAAAAGAGACTTTAGAATTTTTCGTGTCTGTCTGTCCGGAAATTTTGACGTTATAGACTCAAGATTGGCTGAAACGATTTCGATGAAATTACATCACAATATTCTTGCATATCTCAGAGATTAATTTTTTTAAATTTGATATGTACATTGTGTCATTCAGCAGAGCAAAGATTAAAATACAAAGGATGTTTATAATATTCATAATTTTATTTTTATTTTTCTAATAGTGGTCTTTTTAACTTATTTAACACCCTGAAAACATTCATACATTGCGACTATATTACTTCTTTTAATTTTTAAGATTATATGAATAAATAATTTTAATTTTGATCTCATAATTGGATTTTCAAGTAAGATTTTAATATAGGTAGACAATGTATGAAGGGACGTGAGAGAGATGGGACAGGGCAGGAGTTAGATGGTTATAGCTCCGGATAGAGACACTTGGAGAAATGAGGAGTTGCGGCCAAGAACTTTCAAGTATCGTAGAGCCCAGAGATAGATAGATAGATAGATATAACATAAACAATAATAATATACAATTAATTTACTGATTAAATTAAAATATATTTTAAATAAGAACACAAAAACAAACGAATGTTTTATATAATATTCTGATTGAAACAAAATGGATGAAAACCTTTTACATATAAACTTCCATCCAAATACAGGGTACAGGGGGCAGAGCCCCCGTCTAGGAATGAAGAACGCCCAACACGGTCTCAGAAGCTAGTATAATATATTTTGTATTTACGGAAGCGCTGTATGACGGAATTGATGACATCATTTAAATTTCGTATTTTAAATTAAGACAAAACTAATAAACGTTCTGAACCAATTTCAAATAATTTAAATGTATCTATTAATGCAATAAAAACAGATATGGATATAACATAAATATTTTTAATTTTATTTTTATTTATAATATACTTTGTATGTATTTATAATATACTTTGTATGAAAGATGTTAGTATTACCAAATATTTTTAAACTTTTTAAAGATTTAATATATTATAGAAAAAAAAATTTTATTTATTATTTCTATGTTATAAATCTTTCTAATCTTAATTTCTTATTTATCAAGACGAGACATCAATTCAAGTCTTCGATTGGTCTTCGAATCTAATATGAGTATAAATCATCCCTTTATTAAATCCGAGGTCAGTATTCATTATTATTTTGATTTTCAATTTAAATTTATTTATTTTAAAATTTCATAAACTAATATGTTATTTTTTTCTTCAATTTCATGTTTCCATCTTCTTTCCTGCTACTCGATTTTGATTGGAATTCCTGATTGTTTTCTCCATCACTGATGATGATGATGAAGCTCACTAAATGTAAGTAATCATGGTTATTTATTTAGCATGGGACATATTAATTAAAATAGGTGTAAATTTTATTAATTAATCCAAATGTAAATGTAATATTTCAAATAAAAAATAAAAATATATAATATAATATATATAATAATATAATATAATCCAGACCAAACGACTTATTATTCTTTTTTAATAAGGCAAACTTTTTCCAAATTTCGTAAGGCGAGGAATGGAAGGGCTAATTCATGGGGAAAGGAGGAGGCCCTCTTAAATATTCAATTGTTTTTTTTTATTTAATTAATATTTAATTTTCTTTAACTTTTTATTTCATATTGAAATATTCAATGTAGGTATACTATAATGTAATCTTTGATATCTTTAAGATAAGTTTTAACTATTTAGATAGAACTATTATTACAATTATTCAATTTAAACACCAAAAATACCATATATGTTTATTTATATATTATTTTTATTATCTCGCCAGAGATAGTATTGCGATCACGAAAATTTTCGATGTCGAGATTTTGATGTTTTTATACGTTTTGAAGGTCCCTGAATCATTTTCACTAACAGAAAAATGTCTGTGTGTGTGTGTAGCAAGACAAGATTAAGCAAAAACGAGCTTATTAGAATAATGTACCCGGGCATTATTAAAAATTCGTAGTTTTCTATCAACTTTTCAGAAATGTAGCTCATTCGAAAGAGGACCATTACCTACCACGTTTTCATTTTTTTTCCTCTCAACTGACCGTAAAAATAAAAAGATATGTTTGATAGTTTTTCACATGATTAAAAATTGTATAAAACTACTATATTTAGAATTTCAGCTTGATTGATTCCGGAAAAGTACCGGAATTAATTTTTTAAATTTCCTAACACGCGTTGACATGAAGTGGTGTCATCAACAAAGAGTCAAACACACGAATTATTTTTTAATTTTTTAAATTTTGACTTAAAAATGAAGGTAAACGTTTTAAAATTAAATTTAATATATGTTAATTAATTAATCCAATTCAATTTTGCGAGATAGTCGAGTGGAGACACTCCAGATTATTTTCTTCTAATTCTCAATTCATCCTTTTATAACACTAGTCCAATTTTAATATTACATTGTCTCGTTGTTGTCCTTAGACATATGATCTTTACTGATAATAGGAATAACTTTGTTTGATTTTTTTTTATATTTATTAAATTTTTATTACAATTATAACAATATTACATAGTTATTTATGAAATCCAATCAATTTTTATGAATATATTCTATCATTATAAAAATTGGAATTATTGTCAAAATATTTTATTCAGATATAAGGTGACTAATGATGATTTATTATGTTCCCATTTATCGACACAATAGTTTGGCAAGGAAGTTAATGCAAAATTAATACATTGTTTTTTTTTCTTTTTGAATATTCAAAGATTAATGAATGTTAATATTAATAACAATGATTAAATAGAAAGGAAGAAAGAGAGAGAGAGAGAGACATGATGATATATACTATTGAAATTATTTCAATCTAAAAATATTAGATTATATATAAATTAGAACTGAAAAACAAAAATGTAAAAATTAAAATAATTTTGTAAGAAAAAAATATCACAATCTAATAAAATGAATCGATCCATTGATTAAGGCGAATTCAATATTTTCAACTTAACATAATTTTCATATAAATTATATATTTTTTTTAATATATTAATTTTATGTTAACTGTAATTATTTTTTATGAATATGTAGTGATTAATTTATTACAAAAGAAAAATCATTGTTCACGAACAAAAATTTCAAGATATGAATTCGGTATCAAGAGAGATTTTATATGGAGTTAGATCATAAAAATCTAAAACTGTCAATCATTTATAATTAAATTGGTATTAAAATTGAATTTCTTAAATTTTGATTTACATATTAATTATATTAATAACAATATTATATTTATTAAATAACATCGAAAATTATTTTTTATACGAAAATTCTATCTCAATTTGAAATGATTTTAATAAATGAATTATCTTTAATACCAATTTAATTTTAAATGCTTGACAGTTTTAAGTTGTTATAACCTGAAACGGTCGGTTAAACTCTTGGCTCTCTCGGGCAATAAACACACACTTTGTAAATAGGTTAGTAAAATAGAGTGGGGGCATAGACTCCTCGCTAAACCTGACTCAATATACATTCTCTCGATGGTATATACCAGGATCATTCAATAAGTAAAGAGACAAATAGATATAGGTCAAAAACGGTTTATTTGATTCTTACAAAATTTAGACTTTTTATCAACAAGATCATCCCCCACACTTGTTCCATCTTTCTTGCAGCTTCCTAAGTTGATAAGCTTCAAAAATTGGGCTGGGAGGTCTTACCTCATCCTCCTTACAGTCCCGACCTTGACCCATCTGATTTTTACCATTTTGGACCACTCAAAGACGCCCTACGTGGAAAAAGATTTGCTAACAATGAGGAAGCTAAGGAAGCGATGCAAAAGTGGCTTCTGGCTAAATCGAAAGAATTCTTCGCCAAGAGAATTAGGAAACTGTATGAAAGATGGGACAAGTGCATAACTGTGGGGGGTGAGGGGATTATGTTGAAAAATGGCCTGAATTTTGAAATCGTTTTTGAGCTATAGCCATTTGTCTCTTTACTTATTGAATGTTAATCGCTATTTACAGAAATTAAATGGTTAAAAATTTTTTTTTTATATTATATATATATATTATTAAATTTCAAAAACTATAAAAAAATTACCAGAACTTTCTAACTCTTCAGGAGTATTGTCAAAGTGGCCGATGAAATCCTATTGTATAAAACTGTGTTACATCATTAATAACTTATTAATAAGCTGACATAACAATAGTGTCCAATAGAACGTCATTAATAATCAAAATTTGCTTTAATATTAGTAATAAATGTCTTTTATCCGTGATAGAATTCAATTAATTCAATTAATTAATCAATTTAATTAATTTTTAATCATTTTTAATCTGAGATTTGGATAACCACAAACGACGTAAATTTTGAAAAGGAAGATCAACAAAAAGGGTTAAAATAAATGCCGCTAAAATTACTTCTAATGTTTCTGCAATATCAAACTGAAAAACAAATAAAATTAATGTATATATATATATATAAAATATAAATATATAAAATAAAACTCTCCAAAATATACATACCAATAAATAAACTGAGTGTTGTAGTGGACCTTTCGTTTTTCCAACATTATAAAAGAAAAGTGGAAATTGAACAAGATAAAATGCATAAGAGAGTCGTGTTGAAACACGAAAACCTTTCCAAGAGAGACATTTACCAATAAAACCTGAAAAATATTTTTTAAATCATCATTTGAAAGATCATTATCATCTTTTCAAAAATACAAGAATAATTCGATTATATACTTTATGTATGAATATTAAATCTTAGTACCTGGAACAAATATTGATATACAATTCTTTAATTATTTATTACAATATGTTACATCATAGCATCAATATGATTAAAATGAATGGAACTTGGGGTCCTCAATAATAATAAATAATATTAAAAAAATATTTTAATGAAAAAATATTAAAAATTATAAAACTATCTAAAAATTAATTAATAAAAAAAACAATGAATAAATTAGTAATTTAATAAAAAATAAACGCGAAAATAGATTAAAAAAACATAAATTAACTAATAATAAGTTGACCTGTGGCCAGGTCCGAACCGACCGACGGTTTGAAATAAATTAATTTTCAGCTACAGAAACAATTTCAAATAATTTTAATATATCTATTAATGTAATAACAAACAGATATGGATAGAACATAAATATTTTTAATTTTATTTTATTTATAATATATAGCTGAAGTAGCCGGCGTTGCCCGTGATCATAATAAGGAGGCTGTGACGTCATGAAGGGCTGGGTGACGTCATATAATTTTAAATTAAGAAAAACATAATGAAGATGATTTTTCCCGAGGACAAAACCAATACATTCGTGGTGATATGTAAAAAAATCTCCTCATGCGAAATTTGGTGTGAAAATAACCCTTCCCTTACTATCGTCGATCGCTAATACTACCACTTACGGTTTCCGGATTTGCACCAAAAGTTGATCAATTCATCCCACTGATGCATTAAGTAAATATATCAAATTTCATCAAAATCGGTTGAGCCGTTCAGGCTGTACAAATCTATACGGACGGACAGACATCATGCTAAAAATACTTTTTTCTGTTAAGAAAATGCATGATTCGTGGAGATATGTAAAAATCTCCACATGTGAAATTTGGTGTGAAAACAATACCTCCCTTACTATCGTCGGTCGGTAAAAATTTATAAGAATTAACAAAAAATTAAACGACAAAACAGGTTAAAAAAATTGTTTTTAAAATATCATAAATAAACTTACAAAGTTTGCAAAACAAATAAAGATAACTTATATATTTCGTAATTTGGTTCTAAAATATTATTAAAATAAATATTTTTAACTTTATTTCGAAATTAAATAAAAGATTTTAAAATATTAAAAAAAAAGAATATTAATACTTTTTTACTTAAAAAGAATGGCAAAAGGCAAATATGGATGACGTATTTAATTGAGGAAAAAACTAATGAAGAAGATTTTTCTTCAGGCTGAAACCAATACAGATCGATTTGTATTTATAAATATTATCTAGGGTGTGAATTTCAAAAAAATCCTTCGAGCGGTTAATTAATAAATTAATTCAAAAATATACAAATATATATATACAATTTTTGCTAGTATAATAAGGTAAGATAAGATATCATCTTCAAATAACTAATCCGAATGGCAAAATTAGAAAATATATTTTTTTTGTCGGGGAGGAAATTGGCATGAATTTTTTTACAATGCTTACAAAACAAAATCCCGTTTTTTTTTTATTTTTATTTTTCCATTAAAATTCTTTCGATATTTATTTATTTTATAATATTGAAATATTTTATTTATATTAAATTCATACATTGTATGCTTGAGGAAGAAAATAGAAGTTGATTGGGAGTAGTTCAGGATAGGGACATTTGGGGGAATGTAGTTGCTGCGGCCAAGACCTTTCAAGTTTTGTAGTCACAGAAATAGATAGATAAATATTTATATTCAGGGCTGAGGAGACATGTCAAAATTGAATTAAATTAAGTTAACTTAAATTAATTAAATTAATATATAATAGGAACGAACGATGTCAGAGTAATAAATTTCGATTTAGCAATATTCTTATATTATTATTATTTCATGCATTACAATTATTCGCAGTATTTAATTTTTCTTACATCCGTACAAAAGAAAATCCAGATTTCATTTTTACTTTTCAATGGGAAAAATTTCGAAAGTAAAGTAATTATAATAATAATCATTTCTGGTATGTATTTTTCACACATCTCCACGTTTCAGGTCATTATGAGTCCAAAAAAGTTGTTTTCCCGTTGACGTATGTGTGTGTGTGTCTGTTTTGCCCCCATCCCCTCCCTACCCAATCCGCTCAAAATTTTAAAGATTTTGTTTTTTAATTTTTTAAAACTTAAATAATATTATTTTTTATTTTCAATATACTTTTAAATATATTTTACTTTTTTTTTTGTTAAAACATTTTTTTTAAATATATTTAAAAAGAGGATACCCAATGGATACAAAAATATATTTCAAATGTCTATATCAGGGGTGGGCAAATACTTTTAAAATTAAATTTTCAAAATATCTCCCGGACCAGAGGACCATATTTCGAAAACCCCAAACCGGGACATTTGTAAAAAAAATTTACTTTTTTTTTTAGAACCATATTGAATGAAAGATCGAAATAAGAGCCAAACTTTTTCAACGGGCGGGATAAAATAAGCAAAAGGGTTGGCTTTTGCCCATTCTTGGTCTTGGTCTATATGGCTCGAAAAGTCATATGGAGTCTACCTCTGTATATTTAACTGGTTTATTTGTATTTTTTCACAAAATTCTGTTTTTTTATGTTTTTCTATTTTTTTTTAATTTGCTAATATTAAAATATTTCATTTATATTTATAATTATTTTAAATAATAATTTAAATACCTGCTTGGCCGGTATATTCCAAAATAATAATCCATACAAAAATCAAAGTCCAAGTAATTGGAGCGGAAGCAGCATACCAAGCAGCCTCTTTTGCATCATATTTAAACTTGGACGGTGTCCATCCAGCTGGTGCTAAATAGGATGTATAGAATAGAATTCCCATCACTAACCATCCAAGATATCGAATTTTCTATTTAAAAAAAATAAATTAATAATATAAATTAATAAATTATCAATAAAATATATATAGGTGTATATATATATTGATTGATATATTTAATAAAAAATTTTATCCTAAATGACTAAAATTCATGAGCCTGCGATTTTTATTTTTCTTAAATTTTTGTGATATTAATATTCAACATTTACTGGTTTAAGAAATTTTACATTATATATAATATCCAATAATATAATATATACTTCAGAAATACTTTTGAAATAAAATTTCCTATAAATTATATCTCCCCGAGAAACTTTATGTTGCGTTGACATGAACCCAAAATCCAGACAACATTAAAATCTTTTGAAACCATAATGGAAGTCAAGGAGAATAAGCGATTTACTAAAAACTTTGTAATCGGGAATTGTTACAATAATTTTAAAAAAATGCCTAGGGCGGGCTTTATTCACTATTATCAAGTAAAACGTTAATTTGTTTCATCATTCATTATTTGAGTTCATACATAATACATATTCAACAATATCTTTCATTCATTCAATCACTCCCTCACTCAATTGTATAAAAATTAATTAAAATAATTAAATATAAATAAAAAACACATATAATACTAGTGTTATTATCACACATTTTTACTTTTTTCATCTTAGGATGTAATTTAATGAAATATAGTTGGGAAGTGTACATTTTTTGCTGAAAAAATATTGATTTAAAATAATTAATCTTAATATTACTTTTATAATCTAATGAAAATATAATAAAAAATTAACTAAGAGCTTTTGTTATTTCTATAGTATCAGTTTGTTAAAGTATCAGGTATATAATATTAACATTTTACGAAGGTAATATGTGTGCAGTGAGTGGTGATACGTTATTACTATAATACTTGATAATTGTTTGCATAAGTTGATTATTAATAAAATTAAAAATAAAAAAATAAGAAAAATGAAAATATCTTCACATAAGCTCAATTATTTGATTAAACAAAAATCTTACTTTATCAATTGGATAATTGTGTCCAATTTTTTTAAGAAAAAATCCTAAAACTATTCCTAAAATATAAACACTTAGACGATGTGCAGGTAGAATATAGGAATAGTTTGCTGTGCGAAACATTTGACTAACACTAAAAAAGAAAATTACTTTTATTATTAATAGAACATTAATATATTATTTGTTTCATCATTCATAATTTGAGTTCATTTATATAAAAATTTATTAAAATAATATACATTTTTAATTATTATTATTATTATTATTATATAATTTATATTATTTCAATTGAATTTAAATAATAAAACATTTTACATATAATGAAAATAAATATGTATTCTTAATACTTTAAACAAAGAATACACAATTTTTTCAATTTTAAATAGAAACTTACGGGGATCCGAAATAAATAAAAAGGCTAAGTTCATGTACAAGCGTGGCGGAGTATCGAAGGAATGTTGAGCCAAGAAATAAAAAACTTATTAATGCCGCTCCGAATCTTGGCATTTTCCATAAAATATAAACGATAAATGGAGCAATGAAAAATAGTTGTGTATCAATGCCCACATGATGAGTATGAGTGAGACACTAAAAAATAAATTTCAATGATACTTTTAATTATATAAGAAAAAAATGAAATTATAGAAAAAAACATTGCACAATATAAATTAAATAAATTGTATATCTCGATAAAAAAGTGAAAAAAACAAAAATAAATCAATAACAAAAATTTAAAAAAATATTAAAAAATTTATAAATATAAAAAAAGAAAAAAAAATAATTCTTACAATGTTTTCAAATCCAAAATAATTATGAATAAAAAGGAAATTTCGCCACCAATTCGAGCGGCATATTTCTGCATGATAATTGACAACCAGTGGCCATTGAGGACCAGATCCCAGCCAAGGTAGAATAAACGTGCAGAATAGAATGAGAGCAGCCAAATTTGGTACTAAACTAAGAATAATCAATTTATATTATTATTATTAGTAAAGTATTTTAATAGATTCCTAAAAATGTAGAATTTATCTTATTTTTACCGAAACATTCTAGAAGTATATTCGGTTTTAATATCAATTCGTTTGTTACGTTCCAACTGAGAGAGAAATGTTCGTGTTGTTAAGAGTGCACTAATCATGATAAATGGATCTGTGTATAAACTGGCATTACGACCAATCATTGTCCAGGATTTGTCCAAAACCTAGAAAAATACATAAGTAGATCGTATTTCAATTATAATAGTAATTCATTAAAATACTTGTTTGTTTGTTTTTGTTATTTTTCGATCTATATATGGAAAATAATTAAAATAAAATATATGTAAAAAATAAACTAAAAACTATTGTTAAACTTTGTACAAAAAGTTTCCTACTATATCTCGTCTATTTCTTCTTTTATTAAAACAATTATTTTATTTCATACTTTTAAAGGGCGGATTTTTTAATTAAAAAAAACCTGTGACTTTGTACGTCCTAAGCAAGGACAACTCCTATCAAGTAGGTTATATCAATTAAGTGTCCTATGATCAGTAGTACGGGTCCTATCAACCTTTACCTTGATTTACTTGATCGGAGTCTCTATTAAGTAGCTTTCTCAATTTTGATCCCGGAGGCTGGGTTGACTCCTTCCCATAGAACCTACCTAGAGAAATTCACTTGCCAGGACTTGTACCTGGGACCACGAGAATGTAAGGCAGCTTCGCTAACCTCTTACCCTGTGGCGCCTTATTTTTTAATTTATATATATAATTTAATTTCCCTTAAACACTAGAAATGTAAAAATATTAAAGTTTATTTACTGATGATCTTCTATAATTAAAAAGGGTGGGGGGCAACTGCGATAGCTCACATTCTCGGGTTCAAGTCCCGGTCCTGGAAATGGAATTTTTCTAGCTGGAGTCTTTGGGACAGCGTCAACCCAGCCTCCGGGAACAAAATTGAGAAACCTTGTCGTTTTTGATATTACAATGTCCCATATCATGACCTTCTTCAGAATTTGTACTGGTCGGAACTTTGACAAAAATATTAAAAATAAAAACAGAATATCTATTGAACTTTTAAGATAACTGAAATGGTAGTATATGCAGATCATAAGAATTTCATTAACATTTAATTAACATTCATTAAGTTATAAAAATATTTTTCAATAAAACTATTTTTCATTAGTCATAAATTATAGATTATCAAATACCGTTGTCATTTGCGTTCTATTCATGTATGGATCGAAAAAAAGAGCCAACGATTTATGTGCTACTAATAGAAGATAAGCATTAAAAAATCGTATTCCATGGACACTGGATATTTCTTCAGCTTTGTCTTTCGTGTCGAAAAGTTGTTTGAGGTTCCGTTGGGGCGAGAAGCATTGAAGAATAGCAGACATCCTCCCTTTTAAAAAATAAATTATTTTTTTAGAACGAATTGGAATATAATTGAAAAATAATATTAACGTGTCTCCTTACCTAACTTGAGATCAAACATTTCCTTTAATGCAGCCACAACTGTAAGAAGAAGTAGCCCCAAAAAAACATTTCTAAATGGTATAAAAAAAAATTTATAGTAATGATTGAAAATTCTAGATTAGAGAGGTATACTAATTAATATTTCAATTCCTACTATTAGTTCACACTCTACCTTTCTATATTCGAGAGTTCTTCAATAAGTAAAGATACAAATGGATATAGCTCAAAAACGGTTTATTTGATTCTTACAAAATTCAGGCTATTTTTCAACATAATCCCTCCCCCCACCCACTTGTACCATCCTTCATACAGTTTTCTAATTTCCTTGGCGAAGAATTCTTTCGATTTACCCCGAAGCCACTTTTGCACCGCTTCCTTAACTTCCTAATTGTTAACAAATCAGATGGAACGAGGTCGGGACTGTAGGGAGGATGAGGTAAGACCTCCCAACCCAATTTTTGAAGCTTAGGAAGCTGCAAGAAAGATGGAACAAGTGCATAACTCTGGGGGTGATCATGTTTAAAAAAGCCTAAATTTTCTAAGAATCAAATAAACCGTTTATGATCTATAGTCATTTATCTCTTTGCTTATTGAATGATTCTCGTATATTTATATATTTATCTTGTACAAATTTTCCATCGTGAATTAAATAGTTTTTATTTATTCACTCAAGTTCAAATAAAGTTTTTAAACTTGTAGCCTATGACATGTGATGATTATATAATTTTTCAAATATTCATTCAATTAATTAAATTTAATTAATTAATTTTAGTTTTATATGGGAGAAAATAATTATCTTACATAAGATATTTAGCAGGATATAGATTTGTCTTGCAATAGCTAATAATATTTTACCAGTTAAAAATAGGAATTGACTTAAAAATTTTTTCTTTATAATACTTGTTTAAATTTAACTCAAAGATCTCTTTATAATAAGAAAATGTCATTATCAGAGACAATAGAGGTCAATTCTTTTTAACTGGTATATCGAAAATAATATTTTTTGTAGAAATTTGAACACAGTAATTCATTAATGGATTCCATCTGACCCGACAATCCATGTGCTCCAGGGGATTGGCACATTCCTTTGTTGACACATGCCAGGATCGACTCGTACTTTTGGAGTGATACAAGTGTCTTGGAGAGTAGAATCCAGACGATTGATAATCTCTGTCTCGACATGCTGTGGTGAACAGGAAGCAGGAATGCAGACGCCCCAGAGGATGCTGGAATATCTGGGTACCCTGTGTCCCGGCTACAGAAACACCCATCATATTTTGTAATACATAATATTATATAGATTATATATAAAAAGGATAAGTAGTGGGTGGACACTCTTCATAGCCCCAATAGAGATACATTTACTTCAGGGAAGCGACCCAAACCATAAATTCCATCCAATCCCTATTAAAAATCCATTTATAAACTTATTTATTTATTTATTTATTACTTCATCCATTTATAAACTCGGCAATCCGTCTAGCAGAGGTGCCGTTTTATGGCTAACAACCCCCTAATCTATGACGAATTCTAAAAAAAACAAATAGAGAACGCTGGAAACAGTTAGGTTTACATCCAAAAACGAAAAGGATAGAAAAATAGCTTTAAAAAGAAGATATCTTATATAATAAAAAATAACATATATAAACATGAAACACTTGAACTTTGAATTTCTCCCTGCAATTATATTAAGTAAACGGATAAACTCTAAATAGTTAATGAAGGTTTAATAGTTCAATGAGATGAATCAAAATTCCATTGAAATCTAATAGAGAATTTATTTAATAAGCCCATGGATCTTTGGAAACTTTTGATGATTTTACTAAGTATCTCGACGAATTGAACAACTTTTAGATAAGGGCAATGTATCAACTTTCTTAAAACTATTAAACAAATGGTAGAGAAGTAAAAATAATATATTTAAAGGATTTTCTTTATATTTTAATACAAGATATAGAAATAGTTTAAGGTGAACTTTAAATTTATAGGGAATTTATTTGTTTGAAAAGTCAATTAAATTGTTTATATATATCTATATATGTATAATGTATATATAGAAAGAATCATTTTAGAGATTATTTCTGAGACTATTTTTTTATTTTTTTTAATATATATATATATGAGGGCAGGTCAATAAGTCCGTGATTTTTGAATTTCCCGTCTCTTAAATGAAATGGCAACACTGTTCCTATCAGCAGGGAACTATCAGCTGACTCCTGTCGACATTTGTGAACCAGTTGGATCATTTAATTTGTTTGACATCCTTTAATAGCAGACTACCTCGTGATTGGAGAAGAAAATGGAAAAAGTAAATTTCCATGAAAATCCATGAATTGATCTCTCATTCGCCCTATTCTCCGAATTTAGCCTCTAGTGACTATTTTTTATTTTTAAACCTAAAGAAATGGCTCGGCGCAAAGAGATTTGACTCCAACGATGAAATCATCTCACAAACAAATCTATTTGGATGTGGTCGATTAATTTTCTTTTTTGGAAGGGATAAAAAAAAAGTCGAATTGGCAGTCGTGGGACTGGCCGACAGAAGTGAAAACTTGCGCGTAAGAAATTTGAAAGCAGACGGAATGCACACCAGCTTCACGAGAAAAATGAAATTTATATACGTATATATATATATATAAAATTCATAATTATTTTTTTCAGCAAACTGATTATTATTACAAAAATATTAAAAATACGATGTGTATGAATATATATATATATATATGTCTGTCTGTCTGTCTGTCTGTCTGTGTGTGTATGTGTCTGTCAAATACTCAAAAACTACCCGTCCGATTGCGATGAAACTTTCAGGGATTGTTGTGGGCGTCCCAGGGAAGGTTTTAGTGTAGTTAAATCCAAAATTAATTTATCCAAAATTAATTTAAATAGTAATATTTTGGTAAAAGTCTATTTATGGTTACCATGGTTACATTGAAAAATTTATACAATAAATAAATAAAAATAATTGGAAATCTTTTCAACTTATTATTTTGATAAATTTTATTAATATTTTTAATTTTTTTTAAACTGCCAAAAATAACATACCCATAATAATAGTTGTAATAAAAATAAAAAATAAATCACAATGTAAGTAAAATATTGAATCGTTTTATTTATATTGTTTCAATTATTGTTTGAATATTTATTAAATTTATATATAGATTAATTTACATGTTTAAATGTATATTTAATAAATTTATTTATTGATTCTTAATATTAATAATTCCAATTACTTTCTTGAAATTTTTTACCGACCGACGATAGTAAGGGAGGTATTGTTTTCACACCAAATTTCACATGTGGAGATTTTTACATATCTCCACGAATCATGCATTTTCTAAACAGAAAAAAGTATTTTTAGCATGATGTCTGTCCGTCCGTCTGTCCGTCCGTCTGTCCGTCCGTCTGTCCGTCCGTATAGATGTGTACAGCCTGAACGGCTCAACCGATTTTGATGAAATTTGGTATATTTACTTAATGCATCAGTGGGATGAATTGATCAACTTTTGGTGTATATCCGGAAACCGGAAGTGGTAGTATTAGCGATCGACGATAGGAAGGGAAGGGTTATTTTCACACCAAATTTCACATGAGGAGATTTTTTTATATATCACCACGAATCATGCACTTTGTATTGGTTTTATCCTCGGGAAAATCATATTTATTAGTTTTTTCTTGATTTAAAATTATATGACGTCATCCAGCCATTCATGACGTCACAGTCTGGTCTTACATATATATTATAAATAAAATAAAATTAAAAATATTTATGTTATATTCATATCTGTTTTATATTACATTAATAGATATATTAAAATTATTTGAAATTGTTTCTGTAGCTGAAAATTAATTTACTTCAAACCGTCGGTCGGTTCGGATCTGGCCACAGGTCAACTTATTTTTATTTAAAAGCATATTCAGCATATCTCGCAAATTTGAATTGGATTAAATAACATATATTAATTTAAATTAAATTAAATTAATTCAATTATAAATTAAAATTAATAAATAATATTTATTAAACCAGCGAAAGTTTGGCTCTTTTTTGATGGCACCACGTCACGTGTTGGCGCGTGAGATTTCCAGTGTTAAAAAATTAATTCTGGTACTTTCAGCAATTCAATTTTCGATGTTGAGATTTTGATGTTTTTGATGTTATAAATAATATTTATTAAATTATAATTTAATTAATTTAATTTAATTTAAATTAATAAATATTATTTAATCAAATTCAAATTTTCGAGATAGTCGAGTGGATAGTGGAGTGTTTGGCTCTTTGTTGATGGCACCACGTCACGTGTTGGCGCGTGAGATTTCCAGTGTTAAAAAATTAATTCTGGTACTTTCAGCGATTCTATCAAGCTGAAATTCTAGCAGTTTTATACAATTATTAATCATGTGAAAAATTATCAAACATATATCTTTATTTTTACGGTCACACACACACACACACACACATATTTAAAAATTAATTTATTAAAATATATATTATATAATATATTATATATAGTATATAATTTAATATATATATATATATATATTCTGAAATTAATTTTAAATTATATAAATATATTAGAAATTAATTTAATATAATTTAACACATAATAATATATTAAAATATTTTATTTTATATATACATAATTTAGTAATACTGATTATTAATGTAAATATAAATAATAATATTTAATATGGCAAATATGTAAAATTTTGTAAAGAATGTATCAGAAGTTTAGTGTCTAACATTCTGGCGTATTGCGGATGCGTATATAGGTCGGTCGGTCGTTTGAAATCTATATTTTTTCCCCATCCCGCAAAAGTGCTCAACGCCGCTAAAGAAGTTTTCACTTCAAAAATTGGAAAAACGTTGGACGAAGTGTATAGAGCTCAAAGAAGATTAGGCTGAAAAATAAAAAAAAATTATCCAAAAACCTGGGTTTCATTCAAAAAATCACGGATTTATTGACCTGTCTTCGTATATACAAAAATAAAATAAATTTAATAAATTATTTTAGTTGATTACAGTGTTTCAGGAAGTCGTGGGTATCTCTTTCCACAACCTAGATAAGATATCAATATATATATATATATTATATAGTGTATATAAATATATAGATAAAGGCCCTTAGGCAGTCGAAATCCCTTTCATATAAAAATTTTATAATTATAGTTTTGTTACACAACAGATTTAGGAATATAATTTTTCTGCAAAAAAAAAAAAAAAAAAAAAAAAAAGCAAAATGTGCAGCATCGTACACGTGGCGGAAGTGAAACTTCTTACAATCTAGAGAATAAGATAAATTTTAGTTGAGAGTGTGAGTGAGAGAGAAATAGAGAAAAATAAAGGGATCATTTCGAAAGACATATAACAGTATAAAATTTTCGTAACAAATATTCGCTTTATTATTATTATTATCTACTCTATCATCATATCTACATTGCCTGTACTATTGTCGGTTGGTGCTTCAATTGGTAATACTGATATTAATGGCTTGTGATAACTAAAATAAGATATATATGTTCGTGATTCGATATTTTCTATATAACGTGTAAAAACAGCATCTATTGTAGTTCCAGATTTTGTTGTTGATTCCTTGGGATCGTTATTTATAAGCAGACCAAATGTTTCTTGAAGAAAGTTGATCAACGGCAACGAATCATCAGATCCAAAATTTACATTAAAATCTCCCCCGAGAATTAGAGGGATTTTATCTTCGCCTCGTTCAAGTGCATTAGCACCTGTGTGGCTATAAACCAGTAGTGAACGGTGTATGAAATAAATAATATCGTCTAAATTTTGGTCGTTATTTTTTTTCGGCATAGTGAAATCTGTGGAGTAGAGAAAAGCAGTTTTAAATGCAATAATAATTTTAAATCGATTTAGTAGTGTTAAAGTAATGTTGAGATTCGGATAAATAACGTGAATGGTCATCGACGCACATAACTGTATGTGTTGGCGTGTGAATCGCCGACCATGTTCACACACACAATTACATGCGTCGGTATGCGTGCACGCTGTATATTTGACTTGAGAATTTTAATTATTTCACGATATATATATATATATATATATATATATAAATATCAATTTTTACTATCTCGCCAGAGATAGTATTGCGATCACGAAAATTTTCGATGTTGAGATTTTGATGTTTTTATACGTTTTGAAGGTTCCTGAATCATTTTCACTAAGGTTGAGAAAAATGTCTGTATGTGTGTGTGTGTGTGTGTGTGTGTGTGTGTATGTGTGTGTGTATGTATGTAGGCAAGATTACGCAAAAACGGTTTGAGCTAGAATGATGAAATTTGGTACATGGACATTATTCAAAATTCATAGTTTTCTATCAACTTTTGAGAAATGTAGGTCAACCGGAAGAGGGTCATTACCTACAACGTTTTGATTTTTTTTCCTCTAAAGTGACCGTAAAAATAAAGATATATGTTTGATAATTTTTCACATGATTAATAATTGTATAAAACTGCTATATATAGAATTTCAGCTTGATTGATTCGCTAAAATTACCAGAATTAATTTTTTAACACTGCAAATCTCACGCGCCAACACGTGACGTGGTGCCATCAACAAAAAGCCAAACATGCGCTGGTTTAATATTTATTATTTATTATTTATAATTTATAATTAATTAAATTTAATTTAAATATAATATATTATGTTATTTAATCCAATTCAAATTGCGAGATAGTCGAGTGGAGACACTCCAGATTTTCTCTAATCTTAAGAGAATATCAATGCAGATTCAGGCTAAATGGGACACCTTTATATCAAATCTAATCTCGTTAAGAAAATTTAATATTTCTGTACACAAATTATTCAGTTTTGGCAAAGTGTATGACTCAGTTTAAATTAAAATGTATATAAATTAACAAAATGAAATTTTTTTGGATACAGAATTTCAACCAAATACTATATAAATAACTATCGGGGTACAGGGGGCAAAGTCCCCTGTCTAGGTGTGAAGAGTGATAAAGGCGGTCTTGAGCATCTATTTATTATATATTATATATATTAAAAATAATATACAAATAAGTAATAAGTATATTTTTGTTGTTTCTCAATTTATATTTTTTTCTCATTATATAGAATATATATAGGCATATGATACAAAAAAAAAAAACTTTTATTTCTTAAATTCATATTATTTAATTTAATTTAAATTATTTTTCATTAATTTACAAACTAATTTTTTTTTCTTTTAATTGTTTTATTCTTTGACGGACGCACTAGTCGTTTATATAAATCCTTCTCCTTATTTATAGAAAAAATTATTTTCGAGATTTTTTAAATAAATATTGATATAGAGTATTAATTATGTTCAAGCATTTACGGGTATATATATATATATATATATATATATATATATATATATATATTTAATGTGAAAGATATTTATAAAATTCAATTCAAGTAATTTACAATATATTTAAAAAGTTACAAGCCTAAATTAGATTCTTTTTCTTATTACAAAATCTATATATATAAAAAAAGGTTTTTGTCTGCACATTGCTCAGAATTTAAAAATTTTTGCATATCTTCGCGTTTCATGACCTCTAGAATCCAAAAGTGACTTTAGAATTTTTCATGTCTGTCTGTCTGTCTGTCTGTCTGTCCGGAAAATTACTATTTTATGGACTCAGAATTGGCTGAACCGATTTCTATGAAATTACATCACAATATTTTTATATACCTCTAGAGTAACATAGGCTATAAATTTTATTAATATTTAATCAATAACCGCAGAGATTAATTTTTTAAAGTTTATATAATTCTCCGTGTTGTTCATTCAAGAGCCTGCCGTGGCCCACTGGCTCTAGCGGAATCATTTCAAACAATGAATTATCATAGCCATTCCCAATCAAAGAATTATTATAATATTTCACTTTTTATTTGAAATTCTAATATTTAAATATCAATTCAATTAGATATAATTTATTCTAAAAGTTCCCATTTTATTTTATTTAATAAAATATTTAGATCATATTTATATTAACTTAATTTTTATTTATTCTCTAATATTTGAATATTTCTTCTTTTCTATTTGAAAGTGAAAGGTTAAAAAATCTCTCGCTAAGAACATTCAATATTTCTATACACAAAATATTCAGAGTATTGGCAAAGCGTATCACTCACAATCAGTTTAAATTGAAATTTATATAAATTATCAAAGTGAAAATTTTTATTTGTTTAAATTTTATTACAATGAATCAAAAAAAATTAAATATATAGATCACATGATTAAGAGAATCACGAAACTTGAGGGAAATAACTGTTGGACGGAGGTCGGACATGACAGAAACTGTAAGCGAAATCTTCATATATTGCGACTAATAATTTTCAAATCCCCTAGCACCACAGAATTAGATAAGTTTCTTTTAAAGGAGGAAAATAACTATGATCTAAAAAAATTAATAAATGAACTTAATAAAAAAAAACAAATAAATCAATTAATTTAAATTAATACTATTAATGAATGTTTATATTGGTAATTTATCTATAGTTTTATACCGTTAATTTTTATAAATTGTCTCAAGTCTCTATTTTTGCATTTTCTCAAGTTTCATTATAATTAAAAATATTCAATAATAATCTAGCAATGAAAATAAAATACCAAAATGTAATGATCAAGAAATATTATACTCTATTTCACTATTATAACATATACAATACATAAGAACCATAGGCGGAGGAAATATTAGGAGATATCATTGCGGGTTCAGGCCAAATCGATCAACATTAATTAAGATATTTAAATTATGACAGATATTAGGAAAAAAACCGCGAATTCAATATTTCTGTTCACTAATTATTTGTAGACTTTAGTAAAACATATGCATGGCTCAATTTAGATCAGCATAAACTTTTTCAAATTTTGATCTTCAAATTTGTCTTGAAGGTAGTAAAGAAAAAATAAGATGCGGAAATCAATTATAAAATATTAGGTTACCCAGACGACTTAAATATAATAGGAGGTTTGAAATTAATAGTGATAAGAAAAAATATTTAGTAACAAAGAGAACAGGTATTAACATACAAAATCTTAATATACAAAATGTAGAATTTGAATATGTAGAAAAATTGAAGGAAATCACGAAGGAAAATAATATTTGAGAAGAATTTAAATCGGGGTTGCAATCGGGAAACGCCTGTTATCTTGCAATAAAGAGGCTCATCTCATCAAAATTATTATCAAAGTGAATATATAAAAAAATTATTTTGCCTGTTGCATTATATGGCTGGGAGGCATGGTCTATGGCCCTGGGAGATGAGAGTAGATTCGGAGTATTTGAGAATAGGATTCTTCCCTGCATTTATTGACCAAAGAAAGATGAGGTCACCGGGGAATAGGGGAGACTGTATAACAAGAAATTGCATGGCCTCTGCACCTTCAGAAATAGTTAGGGTTATAAAAGGGAAAAAGTTGCAATAGGCAGGGCACGTGGCTTGAATGGGAGAGGAAAAAGATATTGGTGGGGAGACCGATTGGAAAACGTCCGCTTGGATAACCAAGGACGCGTAGGAAGGGACGTAAGAGAGATGGGACAAGGGCTCAGGATATGGACACTTGGAGAAATGTGGTTGTTGCGGCCAAGAACTTTCGAGTATCTTTAAGCCACATAGATAGATAGATATAACATATACAATAATAATATTTATAATTAATTTACTGATTAAATTAAAATATATTTTAAATAAGAACACAAAAAGAAATGAATGTTTTATGTAATATACTGATTGAAACAAAATGAATGAAAACCTTTTACTACTTTCAACCAAATACTATGTACCACTCGGGGGTACAGGGGGCGGAGCCCCCGTCTAGGTGTGAAGAGCGCCGAAGGCGCTCTGAGCAGCTAGTATAGATATATTTATATAAAATGTTTTAAATTTTTTAAAATGCACAGAGAATATACATATATTTTGATGGAATAATATTCTCTGTTAGACGCATGCGCATAGGTCAAACAAACACCATCTCATTGTCAGTAAAATAGCTAATAGCAAGGCTAATAACTTGGACATGAAATGGCAAGTGATTATTGAAAAAAAAAATTATTTATTTTAATTATTAATAGCAGTTTCAAGAAATAGAACATATATAAATTTCGATAATATGAAATTGTATTAAAACTGAAAAGAAACATAAACAAAATTCAAGTTTATAAATCTAATGTAAGTAAAAATATTTAATCTAATTGTATTTTTATTAAAACTAAAATATATATATATATAAAAATCAATTTATTTTTTAATCAAACATTCATTATCAGGACCATATTCACAGGCCAGAATGAATAAATAATTTTGTTCTATTTAATCAAGACTTTTTTTAAATCATTCATTCTATGGCAACAATATTTCAATTATTATTAAAAGTTTGAAAAATTATTTTTTTGTTTTTAATTCGTAAAAATATTGTAACATCTTATTATATTCAAAAAATGTGTTCAGCCGAAGAGAGCGGGATATAATAAAAATAAATATAGTTGCTATATCTCATTATAATATAAAACTTTCAAAGCTGGATAATTAATCTATTCCAGGTTACACTAATCACTTGTTTATAATTAAGTTTTTGAACTTAAAATGTCTATTTTCATTAAACTGGTTTATTTATTATATTTTTTTTGTCGAGTTGAAAATAGTTGATTTATTTATCGATATATTCTTAACTAAAAAGTCATCCATATACGTACATCAAATATATTGGACTTATGTGTGTATAAAGATAAAATATTAGATTTTTAATCATTATGTCATTGATATATATATATAATTTTATTATATAATTATATGCTTATTATGTTTACTTAAGAAATGAAAAGTAATTTTTCTAATTAAATTATTAAATATTGATTAAGATGAATAAAAATTAAAAAAACAGACCAAACAATCATTGACGTTATAATTTTATTTCGTTTAATTGAATAAAAATATAGATGAAAGAAAAAAAAATATTTTATTTTATTAAAAAATAGATGACCATGCAGATGGCAAAACACTTGTATTTCAACCCCGTAATCCCAGGTTCGATTTACGACCATGGCAAAGGAAATTTTCTCTTTCTGGAGTCTGGCACACAGCTTACGTTATCAAAATTAGGAAGCTAATTGAAATAACAATTAGCGGTGTCCGATCAATAAAATCAACATCAAGGTTGAGATGAGCCGTTGTACTGATAATACAACATCTCTACTCCTCTTAGGTAACCGACTTTATAGGTGCTGTTCTTTTATAGGATGTTTAAAAAGCTAGAGATAACTATAATTTACTTTTTTTAATTTTCGGAAATTAAATTTTAGAAGTTTTTTAAACCAATGTGGGAATTAAGTAACAGATTGTAGAGAGAAGAACGATTGATTTTTTTCAATTTACTATTTTTTATTTGATAAGTAAGGTAGAGGAGAGTAATTTCGTCACTGAAGGTAATTTTGTCACTATTTTTAAAAAACCATTAATTATAAGATTATAGGACCCATCAGTATTGAATGAAATTTATTTTTTAAAATTTGGGGCCTTTGGAAACTCCTATATACAAAAATTATTGTGCCCCATTTCAATATGGCGGACACAAAAAATTCCGAATCAAGCATTGGTCAGTATCTCTTTGTTTTATTAAATTTCTTAGCATTTTTCATAAGAATTTAGTACTGTTTCATAAGATTTTTGCTGTCAAGTTTTAAGCTTTATTCACAACGGGGAGTTTTTTTTTTTAGAATTTAACTCTCTCTCTCTCTCTCTGTGTGTTTAACTATCTATTCAAAACAACAAAATGTGGTTATAAACGCTTGGGGTTGCTTTGGGGGGGGGGGGGGGTGACGATAATACCGACAATCAGAAGACTTGATGTATTGAATTTTGCCAGTGTGACGATTTTATCTTCATTTATAATTATTTTTGACTTGATGTTAAATCGTCACTTGCTTTAACCACTTAATGCTAGGATTTTTTTGTGAAATGAGGTCAAAAAGGCAGGTTTTTATGTTTTTATTTTTAATATTGATAAATTAGAAATCATAATATAAACTTTAAAAAAAAATACAAAAATTGAAAAACGTTATTTTTTTAAAAAAATTGGAGTGTCTCCACTAGACTACAAAAAATCTCTCAAATTTGAATTAGATTAATTAACATATATTATATTTAAATTCAATTTAATTAATTATAAATTATAAATTAAAATTAATAAATATATATTAAACCCGCGCGTGTTTGGCTCATTGTTGATGGCACCACGTCACGTGCTGGCACGTGATTGCCAGTCAACCTGTTAAAAAATTAATTCCGGTACTTTTAGCGATTCAATAAAGCTGAAATTCTATATATATAAGTTTTATATAATTTTTAATCATGTGAAACCCTTGGAATGCAATTATTAATCACATAAACACTCCAAAGAAAATCAGTAAGACGCGAAATGTATACATGGTGGATGAATTTTCAATTTTTTTAGATTAGATTAGATTAGATGGAATTTAATTATATTTAAATGGAATTAACTTAAATAAAAATTTCATTTTGATTCAGCTGAGTGAAAAATTGCTTTTTTTACCCATTAGATTTTAGAGCAGAAGGAATCCTAAGTAAAAATATGTGAGTGACGAAATTACATACAATTATGACGAAATTAACATCAACGATTACATGAATTGACGAAATTACCTACATTTCAGAAAATGCTTAATTTTCTTCCAAAATTTCTGGTATCAGTATCAATAAGAAAAATTAAAATTAATAAGTTATTCAAATTGGCATTACTGAGTTCTGTTGCGAAAAGTCATTTAGCATATATGAAAACTAACATGGCAGCATTAGGAAACGTGTTCAAAAATGGCTTACGAAATTACCCTCCTTTACCTTAATATTTATATTTCCTATAGGATATTTAGCCCACCGCTGCTTCTATGATGATTATGTTGTAACTTGTGGAATCAGGAGTGAAATGCAATGAAATAGAGAAATAAATTTATTATAATTTAAAATTTTGGTGGATATATATAGATGATAAATCTAATAAATGGTAATGGGCGAAGATGAAATAGATTATATCATTTGGATGAAATTTTATAAATAAAAATAAAAGAATAATTACTGACAAGTCATTGTCATATCCTCTGCCAATGTGTGGTCGGAAAAATAATTCTTTAATTTTTCATTTATATAAAACAATTATTATTCAAGGGAAATAAATATATTAAAGCTATGAAAATAATGATAATTTTTTTATATATAATAATTTATTTATTTATATTATATTATATATATATACACGGCCGGTGTTACCGGGGGTGCAACCCGTGCTGCTGCACACGGCGGCAAGGTGTACTATTATGCTGATTTCCGGGCCGGGAGGAGCAAGGTTATGGGAGGGGGGGGGGCGCCAAACAAATGTTTTGCACGGGGCGGCAAGCTGAGTTGCGTCGGCACTATATATATATATATATATAAATTAACTTGGAACTTTATAATAAATAAAAATAAAAAAATATTGTGACTGGGTCATTATTATATCCTCTTCCAATGGCTGGACAAATAAATTTTCTTTATTTTTAATTTATATAAAACATTTATTATTCAAGGTAAATAAATAAATAAAAGCTTTGAACATAATAATTAATTTTTGATATATAAAATAAACCTATATAATAAAGAAAATAAGTTAAAATAATTAATTTTATATAGAATTAAATAACATTTTAATTTATATCCTTTTTTTCAAATAAATATAATACCAATTTCTATAACATGTCATATCACAAAGCATAAATAAATTATATTTTTTAAATCGCATCAAATATATTAGTTAACTCCACAACTGAAACAGATATTATTTTGTAGGATAGGGAAGAAAAGTTGCTAGTGTACGTTTGAATGTTATATAATATATAAGTGCAAACCTGATTAAAAAAGTGTGTTTTGCTCACAATTAATATTTTTAAATTGAGTTCTTTTAAATCTCTAATAACATCTGAATATCGGGAGATGTTTTAAATTTAATTTTAATTTTTAAATATACTATTCCACTGTCAAAGTACGTAGTGGGTACAAAATTGCATATCTCGCACTGAAACTTGGGATTTAAATTTAACTAAATATGGAAGTTAACTTTTAATATTTATATATGATTAATGGCGCATTCTATATTTCATTGTGCAAAACTTTAATGACAACTTTAGAACACCCAAAAACAAGTTAGAAATGTATTCTTATGACTTTAAAACATAAAGAAATACTTAAATATCATAGTACATAGTTAGATGGAATAACAAATTATAATAAAATAATTATAAATATAATAATAATAATTATAAATAACCGGTTGTATATTATATTCTGATAATATATATATATATATATATATATATATATATATATATAATTAATTTATATATTTTATTAAAAACAAAAAATAAAAATAAAATTAAAAGAATAAAAAACAGTACAATTTTAAGAAATTTATTAAAATTAAATATAAATGAGGAATAAATCAAATCATTCTGTCTTATGATAAATTAATCGAATATAATTAAAAAAGAGATTAAATAAAATCAACTTACATCGTCAAAGGTGCTGTGAAAAGGGTGCCGTGAATGAACGAGCTCGTGGATATGGCGTAGGCGTGGACTAGCGCAGGTGTGATTCAGGTTCATTTCAATTTGAGCGAGGCAGTAGCTCGTCTCCAGACCGGTGTCCACGGCAAGACAAAGGTCGAGATCACCGAATTGGTTCACATTCCCATTCAATAAACCAGACGGTAATTTTGCTGATGCATCATACACTAGCAAAGAATAATTTTTAATCTAAAACATAGTTTCTTTGATTTAAGATTTAAAAGAAAATAAACTGAATTTACGTTAAGAAGTTATATTATAAAATGATAGGAATATACCTATAAATTGGTATCTAATTAGATTATTTTTGATCAGTGGCGTATATAGGGGGAGGGAGAATTTTCCTTCATATAATAAAAAAAAACTATCTCACAATTTGAATTGGATTAATTAACATATGTTATATTTAAATTGAATTTAAATAATTATAAATTATAAATAAAATTTAATAAATATATATTAAACCAGCGCGTGTTTAGCTTTTTGTTGATGGCACCACGTCACGTACTGACGCGTGATTTGTAGTCGTGTTAAAAAATTAATTCCGGTATTTTCAGCGATTCAATCAAGCTGAAGGAAAAAAAATGAAAACGTGGTAGCTTCCGAAAGAGCTTCATTTCTCAAAAGTTGATAGAAAACTACGAATTTTGAATAATGCCCTATGTACAAAATTTCATTATTGTAGCTCAAACCGTTTTTGCTTAATCTTGTTTACATACACACACAGACATTTTTCTCAACTTTAGTGAAAATGACTGGCGAGATAGTGAAAACAATAATATTTCTAATAAATTATAAAATAATTTGAATTGTATTGTAGAATAAAATAAAATAGAGATGGTAAAAAGAGAAATATTTTAATATTAAAAAAAACAAATAAAAAATAAAAAAAGAAACTTGAATTATATTTGGTAGCCATAATAAACCACCGAAAGAAAATTTTTTTCTAAATTCACAACAGAGATTAGATTGTTTCTTTTGTTTATTTGAATTTTTATATTATATTTTATATTAATATAAAAAGAATATAACATAATTATTCTTGTATTCCTTAAAGAGTTGATTATGATCTGTCAAATGACCAATTTTGAGGGTAATTTTTTCGAAAATATATTGTTACAGGTATAATGACGGAGAAATGTAATCGTCAATCGCCATAAAAAATTTTTCCGATCCTATACATATGTATTGAAATTTATTAGACCGGGTCAACTTTTTATCGACCAATCATATGTGATGGTAACTTTTTCCAAAGAACCATAATTTGAAATTGAAATTTTGAGTCTGATCATGAAACGAAGAAAAAAATATTAATAAAAAATTCTCTAAAAAATAAATACTAAATGCAATAATAATAATAATTTTCAACATATAATACTATATCTTTATTTCAATCTTTTATAGGAACAAATTCAATGAGGAAATACAAAAATATAAATCATGAAATTGATGTTACAATAAGCCTTGAAGTGGCTTCTCCCCTCTTACAACAAGCTCCTGGATGTGACGTTAATAAAATACAATTATAAAAGGTAATAATAATAATAATAATAATAATAAATTATTAAAAAGCAACTCACTCATTAAAGCCCAGAGTTGAAATTTCTTTAACTGATCAAGAAAATAACTTGTGTCTTCGAGACATTGAGAATTTGTTTTGTTTTTTGATGAAATGATAAACGGCGGTGCAGATTGAAGAAGTTTCGTGATAAGTTGACTCTCAGATTCCAACCACTCGACATCTAAAACCAATTAACAAAAAAAAAATAATTATAAATTATAAATAATTAAGATTAGTTATTTTATATATAGTTATTTTTAGTTATAAAACTTTATAATTTATTTTTAAAACTGAATAAAGAGAATGTACAAATAAACAAATATAGGTAAATATAATTTTTAAATTTTACTTTTAATTAAAAAAGAAATATTAAATATTACCAAATAATAGAGTATTAAATAGTATTTTTAGTTGATATGAATATAATACATATTTTGATAAATTTTATATTTTATTACAGATATACAAATATAGAAAAAAAAGGTTCGGTTCATAAAACGTAAAGAAATGTTAAAATTCTAAGCATTATATAAGTAGGCATATGGATTATATAGATTGTTGGGCTTTAGAAGCAAGTATAAATCCAACAACTCTACTAAATTTATATATATATATATATATATATATATAGAGAGAGAGAGAGAGAGAGAAAGGCAATGAGGTTTATTCCTACTATAATTTCAACCAATTAATTTCTTATTTGTTTTGGAGATTCAAGCAATATTAATTATTTAGTCAAATTACTTTATAATTTATTTTTAAAACTGAATAAAGAGAATGGACAAATAAATAAGTAAATATTCTTTTCAAATTTTACTTTTACTTAAAAAAGAAATATTAAATATTACCAAATAATAGTTTTATAAAATTGAGTATTTAATAAATATTTTATAAAAATTATTTTGTTTGCATAATTGAGAAAATAATGAATTCTACCAAATTAAGAAAGGTAATAAGTTATATATATATGATAATAAAATGTTTATTTAAGATTCATAAAAAAGAAAATATTGAGCGATGGTATAAAATTTCAAAGAATTGTATCCTCTGTTGATTCATCTTACCTTGATTAGCACCTTTTTTTGGGTAAATTGGTTGTGAATATTCCTGTTCGGGATTAAAACAATTTCCTAGTGATTTATTTGTGGTCAAATTTTGGTTCATTTCTAGAATTATTTTCGAATTCTCTTTTATAGGATGAAGATTGGTTATCATCGGCTCTTTAGTGAATGTTAAGGGAATGACATCGAGTATTTTGATTAATACAATCACCCATGTTAGAAACATTATTGAAAAAAGGGCAAAGGAAGCCCCAGCTAAACACTATTGGAATTGAATGGTTTACCATTCAAAAGAAGTGTTAGGAGTGTGGAGGAGGCCACCTTCACTTGAAGCCATCGTCGCCGCATCGGATCTCTTGAGCAAGCCATCCCCAAGGTCGGACTATTTTCCCGATTAAGTAAAAGTACAATTAGAATCCAATTATTCAATCAATCCTAGTCGTAAATGACAAATCTACAGACGAATCATTCACTCTAGGTATTGTAAATTATTTATCATAACAAAAAGTCATAATCACTTGAGGTTTATTATAAATAAATTAAAATTAATAAGAAAAATATTCTTTTCCCCATTTGTCACTGAAATTGATTATCAATAGACATTGATTTATTTCACATTGTTTCTTTTTTTCATATACCATAAACATCTAAAAATAATGTAAAATTGACTTTCCAAAATATTCTTTTTAATTAATTTGATCTTTATCTGTTACAATTAGAATTTTTATCCATCTGAAGGTGTAGATTTAAATTTTTTTTCTTTTTTTAGATATTTTATTATTATTTACATTTTTTCATTTTCAATAAGCATATAATTTTCAAACAATTCATAAAATTGTTTTATAGATGAGATTTATTATAACGTTTTTAATGTCTGTCTATGTCTATTCGCTCTTATGACAAATTGAAATCGATTTATCATCAATTTTAATTATACGATCTCATTTTTTTGTATAATTTCCATTTTGCAATATTTTTAAAATTTTTTAAATAATATTAAATATTTAAAAATATTTCTATTTTTTTATATACTTAATAAAAAATTGTAATGTAAAATCATAATTATTATTCAATTAAAATATATAAATAGAAAAATCATTAAATGAATTACTTGATATAATAAATATATATAATTTTTTAATTATTAAAAATTTTCATTAAAAATCGTATTTTCAAATTCAATTAAATTATTAATTTAATAAAAAAAAATAAACTCTCTCTCTCTCTCTCTATATATATATATATATATATATGTATATATTTTTGTATTTATAGAAACTTGTTTACTAAAATTTAGTTGTTTTTTTTTGTCAGAAAATTGTTTGTTTTCTTTGTTTTTAAATGATAAGCTAAAATAGAGATTGGAATTTGTAAACATTTTCTTTAGACACATTGGCTAGTTTTCAATCAAAGCACTTTGCCAGTTAATTACTCAATGATAATATCATTTTCTCATAAATCACAACAAATGATTTTTAAATCAAATTATATATATGTATATATAATATATATACATATATATAATATTTAGAAAAAATAATAAATGATAACACTAATTTTGAACATTCAAAAAAATGTTCCTTAAAACATACAAAATAAAATTCAGAGCTAATTTTGATCTAATTTCTCTAGTTCTATAATATAGTTGAATAATATAGGACCACAGATTGGTGCTTTAATCAAATTATTCCTTATGATCTATGAATATTTAAGATTAAGATTATTATTTAAAATAAATAAACAACAAAATATATGAAACAATTTCTAATAATTTAAAAGAACATAAATTAAAATAAAATCTTATTTTATTTATAATATTTTGTATTTTAGGAAGCGCTGTCTGACGTAGTTGCTGATATAATTTAAATTTACTATTTTAAATTGAGAAAAAACTAACAAAGATGATTTTTCCCGAGGCTGAAACCAATATTCAATTTTTCTTTATAAATATTATCTATGGTGTGAATTTCAAAAAAAAATCCTTAGAGCAGTTTAATATTTCATAAATACAAATAAATATATACAATTTTTGCTAGTATAATAAGATAATATAAGATATAAATACTATTCTCTTCCCTCAAAGTCATCGATCGCATCTCCACATATAATCATTTACATATAACTAATATACATCATTTTCAAAATATTTTAAGTTTATTAAAGCATCCCTAAAGATCCATAATAAAAATTTTATTTAATTTTTATTTAATACATTTTACTTTTTTGTCTTTCTACATATTATTAATTATTAATATTATTAATGTTATTCTTTTTTTTTTTTATTTTTCATTTCACATTCATTTTCTTTCTATATTTATTCTAATATTTTTGTCTTTTCTCATAATATAATACGTTTTTCTTATATCACATAAATTTTATCTAATGATCGAAGTTGAATTTAGAAATATTTTATATTCGCGATTAATTAATGATAATTGTTTCATAATATGCTTTATAAGAATATATAAATATTTTTATTTAAATTTATTAGTAGTGATGGTATATTTTTTTGTTTTTGTTTTAGATTTAAAGAAGAAGCGATTAATTCATTCACAAAAAAAAAACTCCTGTACCAAGGTAATGGAGGCAGACTCCTCGGTAATTAAGTATGGTCTAACCTTCACCTATCTACCTCTCTCGCCTTAACCTTATTCAGAGAGTCATTAATCGAATAATAAATTTAACAATTTTCTTCCTTGTTATTTTTCCTTAAATACTGAAATATTTATTTTTATTATATTATTAAATCATGATTTATAGTTGAATTGATCATTCTCGATGTTATCTATCGTTTAATTATAAAAGAAAGTAATATTCTATTTAAATTAAAAACAAATTGTATAGAATTTAATCACATACTGTCCTGGGATTTTCCTGGGGAGAGAGATTTGAATTGAATTTAATATTTATCCTACATACCTCCATATTCAGAATTTTTGTATTTTAAACTTATAAATATATTTTTGAATAGAATTTTATTATTATAAAAATTCTATTAAAAAGAAAAGAAAATATTTGTATAATTTCTTCAATATATATATATATATATATATATATATATATATATATATAATAGAAATATAATAATATAAATAATATAATATATATAAATTTTATATATACAATGATATAATAATATTTTTATAGTCCACCCCTATTTTGCACAACACTTTAAACTTAATTTAAATAAAATCATAACTAATATAATTAAATCTATCTTCCTTTTTATAAACAAGTATAATCATTTAATTTATATAAATAAATAAATGAACTTCCAAAATTTATATAATAATTATAATAATATTTTTTGAAAAGTATTCTTTTTTTTAAAAATTATTCAAAAAATACCTCTCCTGTTAAATTTTTAATAATATTTTTTTTAATCTAATAATAATATTCTTAATTTATTTAATAAATAATATTTATTGTGAAGTTAATTAAAGAATATAAATTATTTGGGAAAATTAATATAGTTTAAAATTCGTAAACATTATTATATATATATATATATTATTATCTATTACATTTATTTATTTACGATTCTTATTCATTATTATTAAATAGATCAATTCATCTATGCCAAATTAACGCAACGAATCTTTTATTTCTATTTATCACTTTCATAGAGAATAATTTAAAAATAAATTTTGAAATTATAATTTAAATAAACACATTTGTTTACATTTTAAATAAAAGAAACGATCAGACCTTTCTCTTCTACTTGTCATGAAAATATCAAATGCCATTTGAGAGAATTTTGTTAATAGGTGAATCCAAGGTGAATGATCATCATCTGACAGCCAATCAACCATTTTATGAAAGTCATCAAAGGTCACACGGAAGACTTTATTATATCCTTTTAAATATAAAATAAATTATATGATATATAATAGAATATTATAATTAGTAAAACATTAAAATTAAACTAATGCAAGTGTGCATCAAACTTTTCTACATTCATTAATTATAACACAGATACACATGTGAAGAGTCTTAAATATTAAAATTATTAATTTAAAATAATAATAATAATAATAATTGAATATCTTTCTTCATTGATAAGACAATTATTTCTATCATTATTTACTTAAGGTTTGATTGATTCCACAAATATGAAATGAATAAAATCATGAATCTTTAGAATCTTGTGATTTTTAACCTATGGGGCGCGAACGCCTAGAGGGGCGCGAGCATATTAAAAGAGGCGCGGGAGAAAATCCAAGAGAAAATATTATTTAAAAAAATGGATTTTCTCACGGAAAGAAAAGCACACTTGTTTTCAATTTATTTGCAAGATGCAAACCTTACTTACCTAAAACTCCATTTTTTTGGATGGTATAGTAGCTAGTCATTATTTGTTTTTAGGGATTTCGATAAATGTTTTGGCCATTCCAAAAAAATCTAAAATCTTCAGCTCATTTTTCGAGTTTAATGGTTTTTTTTATAATTTTATAAAATTCTTTAAAAAAAAAATTTCCGCAGAAAAAAGTCTATATACGCCTCTGGTTGTATGACTTCAATTACTATTCTGCATCGGGGCGCCAAAATCCTAGAGTCGGTCTGCTTTACAGCATAATGTATAACAATTTATTTAAATTAATAATTTTAGTAATTAAAAAAATACATTGATAAATATATTTTTTGTTTGTATTTTATTTTTTGTAATCATTTTTCCATTAAACTAATGATAATTTCTTTTTTTAATTGACTAATCATCAGCATTAGAAAGAGAATGATTGCCGCAACATTATATTTTTTTATACATATATGCATATCAAAACGACCAGCAGTTGAAATAAAATAAAATTTAACGAGTTTTTCTTCATGAGAAAATTTTTCCTCACATTATTTTCCACAAAAAAGGCCCGAAATTTGATGATATATTAACATTAAGATCAATGGATAATATGTTTTGCTATTCTCAATATGGCGGCTGTGACGTCAGATATGCGATAACTTTTATTCCAAAGTTTCCCTCCCTACCTCCCTGATTTTTACGGACCAATGACAGGAAGGGAAGGTATGGTTTTCACACCAAATTTCATATCTCCACGAATTATCCGTTTTGTTAATAGAAAAAGGTATTTTTAGCATGATGTCTGTCCGTCCGTCCGTTGTACCGGACGTTACAAGTTCCTACCGATTTTTTTTATCAATTTTGCGAAAACCAAAAACGTCTGAAATCATAAGTAAAATTTTGAATTGTTCTCTTATTTATCCTGTTCCAACGAGATAGAATTCCTTATACGATTCTACTAAACATATATTTAAGAAGAAAGAAAAATCAAACTTACTCTGCAAAGATCTCAGACAAAAAGCATTTAGAGATATAGACTCTGATTATTTAGATTTAGAAGAATAGATAAAATTAATGAAGCCAATTGCACAAGGATTGGATCTATTACAAAGTGAAAAAAATATCTATCTTTAAAAATGAGATGGGTTCCAGAACATTTAGATGAAAAAAAAATAAGAATAAACAATTTATGTTTGAATATAATTCCAAATCATAAAAAATTATTAAAAAAATAAGAGCCTTCTGAGGATAGTTCAGAGGAAGATGATTTTTATTTATAACGTTTTTCTTAACTTCACTTGGCGTCTGTCTCTCTGTCTCTGTGTCTGTCTGTTAGCTCTTTTGACAAATTGAAATCGATTTTTCATCGACTTTTTATTGAGATAGACTTTTAAAAATTTTTAAAGATATTTCAGTGGATCCCTAGAAGGTATAGAAGAAATATAATTGAATTATAGTTTATTAATTGTAATTAATTAGCGATTAAATACTTTTAGTAACTAACTCCCTTTGTATTGCTCCGATTAATTTTTTTTCAACGGATTCTGAAACATAAATATTGATTTCAGGATAGATTTTCATTTTGAACTTATTTAAAATTTTTTTATAGGATTAAAATTAATGATGAATTCTTATTAATCAGTTGTATCACCAATGAAGAGGGGTTTCTCCCCCTCAAATGGCATAGAGAAAAGATCTTTTTTATATATGTCCCCGAGAGAAAGGAAACAAAACAATAGAATAACCTTTTTTTATGAAGACAATATATATATATATATACATTTATAAAATCTCATATTAATAAAAATTATTTATTTCTAAATATAATATAATAATTATTATTCAATAATAACATTTACTTAACATAAATGCATAAAATCAATTTTAAAAGATTAATATATATTTTTTTTTATTCAATTTGTGTAAATTTTCGTATAACTTCATATTTTCTATTTCTCTTGTTATATTAAATAAATTTATCATATTAAAATTGCACTAAAAATAATAAAATAATATAAATATAAAAAAAATATATAAAATAATGTTTTTCCCAATGTACTAAAAAGAATAAAATAATTTTTCTATAAGCCTGACAAAGTTTATGGATGAATTGCTTCATATTCAACTAAAAACGTTGGGCGCTTTTAGTTTTCATTTGATTTCTATGCAATTAACTTCCTTTATAGAGCTATAATTCATATATATACATACATACCACACTTCATTAACAAGTAACACTATGTCTTCTATTATAATCAACCATTTTGGATTTGATTGATAATATGTAAATTTAATAAAAATTCTTTTAAATTTTGATACATACTTTGATATGTATCAAAATTACATTGAAAAATAATAAAAGATTAATTTCTTAGCTCTTAAACTATCAATTTTATTGCATGATAAAAACATCTGGGAATGCTCGGATGCATTACTTTCAACGAACTTTTATTCATATTTATCACACAATTGCATAAATAATTCCAATTTATATGATCTTAATATATTGTGAGAATTAGATAAATAATGTAGAGAGCAAAAAATATTTAAAAATAGATATTTATTTTCAGGATTCGTTCTTTTTTCAGACTTATAAATTTGATCTTTATTACGTTCTTCACTACGAAACTCTGGATCAGATCGTTTTATAGTGATATACTTTTGAGTGTTTTCACGTTCTTGTCTGCAATATTCGGGATCAGTTCTTTTTTCAGTTTTATAAACTAGCTCTTTATAATAATCATTTTTTTAGATAATAATCATTTAATAAATAAAAATAATTAATTTTTTAATACAGATTCTAAGTATTTAGAAGAACTCTTTTTTAAATGTTTATTAAGAAAAAAAGTTGACATCAAAAAGTGGAAGTTCGAGTTTACCCAAAAAAACACTCGAACATTCCTTAGTATAGGAGTAGCGGGTGGACTATCTCTATGACCTCGATAGAGAAAGGTCCACTTCAGGGAAGCAACCCTGCTCACGCAAGCCATGACTTTTCCTCGCCTTCCATTGAGGAAGTGAGTCGTGTCCCAAACCCTAAAATAATCCTACCTATTCACTAAAAAAAATCCTTCCCATATACTCCATCCCAGCGGTGTTGTGCTAATTTTTTTTTACCGGAACGCGTTCCGGACTCCGGTTCACGGTTCGGAAAAACAAGCCTGTTCGTTCCGGATTTTGTTCCGGTTCGGGTTCGGTTCAAACCCTTGTTTATAATACGTAATACATATAAAAATTCGTCAAAAATCAGAAAAAAAAATCAGCAATTCTTTTTAATTTTTTTTTCAATATGTCAGCCAATTCTTGTTATCAGAAATCATCTTTAGTTCCGGAACGCGTTCCTGTTCAAAAAGGAAGTACCGGAACGACGTTCCGGAGCGTTCCGGCTCGACAACACCACTGCTCCATCCCCACGTCAACCGATTTAGCCAGCGTGGCTAACAACCCCATAAACACTCAATGGCGAATCCTAAAACAAAAGGATAGAAAAAGTTGAACATAATTAGGGGAGGTCTACATCTGAAAATGGATAAGAAAGTAGTCTTTAAAAAATACCCTAGCATATTCAACTCCTCCATATATATAAATAGACATGGTCATATTAAGAACATACCTATTGATAAGAACTGGTGCCTTCACACACTTCCACATGTTAATTTCATTAATGGCAAAAGAATGATGTAATGAGTATGCCAATAAGAATGTTGACTTACTGAGTAACAGAATTAAGGTCAGTGAACATATCATCTTATACCAAACTTAGAACTGTGTTTGGACCCCGAAACTTGATGAGGTCATCTACTATTTAACGCTTGACATTGAAGGAGCTTGAGAGTGTTCAACTTCTTAAATTTGACTAGGAGTTTAGTTCAGTGGACATATTAAAAATAAGCGGAATATATATATGTATATATAATTTATATTTAATAATATTATTTAATAAATATGATCTATTAATTATATTGAATAATCTAAACGATGCAATTGTTTACAAAACGGAAAGCTTCAGGAATTTGGATGAAACTTTGCCAGTGGATTCCTTTTTTAATTCCAAAAAAACTTTAATTGTACAATATTTCTCGGTCTCTTCTAGTTTACGAGATACAAATTATTAAAGTTTGACAGATAAACTATTTATGAATGAGCAGCCATTTAATAATGTTTTATTGACTAATGCACTAATTATTCACTAATTTTCGGGTTTTTTGGTTCGGTTTGGATATATAAAAATTATTTAATCAATTAATATTTTAATTTTCATATATCCAAATCAGACTGTAAAAAATACCTAAAATTAGTGAAGCCCTCTGCTGGC
This sequence comes from Labia minor, assembly GCA_963082975.1. Lineage (NCBI taxonomy): Eukaryota > Metazoa > Arthropoda > Insecta > Dermaptera > Spongiphoridae > Labia > Labia minor. The sequence goes on along the minus strand of OY720348.1, from coordinate 43,298,123 downwards.
CAAATAATTAACATGATAGCTAAATTGAATTTTAATAATGGTCCTTGAGTCTAAAGCATAACATTATTCTCTGACAGACCGGAAAAATTCCATAATATTTATTCTAAACTTTTATGAACAATTTTAAGGATAGAGATTGAATTCTATTGATAGAGGATTTGAGTTTCATCACCATTAAAATGATAATAAATTTATAGACAATATCAAGTATAGTGATTCATATATTTTTATAAATTCCAACATCAAAATAAACTCTTAAAAATATTTTATCTTGTCTATAGGTTTTATTTCATTTATTCGTTATTAAATCCATTTCAGTCATTTCTGTGTAGATTGGATTTTCACATGCAGATCCATCAATGAGCGTTTCATTTTCGCTATGCCTCATTTCCTATAATATTTAATATTTTAATTAATTAATTAATTAAGATGATTATTTTTAATTTTCGATATAGGAAAAAAAGTATGGAATAATTTACTGAAGGAATTGGCTCCTGTAGCTCCATAAATAATGGATTTGAAAAAGATTGAAGGTCATTCTCAATTTCTTGATATTCCTGATGGTCATTGCGTGCAATCTCAACATTACTTGGTGTGTCTTCTGTTAAAGATTCGCCTTCACCGTTTATAGGAACATTAACAAATCTTGCAAAAGTATAAGGAACTGTGTTATTTTCATTGTTATATATATTTGGTATCCATCGATTGCTGAAATTATGTTTTTTTAATAATTTTACATTTACAATTTGAATTGACAATAATAATAAATAGACCAAAATATTGTTTCAATATTATTATTATTATCATAGTTATATTATATTATTTAATGGATTTTAAAGCTTATTGAGAAAAAAAATTTATTTTCAATTATTCTAACAGTATTCACGACATCTAAACTTATAGACCACGCTTAATAATAATTATTATAATTGCTAAGAAATAAGATATATTAATTAAAGGATATAATTTTATTTATTAGAAATTAGAAAACTTTTTCTTCACAAAAATTCAAGATAAAATGTCACTTTTTAAGCACATGTTCGTTTAAGACAATCGGGCAATCTTTTGATATATAAGCCTCAATATCAAAAATCTCTCTTTTATATGACTCAATATTATGAGATTATTTATAAAATTATTTTTTTTTATTTCAAATACATTAACACAGAAGGTTTATATTCATACAAATAATAATTGTTTAATATAAACAATAAAACTAAGTTCATCTTAAAAATTATTACTAGAATAGTACATATAAAACCCTCCGACTTTTGTACGTCCTACGCAAGGACAACGCCTATCAAGTCGGTTATATCAATTAGGTGTGCTATGATCAGTAGAACGGGTCCTATCAACCTTTACCTTGATTATCTTGGTCGGAGGCGCTACTTTTTATCATGTAGCTTCCCAATTTTGATCCCGGAGGCTGGGATGACTCCGTCCCATAGACCCCAGCAAGAGAAATTCCCCTTGCCATGCCCGGGACTTGAACCCGGGACAACAATGTGAACCAGCTACACTCCCTCTACCCTATGGCACCTCTGAATACTACATATACTTACAGTAAAATTAAAAAGCGTTGATTTGTATGCAGAAACAACAATCCAAAACCAAGCAAAACAAGTAGTAATGTCCCAAAAGGCATAAGTAATTGCATATACCATCTACTTAAAATAATAGGGCTTCCAGATATTCGAAAACTAAGTGATCTTATTTTTAAATTTTTAGTATCTGTAATTAAAAATTAAATAATAACAAAAATTTATATGGTAGTAGCATTTATCGATTTAAATAAAATAGTCAAATAAATATGAATTTAATGAATTTAATTATATCTATATATATATATATATATATATAATTATTTTAAAAATAAAATATTTGAATTGTTTAAAAAAATGTTAAAAAAAAATAAATCAATAGAAAACATTTCGAAATAAATATTATATTATAAATAATATTTATCGATATTCCTGAAATTATTCTGAATTTTGATTATAAAATAATACTTTATCATTCATTTTATATGTGCACTTCACTCACCTTTACGAATCAATTCACCCAGATCAAATGCAGTATCAGCACTTTTTCCTGCATATTCTTTTGTTTCTTTCAAAACAATTTGTATTTGTTTTGAATTGATCCGACTTATATAATAATGTATTTTATCTTTCGAGGGTTGCATAAAAACATCCACCAAATTTTTCAACTTGGTCATAAAAAAGTATGGATTGATTTCTAAAGTAATGATCGTTGCTGAAACAAAGACTATTTTATTAATAAAATTCTAAATTTTCAACGGATATTTGTGTAAGTTTATTGTCGATAGTTGTGTCTACAATATTCTTTCTTTCATTAAAGTTTTAAAGTTTAAAAGGGAACTTTACTTACCACATATTGGACAACAATGTCCCACAGGTTGAACAGGAAATTGGCACAATGGTAATATCGGACAATCTTCTAAACTACAAACAATCTGCTTGATCAGTGGCATATTTTCCTCTGCATGACACAAACAGCCCTTTAAATCTCGACAATCTTCATATTTGATTTGTAATGCATTTTCACGATCCACAAATTGACTTGTAATGAAATTATTAAAAGATATAAAACTTTTTAAGTACCATCTGAAAACAATTAACAAAATAATAGAAAAAATAATACATTTATTTAATAAATTTCAGGTTACAACAAATTTATTCTATCTATTTATCTTGAAAGTTTTTAATCGCAGTAAGCAACATTCCTACAACCACCCCCCCCCCCTCTCGAACCCAACCAGGACATTTTATTTCAATTAATTAAAAGAATAAAAATAATATGAAAAACATTTAAAAATCAGGGTTGTTCAAACTAAAATTGGTCAAATTCATTTATTATTTTACACCTTTCTGAAGATATATAACCAAAACATTGCCCGTATAATTTTATAATATTATCCAGTTACGAAAGATCCATCCATTCGCATAGAACTGAAGTCAATGATTTAGTTAGTGCCAACGTCCAAGGTATATCAGATCCTCACATTAATAAAAATTCACTGATGCAATCAACCTAAATATCCCCCTTAGTCACGTAGACCCAGAATTCCAAAAATAATCTATTGAAAATGGCACCAAAATGGGCGCCGAAACATCGCGGCTCAAATCACACAATTAAACGTGAAAATAACCTGAAACTTTTCAAGATATATGTGTATAAATTAACCGAAAATTAATTATATTTATTCATTTCAGTACTATCAAAAAGATAAAAAAATCAAGCCAAATTTCTTTTGAGTCTTTTGAAGAAATATTTTTTTTTAAAATTTGATTAAAATACATTAAAAAATTTTAATATTTTCAATTAGCAGATATCTATAATAATAAACACATTATAAACAAAATAATTTTTTTTATATTTTGTTATAATTTACATTTTAAACAAATAGAACACCAAACTTTGAATTGATCCTTTAAATACAGCCTCAAGGCTCGGCGATTATTTAAGAAAAAAATTTTCAACAAAATAAGTTACTTAATCAAATAATATAAATATAACTATTCTATATTACTTTCAAATAAATATTAATAAACAACTCTATTATGAAATATTTATTTTCAAGCTAAATTTAACTACAATTGTCATAAATATTTTTATAAATAATATTATAATCGAGAAAAATACTATGATTATTAAATAATTGATATATAATAACATATGTTGAAATAGTTTGTGTTAAATAGTTTAGAGTATGTTGCTCTCAATACAAGACTAAAAAATGTATTATCTTCACAAAATATTATTTTAATTTAATATTACTCTATAAAAATGGAGATAAAATTAAATAAATCAATATATATAATAAATATATTTTAAAAATATTACTTCAACAGACTAATACCTTAATTTTTTGTGTTAATTTTTTTTTTTTAATATTTTAAAAAAATATTTTATTATAAAATTAAATTACATAGACAGAAAAAAATACAAGCACCAAGGCTTGTGCTAGGTAAACAAAATTAATTATTAATTATAGTTATTTTTAATTAACATATTTGATTTTATGGAACATTTGTACTTCTGGATGTTGTCTCAAATTTAAACTATTGAAATATTCAATCCTAACATCAAGAGGAGGGATTGAAATTTAGGCACTATTTACCTGCCTAAATATTATAGGTTCAGTCCTTATTATGGTGACCATATTTTTTTCATATTTTTATAATTATATCGTTTTTATCAAATTCGCTTCATACCTGTCTGTTAGCTCTTATGTCAAATTGAAATCGATTTTTCATGAACTTTAAATTGAGATAGACTTTTGCAAATTGTTATTGATATTTCAATGGATCCCTAGAAAATATGGAAGAAATATAAGTGAATTATAACTAATTCATTTTAATGTAATTAACGATTTAGTGCTTTAATATTTAATATTCACGCAATCTGAAAGATAAATATTGAGTTGGTTTTCGTTTTGAAAAAAATTCAAAATAATTTATAACATTAAAAGAGAAATTTTTAATTAATTTAATAATTATAATAAATATATTTTATTAATATTACTTCAATAATAACATTTACTTAATATAATCATAATAATTTTTTTTTGTTTTATTCTATTTGCAAATAACTAACTTCTTTTGTATTGCTACGATTAATTTTTTTTCAACGGATTCTGAAACATAAATATTGATTTCAGGTTAGATTTTCATTTTGAACGTATTTAAAATTTTTTTATAGGATTAAAATTAATGATGAATACTTATTAATCAGTTGTATCGCCAATGAAGAGGGGTTTCTCCCCCTCAAATGGCATAAAGAAAAGATCTTTTTTTATATATGTCCCCGAGAGAAAATGAAACAAAGCAATAACCTTTTTGTATGACGACAATATGAGTACAAAATCCTATATACATTTATAAAATCTCATATTAATATGAATTATTTATTTATAAATATAATATAATAATTATTATTCAATAATAACATTTACTTACAATAAATACATAAAATCAATTTTAGAAGATTAATATTTTTTTTGTTTTATTAAATTTTCGTATAACTTTATAGCGGTAAATATCACCCACTCATTAGTGCTTAATAATGTCACTAGATGGGTTAGGACAACCCTTCAAAGAAAAAACTATTATATGATGAACAATTAAAATAGTTAAAAAATTTAATTAATAAAAAACAATAATTTAAATATTGTAAATAGATTTTAAAAAATATAATTATTATGATGATAATTAAATAAATAAAAAATATAAAAAGAAAATAGAATAAAACATAAAACTTATAAAGATTAAAAATGCGTAGTAAAACTAACACACATTGTCTACATATAAACTATGTAGGGACAATTGGAATCACATTGTACGAAAAATAAAATTTTATTTATAGAAAAATCAGCGTTTATTTCTAATATAATTTTTGCTTAGAAACATCAACAATATACCTTAACTTAATAATTGCACAGCAAAACAGAGATCAATAATCAAACTTAAACCTATTTATCTTTGATTCTGTGAACCCCCCTCCTTTGTTCCACTGTGCCCCAGTTCTGGGGTAGTTGAATATCAGCTGAAACCATTACCATATCCGGTTTTAACGGAAAATAAAAACTATTGTCAACTTTTGCGCTTCGTCGCAAATAATTTATCTCAAATTCGTTGTTCTCATCTATATCAGACAGTATTTGACCAACGCGAAATGAAAAAAAAAATGAAGTTAAGTTAGTGGACTTTAATGGAACAGTGTTCCACTGTGCCCCGTTCCATAGTGCCCCATAGCGTGTACAAAATTTCAAACTAGTCTTCAAAAAAGTTAGATTATGTTTTGAACTTAACACATGGTCTCAAATAGACAAAATAATTAAGATTTATGAAAAAAATATATCACATATACCTATTGTTTAAACTTTTTTACTAAGAACGAAAGAACTGTGAAAAGAAATCTCAACTTTTGAACATAAAAACCAATATTTTTCTATTCACAGCTCCATTGTTGTCTCGCCGCCATATTTCACTACGTCCTCATATGGCACAGGACGCGCTGCGTTTGGTCGAAGCGGTAGCGTGCGAATTAGTTTGAAATGCAAATTTTTATCGACATTGTTTCATAGTGCCCCGTCTTCTACTGTTCCCCAACTGTCCCTACTTATTTTTACATGAATTAAACCAAGGCTTTTAAAAAGCCTAATCAAAAAATAACAAGTCTGATAACGTATGGTCAGTGAGCCTAACGTTAATTCCGAAATTTTTGAATTTTCCTTACATTTTTCCCAAATCTTGTAATCCAATGTTTATATAATTTTTAGCCACTGTTTGTGCTTCACTATTCTTCATTGGTATTACTTCCATCTAGCTGCTGAATCTGACTATGCAGGTGAGGCAGTATAAGTTTCCTTTTGATGGTGGGAGTGATCCTACTATATCAATGTGGATTACAATGAATCTGGCATTTGGTTTTTCAAATTTTCCATTTTCGGATTTATTATGTCTAGTAACTTTATTCTTTTGGGATTGAACACAGTTTTGAGACCATAGTTGTATATCTTTTTTCATATTTGTTTATATGAATTTATTTGTCTTTTGTTTATTTATAATTTTAACGCCTGGGTGTGCAAGATTATGAATTAATTCAAAAAATTTATAAGGTCGAATATTTTTTCGTAAAAATATCTCACCATAGGAAATTATTACCGACCGACGATAGTAAGGGAGGTATTGTTTTCACACCAAATTTCACATGTGGAGATTTTTACATATCTCCACGAATCATGCATTTTCTAAACAGAAAAAAGTATTTTTAGCATGATGTCTGTCCGTCTGTCCGTCCGTCCGTCTGTCCGTCCGTCCGTCTGTCCGTCCGTCTGTCCGTCCGTATAGATGTGTACAGCCTGAACGGCTCAACCGATTTTCATGAAATTTGGTATATTTACTTAATGCATCAGTGGGATGAATTGATCAACTTTTGGTGCAATTCCGGAAACCGGAAGTGGTAGTATTAGCGATCGACGATAGGAAGGAAAGGGTTATTTTCACACCAAAGGAGATTTTTTTATATATCACCACGAATCATGCATTTTGTATTGGTTTTATCCTCGAAAAAAATCATATTTATTAGTTTTTTCTTGATTTAAAATTATATGACGTCATCCAGCCATTCATGACGTCACAGCCTGGTCTTGCATATATATTATAAATAAAATAAAATTAAAAATGTTTATATTTATTATTTATGTATCCATATCTGTTTTTTATTACATTAATAGATATATGAAAATTATTTGAAATTGTTTCTGTAGCTGGAAATTAATTTATTTCAAACCGTCGGTCGGTTCGGACCTGGCCACAGGTCAACTTATTATTTTGTAGAATCTTTTTAAATTGTAATTTTGATTCTTTGTTTGCAATTAAATCATTTAATTCAGCATCATTTTCTTGACTTCTGGCAATTTCACATAATCGAGTACGTTAATTTCTTCTAATCTAGATAACGCATCTGCTATTAAGTTATCCTTGCCATTGATATGAATTATTTTTGTTGAAAATTGCGATATATATTGTAATTGACGCTGTTGTCTTGGAGAAGCTTTTTCATTTTTTTGTTGTTGTTGGGGTTTGTGATCAGTGGAAATCGTGAAATCCCTACCTTCGAGGTAGTGTTTAAATTGTTTAATGGATAAATATAATCCTAATAATTATTTATCATATGCTGAATATGCCTTTTGAGCATCATTCAATTTTTTTGAAAAAATGCAATGGGTTTCCATTTCGAATTTTCCCATTGTTGTAATACTCTTTCGACTGCCGTATTGCTAGCCTCTGTAAATAGTGCTCGGAGGTATTCATCTCAAGGAAAACTGAGTAATGTAGCATTTGCCAATTGTTTCTTGCATTCTTCAAAATTTTTTATTGTACTTTCGGTCCATTCGATTTTCCTTCTTTCTTTCTTCTTAGCACCTTTTAAATATCGACGATAAATCCCAGAAATGTTCTTAATTCATGTATAGTTTCTGTTTTTTTATAGTTTATTATAGCCTCGATTTTATCTGGAAGTGGTTTTGATCCGTCTGGTGTTGTTATTATTTAACACCAATTTTTTCCGTCAATTTATTTTCGATTAAATAGGCTCAGTTTTGATTTTGTTGGGTTAGTCCAATTCTTATCCATAATACTTTTTCTTCTTCTTGGTGGTATAAAAATTGTCAGATTCTTAATAATTTATCTGATCTGACTATTCCTATTAGAGTATTATCAGGAGACCACATTAAATAACAAGCTCTGGCTTCAACTCGGACAACAACAGTGTCCGTTGAGCTTAATATCAGAACGGAGGAAAGTCCATTATCTGTTTTCCAGAAAGGAAAATCCTTAACCCATTTCCCACAACTTTCTCTTTTATATTTCTCTTGTTATATTAAATAAATTTATCAAATTAAAATTGCATAAAAAGAATAAAATAATATAAATATAAAATTTTTTTATAAAATATCGTTTTTCTCATGGACTTTAGAATAAAATAATTTTTCTATAAGCCTGACAAAGTTTATGGATGAATTGCTTCATATTCAACTAAAAATGTTGGGCGCTTTTAGTTTTCAATTGCTTTCTATTTTATTTCTATGCAATTAAATTCCTTTATAGAACTATAATTTATATATATTTCCGTACCACACTAAAACACTTCATTAATAATTAATACTATTTCTTCTAATATAATCAATGTTTTGTATTTGATTGATAATATGCAAATTTAAGAAAATAATAATTCTTTTAAAATTTGTTACATACTTTGATATAAGTATATTACAGTGAAAAATAATAAAAGATGAATTTCTTAGCTCTTAATCTATCAATTTTATTGCATAATAAAAAAATTTGTCAGTTTATATGTTTATTAAAATTTGTATTATTACAAAAATTTGACTTGATTTTTCATATAAATAAATAAAACGAAATGCGCCCAACGTTTTAAGTTGAATATGAAACAATTCATCCATAAACTTTGTCAAGCTTATAGAAAAATTATTTTATTCTTTTTAGTCTCTGAGCAAAACGTTATTTTATAAAATTTTTTTTATATTTATATTATTTCATCATACCGTTATTTTAATAAAAATGTAAGTTTTGTCGTGTTTTTAACAAACTAGTAAACAATAAAATTGTGTTATGTAGTGTGAGAAGTTTTATGATATAAGGTTTTATAGGTTTGAAATTTGATTTTCAAAATATTCATAGATGAAATACACCTCTCTAGATCCTGCTAAATTTTTTTATCGGTTCTTTTCTTATAGAATAATAGTTGGAAGAATTATGTTTATATTATACAATTTTTTTATCATCTTAATTTTTTACCGACCGACGATAGTAAGGGAGGTATTGTTTTCACATCAAATTTCACATGTGGAGATTTTTACATATCTTTACGAATCATGCATTTTCTTAACAGAATAAGTTGACCTGTGGCCAGGTCCGAACCGACCGACGGTTTGAAATAAATTAATTTCCAGCTACAGAAACAATTTCAAATAATTTTAATATATCTATTAATGTAATAAAAACAGATATGGATATAACATAAATATTTTTAATTTTATTTTATTTATAATATATAGCTAGGGTAGCCGGCGTTGCCGGCGTTACCCGAGGCTGTGACGTCATGAAGGGCTGGGTGACGTCATATAATTTTAAATTAAGAAAAACATAATGAAGATGATTTTTCCCGAGGATAATAACAATACATTCGTGGTGATATGTAAAAAAATCTCCTTATGTGAAATTTGGTGCGAAAATAACCCTTCCCTTCTTATCGTCGATCGCTAATACTACCACTTCCGGTTTCCGGATTTGCACCAAAAGTTGATCAATTCATCCCACTGATGCATTAAGTAAATATACCAAATTTCATCAAAATCCGTTAAGCCGTTCAGGCTGTACACATCTATACGGACGGACAGACGGACGGACGGACAGACGGACGGACGGACAGACAGACATCATGCTAAAAATACTTTTTTCTGTTAAGAAAATGCATGATTCGTGGAGATATGTAAAAATCTCCACATGTGAAATTTGGTGTGAAAACAATACCTCCCTTACTATCGTCGGTCGGTAAAAAAGTATTTTTAGCATGATGTCTGTCCGTCCGTCCTTCCGTCTGTCCGTCCGTATAGATGTGTACAGCCTGAACGGCTCAAGGGATTTTGATGAAATTTGGTATATTTACTTAATGCATCAGTGGGATGAATTAATCAACTTTTGGTGCAAATCCGGAAACCGGAAGTGGTAGTATTAGCGATCGACGATAGGAAGGGAAGGGTTATTTTCACACCTAATTTCACATGAGATTTTTTACATATCACCACGAATCATGCACTTTGTATTGGTTTTATCCTCGAGAAAATCATTTTTATTAGTTTTTTCTCAATTTAAAATTATATGACGTCATTCAGCCATTCATGACGTCACAGCCTAGTCTTACATATATATTATAAATAAAATAAAATTAAAAATATTTATGTTATATCCATATCTGTTTTTTATTACATTAATAGATATATTAAAATTATTTGAAATTGTTTCTGTAGCTGGAAATTAATTTATTTCAAACCGTCGGTCGGTTCGGACCTGGCCACAGGTCAACTTATTATGAATACATTTGAAGACTTGAATGCAAAAAGGTTATAATGGCATACAAAAAATGTCAATAACTCCAGACAATATGATTTCTTACAAATTTAATTATTTATTTATTTTATTTTATTTTTACTTTTGAATAAACCTACCCAAAACTGTTCAAACAGGGAACACCAATTTTATGAATATCTCCCATTTCTTTTCAATTTAACAATCTACATTTTGAGTACCAGAAAAAATATAAACGAAAAAACTCAACCTCCCTTTGACCAAAATCTGACCAGGTTAAACTTGATTAATTTTTTTTTTAAAAAAAGCACTTAAGCTTATTTTGAACACAAAAAGATTTACAACGAAGCTAATTTATTTCTGCAAAAGGCAACCTTCAGAATTGTTTTACTATTATTATATAAATTTAAAAAAAAAAAAAAATTATAAATTAATAATTACAATATCTTATCACTAAAATAAGCAGATAAAAGATAACTATTTATTTTTAATGACCTACTTAAATATATCACAATTGACAACTTAAAAAAACTGATGAAAAACTTACCTTAAATATGTCTGCGAAGAAACAATAAATAAAATATATCTTGTGAAGTATGGAAAGGCGATAATCATTTTATTAATAGTGATTGGAATATCTGGGAGTATGACTCGATAATAAGTAGGCATATAGACAGTATCGTATTTGCATGGAATTCTCTCTAAATGAGGAACTGCTGTATTATCCTCTTCTATAATTACTTCCATAGCATCATTGATATACCCAATTTTCCAATATTTGTTATCCATCCATGCTTCGCTTGATTTTCCTATAAAATAAATGTCTGCCCATTCGATTTGGGACTCATTAGAAAAAGTGGAATAACTTACGATTTTATATTGAAAATATATCATGGAAGAATAATTTTAAAATATATCGTGAATAAGGATACATAAAAAAAAGCTTAATAATTTGTGCAAACATAAAGGATATTATTCTGTACCATCGCCAGGGCAATGAGAAACTGCTGAATTTTGTGAGAACTCAATAATTCCTTCTACTGGCAAGGCAATCTCTCCATTCATTGGCAGTTCCATGGATGCAATTTGGATTTTATCGATTTTACCAAAAGTCAGGAGATAATTAATATTTCTTGGAAAATGAATATGATCTGTTTCGCAAGGAAGTCTGTCTAGATTCCAATTTGACGATAAATTATAATCGGTCATTGGATACCACAATTTCGTTGATCTAAGTTGTTGACCTTTTGCTAGAACAAATTAATTAAAAATTAAAATGTTATGTGAAACACTCAACGACAACACCCACCATATTCTCCTGATTTAGTACCGTGCAACTTCTCATAGTTTAATAAAGTAAAAAAAACACTCCTAGCTCGTTTGAAGAGATAAAAATCGATCCGAACAAAATATTTAAAGGCTATCCCGGAAATCTCTGACTGATTCGAGAATTGAAAAATAAAATTGGCTTAAGTGGATTGGATGAATAAATATAGATTTTTAATTTTATAAACAATTTCACTTTATTTTTCGATTACGGTTATATATAAAATAAATTAATACTGTAGAGTCCCCATATGACTTTTCGAATGAACTTTAGTTCATAAAAAAAATTTTAAGGAATAAAATATTTTAATCAATTCTACTTATATAGTAGATGTCTGATAAAACAATAAATATTTTTTTTTTCAATCTTTTAAAAATATTTTTAAAAAAAATAAAAACTTATGAACTTATTTTCGAAATATTACGATTAGAAAAAATATAAATTATCCCAAGAAAGCAGAGAATAAATTGATAGGTAACCAGATACCTAATATAGTTTTTTTAACTAAAAAACAATTATAATTATCTTAATAAAATTTAAAAAAAATGCATTATTATATTTATTTAATTGATTTTCTCGTTATTCATTTTCAAATGATAACTTTTTCGGTTTTTGAAAATGGAATAAAAAAAATAATACAAAAACTCACCAATAATTAATGGAATATAGAAAAAATAAATTAGATCCAATAGAGTCATGGTTAGATGTAAGATATTTTTAAATGGTTTCTATTTTTTACTTTTTAATATGATAATAAATGGGTAATTTGATACTTCTTCATTACTGGTCTGGAACTTTTCAACTTATCATAAACAGACATGAAATTTGAAATTTTTTTTCATAAAGATTAACTGATTTGTGAAATTCACTGGTACCTGTAGCTCCAATTATAAAAAAAACAAAACTTCTGACTTTTGTACATAGAACTATCAAGCCGGTTTCCACCAAAACGGGGTAAAGGTGTTCTATGATCAGTAGAACGAATCCTCCCAACCTTTATCTTGATTTTCTTGGTGACCAAGATCATAGCATATCAAATTATTATTTGAAAAACAACGATTATTTTTTTGTTATCAACCTATCAATCAACAATTCAAAAGTTCTTTTTTGTAGAAAAATATTTTCTACAACCATCATTCTATCTAACGACTCGTATCTATTTTCTATCCAATCCCAATCTCAACACATTCTAATACAAATTTATCATTAGCCTTTGTTCAGCCGTTCGAACCACATGTTCCACCCATCATAAAATTTTTTAATTTATGAATATAACTACATTTTAGAATGAAGAGAGATAATGTAAATTTTCATTAAGACACCTACGCCATTCCTCTGTGATCTAATCCTTTAACTGTTCATATAAATTCTCGGCGTTAATTAATATTCATTGGTTTAAAAATGATAAATAACCAAGAAAAAGTTAAATTTTTAATAAATTTGATAAGAATTTCAGAATATAATTACATACAATTCCTATTTTCATCTTCTTTATTTTCAGAAGAATTATTTGGTATATTCTTTCCACAATATAATATATATCTTATCTTATTATGCTAGCTAAAATTGTTTGTTTCTATCTTTGTTTAGCCATCGGTTCTCAAAAACCGCTCTAACGATTTTTTTCAAATTCACACTAGATATAGTATTTATAAAGAAAAATTGAGTTTTATTGATCACATCTCAGGAAAAGTACATTTTCATTATTTATTTCTTAATTGAAAATTATATATGGAAGACGTCACATGACATCCATTTTTATTTTTTAACTGAAATTGTATTAATATTTTTTTTTATTTAAAATATTTTAAAATTTATTATTTAATTTCGAAATAAAATTAAAAATATTTATTTTTAATAAAATATATATATATTTATTAATCTCTCTCAAAAAAAAATAAACAAAAACATCAAAAAGAATACGGCTTGCTAATATAGTAAAAAAATGTTAATCATCTTCATTAGTTTTTTCTTAATTTAAATTGACGTCATAGCATGTCACCCAGCCCTTCATGACGTCACAGCTTATATCTATCTATCTATCTATTTATCTCTGGGGCTCTACGGTACTCGAAAGTTCTTGGCCGCAACATCCACATTTCTTCAAGTGTCCCTTCATACATTGTCCACCCATATTAAAATCTTACTAGGAAATCCAATTATGATATTAAAATTAAAATTATTTATTCATATAATCTTAAAAATTAAAAGAGGTAATAATAGTCCCAATGTGAATGTTTTCAGTGTATTAAATAAGTTAAAAAGGTCAATATTAGAAAAATAAAAATATAAATATTATAAAATTTCTTTGAATTGTATTCTTTGCCCTGCTGAAAGACAACATGTAGATATCAAATTTTAAAACATTAATTTCTGAGATATGAAAGAATATTTTGATGTAATTTCATTGAAATCGGTACAAACAATTTTGAGTCTATAATGTCGAAATTTCCAGACAGACAGACATGAAAAATTCTAAAATCACTCTTGGATTCTAGAGGTCATGAAACGCGAAGATATGCAACAAAATTTAAATTCACAGTAATGTGCAGAGAAAAACCTTTTTTTTATCTATATATATATATAAAAGGCAATGTCTGTGTGTGTGTGTGTGTGTGTGTGTGTCTGTCAAATACTCAAAAACTACCAGTCCGATTACGGTGAAACTTTCAGGGATTGTTGTGGGCATCCCAGGGAAGGTTTTAGTGTAGTTAAATCCAAAATTAATTTATCCAAAATTAATTTAATTAGTAATATTTTTGTAAAAGTCTGTAGTGTCACAAAACTATCGACAGATGGCGCTACATAAAAACTTAAACACACACACATTCAAATATTTTTAATTTAAATGTATATATGTGACGTCACAGTTACCGCCTTTTAGATATATATCTATTCTTAAAATAAAATTAAAAATATTTATATTATATTCATATATATGTAAAATAATAATTATATTATTTTAATATTCCTATAAGTTGGTATCACAATTTATTATTATTATGAATTATTTATAAGTAATTAATATTATTAATGTAAAATAAAGAATAAACAGAAATAAGAAAATAAATTTTAATTAATATAATTTATAAAAAAAAATAATGTTCATAAACTTAGAATATTAATTATTTAATTAATTAAAATCTACTTAAATAAATGCAAAGAGCCACAAATACATTAGTAAATATATAAATAATAATATGAAATAGTCAATAAATCTTACTTATTATACTAGGAAAATTTGTTGTTGATTAAATTAAAATATATTTTCCAAGAAAACAAATATATGTCTTATCTACTTATACTGATTGAAACAAAATGGATGAAAACCTTTTACATACAGACTTTCAACCAAATACTATGTATCACTCGGGGGTACAGGGGGCGGAGCCCCCGTCTAGGTGTGAAGAGCGCCTGGAAGGCGCTCGGAGCAGCTAGTATATAAATATAAATAAATCAAATTTACGAAAATATATATATATATAAATATATATATTGTATATCAACAGGCCTACTTTTCTCTCTTTCATACGTTTAAGGAGTATTATTATTATTATTAGTCAATTATGTTCTTTTAAATTATTTGAACGGTGACTCGGTGAACCAGTTATTAGTATTACCAGCCAAACCAAATAATAAGAAATAATTTCTTTTTAATGATCGAGCGGCGGCTCGGTTAATCAGGTATGATCTAGGAAAAGCATAATAGCAGCATAGCTGAAATATTAGATTTATCTCTAAATAAATAATTTTTAAGGCCATTTTTTTCTGTCTTCCAGTGCATTAATACGTAAGTTTAAGGAGTGTATGTTTTATGACTAATTTTTTTTTTATTTAGGTTCTTTGAAATTATTTGAATGGCGATTCGATGAATCAGGTATTAATATTACCAATCATCCCCGATAATAAGGAATCATTTTTTTTATTGGTCGAGCAATGGCTCGGTGAACCAGGTATGTATTAATAAATGTTAAATATTATTAATTTTCTTTTTACAATTCCAAAAAACTTTTTACCAGTATGAATTAACAATATAAATGTGATTAAATTAAATTCAAAATGCTTTTCTCGTGTAAGAATTAAAATAAGGATTTTTATAAACTTTCTTTTTTATTTACAATTATAGATTAGTAAAATGAAAGAATCATAGACATATTTTATATTTGTATAAAGAAATAATAACTAAATTAACATATGGATAATAAAATGATAGGATTCTTAAATGTAATAGATAATTAGTAATAATGTATTTATTAATAGAGCAAATAAAATAGTAAATATAAATACTAAGTTAAATAAATCAGATTTTTATTGATTTAAATTATAATTTGTGCTATAAAGTATATAAGCTATATTTAAA
Organism: Labia minor; assembly: GCA_963082975.1. Classification (NCBI taxonomy): domain Eukaryota; kingdom Metazoa; phylum Arthropoda; class Insecta; order Dermaptera; family Spongiphoridae; genus Labia; species Labia minor. The sequence goes on along the minus strand of OY720348.1, from coordinate 43,281,799 downwards.
GAAAATGTTGTTTTCATTATTTAGCCTATTTTTCAAACATTATGTATTAATAAATGTCTTGCTACATTTGATTTTTGATTAAATTTCCTTTCACAATAATTACATTCAAAAGGCTTTTCTCCCGTATGAATTAATAAATGTGATTTTAAATTTAATTTCTAATTAAATTTGTTTTCACAACAATTACATTCAAAAGGTTTTTCTCCTGTATGAATTAATAATTGTTTATCTAAATGTGATTTTTGATTAAATTTCTTTTCACAATAATTACATTCAAATGGGTTTTCTCCTGTATGAATTAATAAATGTGATTTTAAAGTTGATTTATCATTAAATTTCCTTTCACAATAATTACATTTAAAGCGTTTTTCTCCTGTATGAATTATTGAATGGTTATCTAAAGTTGCTTTTCGATTAAATATTTCTCTTTACAATAATTACATTGAAAACGCCTGTCTTGTATCAGTTTCTTCTTTAAATTTTTCGTCTAAATATTTCTCTGTATCTTTTTTGAGTTTTACATCATTTTTGAAAAATGAAATATTTTTTATGAAAACATTTTTTTTGATGTTTAGATAAAAATTCCTCACTTATGAAATTTGTATGACAATAATTACAGAGAATAATTAATAGAGGTCCTAAAAAATAATTGTTTTCGTTATTTTAAATCATTATTTTTTTATATATCTAACTATTTTATAATTCAATTTAAGGAATAATATCATTATAAATAATATTAAAAAAATAATTTTAGCGACAATTAACATTACTTTAGATGAAAAAACAGAAATAAAAAAATTATATATATATATTGGATATTTTGTGTCTTCTTGGGAATAAAGATCCATTTTTAATTAAGTTATTATCAATTATAAAATATATACTAGGTAATAAGTAATATAAACCAGATGGTCTGTGATATAAACGTTTTAAATTTGGATTTGGATTTACAAATAAAATAAGAACCAAATATTTGTTTTCAATTTATTTCGAACCGACCGACGGTTTGAAGTAAATTAATTTCCAGCTACAGAAACAATTTCAAATAATTTTAATATATCTATTAATGTAATAAAAAACAGATAGGCATACATAAATAATAAATATAAACATTTTTACCGACCGACGATAGTAAGGGAGGTATTGTTTTCACACCAAATTTCACATGTGGAGATTTTTACATATCTCCACGAATCATGCATTTTCTAAACAGAAAAAAGTATTTTTAGCATGATGTCTGTCCGTCCGTCTGTCCGTCTGTCCGTCCGTCCGTCTGTCCGTCCGTATAGATGTGTACAGCCTGAACGGCTCAACCGATTTTGATGAAATTTGGTATATTTACTTAATGCATGTGGGATGAATTGATCAACTTTTGGTGCAATTCCGGAAACCGGAAGTGGTAGTATTAGCGATCGACGATAGGAAGGAAAGGGTTATTTTCACACCAAAGGAGATTTTTTTATATATCACCACGAATCATGCATTTTGTATTGGTTTTATCCTCGAAAAAAATCATATTTATTAGTTTTTTCTTGATTTAAAATTATATGACGTCATCCAGCCATGCATGACGTCACAGCCTGGTCTTACATATATATTATAAATAAAATAAAATTAAAAATATTTAAGTTATACCCATATCTGTTTTTTATTGAATTAATAGATATATTAAAATTATTTGAAATTGTTTCTGTAGCTGGAAATTAATTTATTTCAAACCTTCGGTCGGTTCGGACCTGGCCACAGGTCAACTTATTAATTTTATTTTATTTATAATATATATGCAAGACCAGGCTGTGACGTCATGAATGGCTGGATGACGTCATATAATTTTAAATCAAGAAAAAACTAATAAATATGATTTTTCTCGAGGATAAAACCAATACAAAGTGCATGATTCGTGGTGATATGTAAAAAATCTACTCATGTGAAATTTGGTGTGAAAATAACGCTTCCATTCCTATCTTCGATCGCTAATACTACCACTTCCGGTTTCCGGATTTGCACCAAAAGTTGATCAATTCATCCCACTGATTAATGCATTAAGTAAATATACCAAATTTCATCAAAATCGGTTGAGCCGTTCAGGCTGTACACATCTATACGGACAGACGGACGGACGGACAGACATCATGCTAAAAATACTTTTTTCTGTTAAGAAAATGCATGATTCGTGGAGATATGTAAAAATCTCCACATGTGAAATTTGGTGTGAAAACAATACCTCCCTTACTATCGTCGGTCGGTAAAAATAATTTTTAGCATGGTGTCTGTCCGTCTGTCCGTTGTAGGACCGTATAGACGTATACCGCTTGAAATAAAATTACGAAATATATATTATGTTATATCCACAGGCCATACTTTTCTGGTTTAATTACTAAGTACATTTAAGGGCTGTATGTTTTATGGTTATTTTTTTACTATCTCGCCAGTTCTTTTAAATTATTTGAAATTGTTTCATATATTTTTTCGTTTATTTATTTTAAATAATAATCTTAATCTTAAATATTCATAGTTCATAAGGAATAACTTTTTTAAAAGTACCGAGCGGCTCCTCGATGAACCATGTACTTTTATTTTATAAACCGATGTTTTTTGTTTCAAAATTCAATAATATTTTTTTAAAAAGTTTCTATATTTTTTATTTTTAATCAAATTAAAATAGAAATGCCTTGTTTATAATTTTGTTTAAAAAAATTTTCAAATATATATTTACAAACTATTTAATAGGTAAAAAAACAAAACCAATGGACAAAGGAATTGTTTTCCCAGCCAGAATGTCGACGTCGATTAGAAGTCTAATCGACCTCTAGGAGATCTAGATTACGTCTAGAAATATCAATTTAGACGTCTATATAGACATCTAGAAATTTCAACTTTCAGTTGTTATTTTTCTAATCGACGTCGACGTTCTGACTGGGATTAATTAAAACTATATTCAATTAAAAAGAAAAAAAATGTTTATTTATCAATTCAAATTATTTAATCACAATATTACAAACTAATAATTTTTTTTAACAGTTATTAAAATATAAAAATCTTTATTAATAAAAAAAAATATCGATTAGTGATTATTATGATGATTATTATATAATTAAAAACTATTGACAATGTTATTATCAACATTAAGTTGATTAGTTTTGAATTGCAAAAAATGAAAGAATATTTTTCTTATATATATATTTTTTTAAAGCTTTATCATCAGGTTGTTTTAATGTCGTTAACATTTTTAAAATGCTAATCACATTTGGTTTAAGATTGCATTTATATATATATATTTAAATAATAATATTCTTTCACAAATATATATATATACCATATATATATATATATATATATATATCATCTAGTTTAATGTTAATGATTACATATGAATTAGAATATATATAAATTTATAATATATTTTATAATGTTAGTTATCTATGTAAATGTTATGATTTACGTATAAATGGTGTATGATACATTTAATTATATATATATATATATATATATATATCTTTATTCAACTAAATAAATATCTAATTTTTTTTATATATAGCAAATATTTTCTTCCAACCTTTGGATGAACAATTGTTAATTAAATGTCGATCACATTTAAATAAATTTATTAAATATATATATATATATATATATATATATATATATATATATATAACAATGAAGAATTTTAGTTTAAAAATGTTTCAAAAATTCAATGAACAGAAAAATAATTGATTTTTCGTTTTTTTTCTTTTTTTTGTGAATAATAAAGATGAGAGTATTTTTTTATTACATATATATAATATATAATATATATAAATTATATATATATTGTATAATAATCAAGCTCTTAGTTAAAAGTGCAATGAATAATCCAAAGGTAAGGTAACAATTGGGTAGATGTTTTTTCCTAAAAAATTTTTAATAACAATTTAAGAGACGTATGTATATAAAAAGCACCTAGATTAGGAAGCACGAAATGATTATTGATTAATAGTGTGAATTTCGATTTATAATGTTGAACTATTCATTCGATTTATGTTGAACTATTCATGCACTCTCTAGAATGGAGCAAGTGACTTTTATTCAATAATTCCTTATTAATTATTTTATTATTATTATTATTTATTTATTCTAATAGGTATTTGAAATAACAATACGTCTCTAAAGAAGATATTTGTGTAGCGGTGGTGGTCCCTTAGGAAATCTGAGGACCTTCTCCCTCTCTAAATATTTACTAAGAATATGTATGTTTAATATATGAATATTCTTATAGTTATATTTCATGCTGTTAATATAATTTATCTTAATTATTATTTTATTATTTTTTTTTTATTTTTTTTTTTATAATTTATATTACAATTCATTTATTTATTATTATGTATTAATAAATAGTTTATTTTAATTTAACTCTACAATTCACAATATCACTTCATTTGAGAGTATTTTTCCTGACCAAATCTCGAAAAAATTTACTCTTAAACACAATTTTTGTTTGTTTGTTCTTATTTTTATTTATTAATTAAATTTTTTTATTTATTTATTTTTTTTGTTTAAAAAAAAAAACAAAAAAAAAAATAAAACAAAACAACAAATCATTAATATTACAATATACATATATGTTTAAAATTTCAACAAAGTTTTATTTGAAGAAAATTGTAATGATGAAGATTTAAGAATAATAATATATTTATTTCTGTTAGCACGATTTGTGAACTTGGTGAATTTCTTAATATAATTAAGGGAATATATATATAATAGGTTGATTGCAAATTTATCCAAACACTTATCTTAACAAAGATGCTAAACATTTAGAGCGCATATATAGTTTAAATAGTTTTGATAATATTATAATAACAATACGATCAAGATGAAATGAATATATCTATAAAACTTCTACAAAAATAATTGTATTTTTATATCTTAGATGTAATGCTTAAAGCTCAGTGTTTGAAAAGAGCTTAATATTCATATTTTTTTTTATCGCGTTTTTGTTGAAGACACTCTGGTTGGGATTCAAATGGCATAATAATACAATTAGAATCACATGTAATATCAACTCACTTTCATAAAAATTATTTTTATATCACAAAATTTTATTTTGAACATTATATATTATATAATATCTTTATTTATACATATATATATTGATCTCAATAAACAGTGCTAGCAAAAGATTCAGTCAAAGTTGTTATTAATTTTAAGAAAAGACGGAAAATTCAACCATCTTTTCTTCATTAACCCGTAATATTTGTTTCTTAAGTTATTTTGATAATTGAATAATGGAAGAAGAACGATTGAAATGAAATATAAGAATAATAATAAAAATAAAAATATAGTATTTATCAAAAATCCTTCATTATTAATTGAAATAGAATTTGCAAAATAGCTCATTATAAATAAATATATATATATAATATATAGTAAACATAAAAGAACATTCAATTGAATTAAAGAATTACTTTTTAAAAATTTCTCTCTCTCTCTCTCTCGCTCTCAATATTTATATATATATATATTTATATATATATATCTAAATTAAATTAATTTTTCAAGTTTGGTTATCCAAATTTACTCTCAAATATAGAACCCTTTTATAACTTATATTAATATAGAGTACAATAGTAATCACTTAGGTTTTGATATATTGTATACCGATATATCTAAATTCTGAAGGAAATCGCTGCTGTAACTTCTCATCAAAGTTGAGAAGTTTATAAAAATCTATTTTTAACAAAGTATATATAATATATATTTAACACTTTTAGTAATAAATATTTATTAATTTTACGGACAATGCTGCAACTTCTTAAGAAAGTTGAGATAATTATAAAAATCTATTTTTTACATACTTACATACATAATAATAAATCAAATGATATATATGAAAGTATGTAATTTTTAACATTTTTATTTTTATTAATAATAAATATTTATTTTATTTTTTTTTCAAGGACAGTGCTAAAAGCTAGCTTTTAGCAAAGAAATTTGCCTAGTTTATAAAAATCTATTTTTAACAATTTATATATATAATAATATAACGCTCTCTAAATAAAATGCAAATTTTTCCCCCAAGGCATATTAATTAATTAAAATTACTAATTATAATTCATCTTCATCACTTGACTGAGTATTATATCCTAGTTGCTCATGCCACCAATCTTTAACTTCTAAAAGTACATTTGTTACTTTAGGCATAGAAGTTTTATTAGAAGTAATATCTCTTATACTGCGTGTCACTTCAGGACCCTCAGTAAGATATGGCAAATTATTTTTACTTCCTGTGGCTAAAAAGATAGAATATTATTATTATTATTATATTATTATTAATATTATTATATTATTATAATTATTATCTGAGTTAATGCACTTTCTCAGCTTGCGCTGAAAAACTTTATAAAAAAAAACTTTAAACGTTTACCTATTTTTATTAATATTATATTATATTATTTATATTTAAAGATTGAACTGACAACTCTCGGTGAAACATTTTATTTATTTGTAAATTCAACCTGAAAACCTTTCTAATACAACAATTTACAATCTATATATGGAAATTAAAATGAATAATAAAATAAAAAAATTTAAAGGCAAGTTATTAAAAACTCGCGGTTTTATGTTTCAAAATAAATATAAATACAGTACAATACTGTTTAGTAAAAAAAATATTTATTTTGAAACCGCGTGTTTATAATAACTTTCCTTTAATTTTTTTTATTTTATTATTAGTTTTCATTTCAATTTATAGATTCAAAATGAAATCAAATTTTATTTTATTTCAAAAAATCACATAACTTTCGAAATGTCTCATTAAGTTGAGTAATAAAATAAAATTTATTTTGAAACATAAAACCGTGTGTTTTTAATAACTTTCTTTTAACTATTTTAATTTTATTATTAATTTTCATTTCAATTTATAGATTGAAAATTGTTATAAATGAAAAGTTTTCAGGTTGAATTTACAAATTATATTATTATCATCCATGTTAAAAAATTTAAAAAAAAAACTTTAAACCTATTCACCTATTATTATTAATAATAATATTATATTATTATTATTATTATTCAATAAATATAGAAATATTATTTCATAAATTCATCAAGGCTAGTATTTTAATAAAATCATTTTAAAAATATAAAAACAAAAGAAAAACCCAATAGGATAAAAAAGATTAAACGAAAATTGATTTACTTTGAGAACGGCTATTTCTTTTCTTTGTTGAACCTCTTTCTTTTTCTGATTTGACAGCAGGGTCAGAAAGAGTGGGTGCTAGATACTTCCGTCCTGAACCACTTCCAACACTATCCGATCGAGGTATTGTTATTCCTGGACGGTGTACTACTGTTGTGCGATGACGAGTACTTTCAATTTCCTGTAAAAATTAATAACAATTTACAGATCACTCCATACATTTACGAAAAATATCCAAGAAAAGAGGAATTTAAAAAAATAACTTCTATATACAATATTTATTTATATACCTTTGGTTCACCTTCGGTTTCTCTTTCCAAATTGGATTCTTTTACTTTATCATCCAAATGATCTTGGATTGGTAGACTTTCATTAGTAGCTCTTAAGCCATCAATGAGACTATTTTGTTGTTTCTATAAGAAAGAAGTGTAAAATATTACATTTAAAATCAAATCAAATTCTATCTTATTTCTAAAAAAAAAATAAAATAAAAAATAAATAAATATCCTACACTATGAGCTCGAATTTTTTTGAGACATCCTTCAAGCCATGTTCTTATCGTTTGTTTGGCCACTTCTTCTTCTATAATATATTCAAATTCTTCTCTCGCTAATAATTCTTCTAGTTGAAGGGCCTTTCTAATATCCACAGATCGATAAGAAAGCATACTAAAAATAATATTTAAATAAATAAGGGGACACACAAAACAAGCTATTAATTAAAAATGAAATAATAATAAAAATAAACAAACTTACTTAAGAACATCATGAAATGTTACTTCTTCACCATTATGTAACCTATCAAGCTCATAGCACATATGTTTAAAAAGTAATCTATCTTTTTGAGGATCAACCTCAAGTCTTCCTTTGAGAAGTCGGAGAATAAATTTTACCTGAAATAAAATAAAATAAACTCAACAGAACAAATACGTAAATGGATAATTAAGAGGTTCGTTTAATTTCAACAAAATACGGCTGAGCTAAAATAAGTATCCAATAGGAGAAAGTACTGTTTATATTTACATCTGGGAATACCGCAGAATATTTTTAAGACCCAATTAAACAACTACAGTGGAACCTCGACATACGAGTTTAATTCGTTCCGCAACCTTGCTCGTATCTTGAATTACTCGTATCTCGAAGCAAATTTCCCCATACAAAACAATTGAACTACCATTAATCCGTTCCAACCTCCAAAATGTCACCCCAGTTATTTTTGTTACGTGGTTTTGAATAATAAATATCAAATATTTATTGCACAAAAACAAAAAAGAGAATGTAAAGAAATAAACTCGAAATGAACTCGTATCTCGAATTTCGCTCCTAACTAAAAGAAAAAAATCACTTGCTCGTCGGCTCGTATCTCGAAAAACTCGTATGTTGGGGCACTCGTATGTCGAGGTACCACTGTATTTAGTAAAAATGTCTTGAAATTTGAAAAAAGCTCAAGTCTTTTCCAGGAAAAAATCGGTTTTTTCACAACCATATGCTATACAATTGGTAACCATGCTTGTTTCTTGCCTACTAGCTGACGTCAGTATAGAAAATTAGGCATTAAAATATGTGATCAAATGAATTCGTAATATTTCACAACACAATATGCTAACTGATATTTATTTATCTATCTCTATAGCGCTTCTGAACTAGATAATCAGAGCGATAACAAGAATTAAATCTATTTTGGAATCAAACATTCAAAATATTTCAGTTGTACTCTGCAAAGAAAAAAAAAGATTGGTAAATAGATTGGCCATACCTGTGGATATGATAAAAAACTAATAGAACTTTGTATTTTGATGATTATTATAAAAGTAAATTTGATATGCATTTGTGTTACATTATCTAGGAGAATTAAATGTTATTAATACCTATAAACAAGCGTCACCTTAATTCAACGAAGAATAAATAAAACAGCAGACACTGTAACAATTTATACTTCTAATTATATTCCTAGTGAAGAGAATGAATAAGTTTATACTTATAAAACAAACCACAATTGATCTAATCTGATATTCAACGTCATTAATAAATAATAATTATTTAAGTTTGTCAAATCAAATAATTACCTATAATGATCAAATAAATTATATAATGATTACTTACTCTTCTTACAGGAATTACACCACGTTGATGTATATCCACAACATTCCAAGTATTTTGAAAATTTCGAATATCAGCATAAGATAATAATGCATCTTCTTCATTGGAATAAAATAACGAAAAATTTTCCATAATTATAGCTGAAAACAAGAGAAATAATTTTTCGGAATAGAAAAGAATACAAAAAATATGATATGAATGTGTTATATGTATATATATATATATATTGCTCTTTAATGAAACGGGATGAAACAAAGTTGGAAGGTAGTGGGGGTGGGAAGGCAACTAGCGCGTCACCACCTACAAGCTACCATTAGTTTCCAATGAATTTTCAATTATTTAGTAAGAATATATTAAAAAAAATATTTTTTTTTCATAAAGCATATATTTTACTCCATCATCCCGCGCGTTTCAATATCAACAGTTTCATTAAGAACATTAAAATTGGTAGTTTATCTAAGAAAAACGTAAAAAAATATATATATATAAATTAATTAAGCTTACCGACTAATAAATTAAGCACAATATATGTAATAATTACATAAAATGTGCAAAAATAAACAAGCGATGCAGTAAAATTTCCACAATCGGTTTCCCAATAATTATTAGCTGGAGTACAATTTGGAGGTTGTACCATACAATCATGCATGATTTTATTCCAATCTTCACCAGTAACAATACGAAAAAGCATTGCTACTCCAGTTACTGGCGATTCAAAATTAGCTCTCCTATAAAAATTTTTATAATAATTAAGAGATTATTTAATTATTTATTCTCTATTACTATTCTAATATTATCAATATTTAAAAATATGTTTTTTTCTAAAACAACGTTTTATTTATTTCTTTTCTTTCTTTTTTTTAATAAATATAAAAACAAATCAATTGCAACAAATAAAATAAAATAAAAATAAATATTATTTTAAAATAATAATAAAAACACCATTCAAATTGATAAATTATAAAAGAAAAGCAAATACCTGCCAATTCCTTCTCCATACTTTACTGTACCAAAAAGAATTGTTCCAGCAAGAGCATAAAAAAATACAAGAAGAAACATGCCAAATATTATAAAAAAACTTTTGCAAACAGAAACTCCAACTGTTAACATTAGCATTTTTAGCGTTGCATGTTTACCAGTTATGGTAAAAAATCGTAGAATTACTACCATATATCCAATTGAATAAGATAAATCATTCTGGAAAATAATTATTTATAGATATAGGATTAACAATTTCATTTCATTTTATTTGGAACATCGAGAGGAAAAAGTTACTCTAAGTGTTGCATTTATAAAAATCCAAACAACGCCAAAGAGAGTAACTAGAAGATCATAACGGTTTCTCCTCGATTGCCAATAGCCTCTTGGAGTGAACGCAATGTTCTTCATAACTACTTCAACCACAAATACTAATGTTAAAACAGTACTAATTGTTGCAAGTGGATCCGTATGAGATTCTTCTTGACGCCACTAGAAATTTAAAAAAAAAAATAATAATAAAATAATAAAATAAAACAACAATATATATAACAATATATTGTTTAATTGTTATTTGAAAAAAAAATATAAATAAAAAAAAACAACAACATTGAAAAATCCTATCAAAATTTGTTTGTTAATATGTTTTTACTATATATATATATTTATATATTTTTATAAATATATATTTATATATATATTAATATTTATATATCCATATCTAGAAATAATCATATTAGATAAATAGATATATAAATATTATAAGAATTAAAAAGGAGTAAAAAAAATATTCTTTATATTATTAATATTCAAATAGAAAGGGAAATAAATAAAAAAAAAATAGCATAAGCAGAAAAATTAAATTAAAAAATCAAGAAAATTTTATTTGTCAAAAAACAAAAGCATATATTATGATAAATGATAGAATGCTAGTGAATTTGTGTATATATATATATATATATGAATATGGAAAATATTTTTCTACTTACAGATACACATAAGAGGCTACTATTCATTAAAACCATTACAGCAATGAATCGCTTAAAGGAAATATTTTGTGTAATGTCATAAATAAAAGCTCGAAATCTTTTACCATCTGGTCTCGGAGGTAAATGAAGGGGCTGAGCAATTTTTAATCTTTTTTTCAAATCACACCTATTATAAAATCAAATATTTAATAATGTTACCTTTATATACCTATATACAAAATTATATATATGCATAAATATATATATATATATATATATATATTATATACCATCTTCTTTGGTCTACTGTCAGTAGTGCAGTTCCCTTATTTTCCGAATAGTTTGCAATAACTACACCAACAAATAGAGTAAGACCAATCATACAACCAAGAAAAATATAAATATGAATATAAATGGCATGAACCTGGAATCATTTATAAGTTCAATTAGACATGATTAATTAATTGATTATAAAATATAGTTACCTACAGGACCAAGTGCTTTGATTAAAACATCACGAACATCTAACCAACCTTTGAAAGAGAGAACTTCGAATAATGCTAACATCGCATCACCAATATTATCAAAATTAAATCTTCTTGGATTGGCCCTAAATATTAATGATTAAAAAATTAAAAAAAAAGATATATAATAATCATTATTATAATATATATATATATATGAAGACAGTTCATAAGTCTGTGACTTTTCCGTTTCTTAAATGAAATGGCAACACAGCATCTGTGAGCAGGCAACTATCAGCTGACTCCTGTCGACATTTCAACCAGTTGGGTCTTTTAGTTTTGGTTTGACTTCAATTAATATCAAACTACCTTGTGAATGGAGAAGAAAATGGAAAAAAGTGAATTTCCATGAATTGGGATAAGAATTGCTCCCTCATCCGCCCCGAGTGACTATTTCTTGTTTCTAAACCTGAAGAAATGGCTAGGCGAATAGAGATTTAAATCCAACGATGAAATCAACTCACATACAAATACCTATTTTGATGGCCTCGACAAATTTTATTTTTTGGAAGGGATAAAAAAAAATTGGAGAAACGTTGGTGTTTAGAGCTCACTCAATAGAGACTACGTTGAAAAATAAAATAATTTTTTATCCAAAAACCTATGTTTCATTCAAAAAGTTACAGACTTATTGACCTGTCCTCGTATATATATATATATATATATATATATTAAAAAACTACTATGTTAGAAGAGATAGCCACTTATAAATTATTATCTCTTAAAAAATTCGGTAAATTATTATGTAATCAAAAATTTATCTTAACTTACCATACTCTCGGGGCAAGCACCGAAGGATAAGACTCATTTGATCCTGGGACCAGTTTCATTTTAGTAACAAAAACTCTTCTGATGAAAACACCCACGCACTCTTCTCTTTTATAAATAGTCGGATCATTGCATCTTGCTAAACGTCCTCCAAATAATTGTACACCATAACTTGCAAATACAAACATTAATACAATCAATAAGATAGATACCTAAAAAATAATATGAATTTATTTTATTGAATCATTTCATTTTTATTTTCGATAATTATTAATTGACTCACCAATAAAATTTCTTTAAAACCTCTACATAATTCATAAACAACTTTTCGCATGTGTGGTACAAGTGTAAAAATTCGTAATGGCCTAACACAACGTGTAATCATTAAAAGTTGTGCACCTGAATTGGGTGGAACATTTTTAGGCATCCAGCAAAGAAACACTAAACTAACCTAGAATAAAAAAATAATATAGAAAAAAAGGGGAATATATTTTATCTTTAATAATTAATTTTGTAAATGACATACAATATAAATAAAAACATCTAAAACAGATGCAACATCTTTTATATATGCTTTTGGGGTAAAAAAAAGACCATCTGCTAAAATTTTCATCGCTAATTCAAGGCTCATAAAAATAACAAATCCATATTCTGCAATTTGAAGTACTGGAGTTTCCATCATTCGATAACTTGGTGTTTCAAACATCATCGATATACATGAAAATGTTGTTATACATATCATCACCCAATCAAGATAAGTTACCAATCCGAGAAAATTACTGAAAAATGATTAAATTCACTTTAGTATTGAACGCTTTTTCCAATGTTGAGATTACTCAAGTAAAATAAAATGTATTAATAAGGTAAAACTGAGGGATATGACGCACAATTAGGTTTTTTGCCAAATCTCAAACTCTAATACGTATTTGACATGAGTATTGATGTTAATGGTACCTAGGACTGACTATTAGGCACTTATAGCATAAATTACAGTTCTATTCTTAAAATAAGAACTTACAATAATAATAAAGTCAACTTTTGCGCAATAATCCCTAACAAGAGTGATGATATTGCAGGCCGGTGTGGGTGATATGGCTTATGAGAAATTACACGCTATACAAAAATAAAATCTCATAAAGTTTAAATGTTTAAATATTTAATTAGGTATCTTTTAAGAATTAAAAGAATGCATAACTTAAATAATATATTTACACAAGTATGGGACTATAAATATTACTCTCTTCTTACTAAATTGTTTGGGAGTTTCAATTTTGTTAAAGTATGTGTTGATCTTCAAGATCAAAATAAATTCTTCTTAAATGGCGGTTAGCTTATAACTAAGGTAAACATGCTTCAACAGGTCTCGTATTTGGTTAGTTAGTAAAAGGCCTAGTTTTCGAGATATAGTAAATGCGCCATATCCTTTACCTTATATTACATTTATAGAAATTCAATAACTCTGATTCTTACTGTAATCTTTTGTATTGCACTTTACGTTCTTTTCCTGTAAGAGGATCTTTAAGACGAGCATCATAACGTGCATAAACAATCATTTGACAAATTTTTCGAAATTTACTTTCTCTAGGAACTGCAAAAAGAGGGGTATCAAAAAATGGATGATTTTCTCTCAAATCCTCTTCTCTTTGATTTCTATAAATAAAAAAAAATACAAAAATACAACTTGAATAAAATGAAAATAAAACTAAAATAATGAATATAGATAATAGGAGTATGCTATACCTGCGCATTTCCGCTTGTTGACGTTTAGCTTGTAATAATTTAATATCAAGATCTTGGGGTCGATTTCTTGATGAACTCATTCTATTCATAGCACCAATGTCTCCGTTTTCCATTAAGTGTTCATAAGTTTGTTTTAATTTGATTGAACCACTTCTCACACTTCTTCGAATAGACCTATAAGTATATAGAATCAATTTGATGCCTAATACATTCGGCTCGCGGGCCATATCTGGCCCGCGACATCTTTTTATCCGGGCCGTCACTTAATTCATTTAATTCATATACCAATTTTCTTATTATTATTTATTATTAAGTTATTAAAAATTAAATTAAATTCATTAGAAATGAAAGAAGAGAAAAAAAGCAAAATTACAATATTTTAAAGTTTTATTAAATTTATATTATGTATATAAATGAAATTTTTTTTCAAAATAAAATTATAATCATTTATTATTATAATTAATCTAGTAATTTTTTTAAATATAGATTATGTAGATTAAATTATATCGGTATGTCAATATTCTAATATGTTAGATCGAAATCTATAATAAAATATTTATTTTAATTTTACTTAAAATTTTCTGGCTCGATTTACAAAATGGCACCCACTATGCTTCTCTACTATTCCATTACTTACATTAATTACATCACTTGAAAAAAAAATATTTAATATCAAAATTGAAAAGCATATTACTTTTTTTGATCAATACGAAGTTGTTTGGCGCTATTTATAGTGCCTTGAGGCTTGAGAGCGCCCTTTCCAGGAACAGGAATCACAGCTGAATCTCCTAACATTAATCGTTGATTATTTGAATCGCTAAAAAGAAAATAAATAATAAAATAAAATTTATTATCAATCACCATTATATTATAATATTATATTATAAAACAAAGTATTTAAATTATAAATGAATTATACTTAATGATATAAGAAATTGCAGATTTTCTTAAATTTGTACTAATATTTCGAACTTTTGGAAGATTACATAAAATTTTCACAGGTTTTTGTTTTCGATATACAATTTTTGAATCAAATGTTTCATTTGCTTTTTTAACACCTTCAGATTCTTCATCTTCTATTTCATAAACATATTGGCGCATAAAACTTTCTCTCACCTAAATAAGGTAAATAATATAATATTAAGATAATTAATTAATCATTTCAATTAAAAATCGTTTTATATATCAGGGGTGGCCAGACTTGGTGATACTTAGAGCCATATTGAAAAATCGAAAATGTTTAAGAGCCATATCGGAAAAAATTTTACTTTTTTTTTTGTGTCATGTCTTTAAATTTTTTAATTGAGCCACAATAAACTCAAAAAGAGCCACATGAGGCTCGCGAGTCACGGTTTGGCCACCGTTGTTATATAGTCAATTAAAAAAAAACTTCAAAAATTAATTAATTAAATGTTATTTTAAAAGTGAGTGATGAATTAATTACCTTTGGTAAACCAAAATCTGAAGGCAATTTATGTAGACATGTCATTTGTGGACTGTCTGGAAATTTCTCAAAAATTCTTAATCGAAATGGAAGAGTTTCTTTTATTTCAGCACTTTGTTCGCGAAATTTGAGTTGTTTAAGTTTTTTGATGTCCTCATCTAATTCTAAATTGTCTAATATCACAGCGACAAATAAACTTAAAACAATCTGTGAAGAAATAATACATATATATATGTATAAACCGCTTAGAAATCAATGAAATTAAGTATTTATTTATTTGTTTTTATATTTTTTTAATTTTTGTGAATTTTAATAGAACAAATATTTATATTTCTTTTTAGTTATTAAAGAGTTTAAATCGGAATCTATAATAAAATATTTATCAAAATTTTATTCAAAATTTTCTGGCCCAATCAAGTTTGGTTGTTTTCAAATTTGGCCCGAATTATAAAAAAGGGTACACCCACCACTGATGCTTAATTTATTGAAAGTCAAACAAATATTTGTTTTTGTTTTTTTAGTTTCTCTAAATTTTCAATAATGATTATTTTATTAAACAACATCAATTATTCTTTTTTTTTGAGCTTAACTTTCTGGAAAACTAATAAAAAATTATTTGAAAAAAAATAATCCTAAAATTTTTCAAGCAAATATGACTAATTTGATTATTATCAATATATACTATGTAAATTAAAATAACTCGTACACATGTGTTTCTAAATCTAACTTTCTAATCTATCTATGCCATATACATATGTATTAGAAATTAATGTAAATTTTTTACTAAAATTTAAATAAATATATTTATATATATATATATACATATAGTAAAGCATTAGTAAATAAAACATTGTATATCACCTATCTTTAGTGATATTATTTTGTAAACAAACTAATGCTTATGCCGTTTTCATCAATGAAACTATTGATAAATTTTTTTCAACAATTGTTCGAACTTTGAAGAAATTTTCGAATAATAATCATAATTTATTCAAACAAATTTGTTTATATGAGCCTTTCTATATCATTTATATCACTCGTCATTCAGAGAAAGATATTAGAAGAGGCTTTGGAGTTATTTTTTTCTATATTTTTACTTTTCAATCGGAAAAATTTCTAAGTTGTTCGAGAGTAAAGTAATTATAATAACGATTCATTTCGGGTATGCGTTTTTTCAAAGTTCTCCACGTTTCAGGTCATTCTGATTAAAAAAAGTGGTTTTCCTATGCTTGTGTGTGTATTTCCTCCTCCCAATCCTCTCGATAAAAAATTTGTAATTTATAAAAATTTTGTTTTTTAATTTTTTAAAACTAAAATAATATGAATTTTTTATTTCTAATATACTTTTTTAAAAATATTTTACTATTTTACTGTTTAAAACATGTTTTTTAATATATTTAGAAAGAACATAGCCAAAGTGTGGATATAGAAATATATTTAAACTACTGTACATATATATATCGGTTGAAATCATATGGGGACTAGCACACATATATTCAACTGGTTTTTATTTATAATGGAAACAATAAGGAAAGTTCAAGTTTCTTCCTTTTTTGGCTATAAAAGAGTTTTCGATCCAGATTCGATGGATTGGATCCGATCTTCGGATTTTAATCTAAAAAGGATCGCGATCTCACCCATCCCTGATCGATATAAACTGACAATAATTGCGATGTACATGAAAAAATAATACATCACACATGAAAAACATTTTTTACCTACTCACTCTATCTCTCGCTCAGAAACTCGAAAGTCGTTCGCTGCAGCAACCACACTACTCCAAACATGCCTCTTTTGAGCTACCCCTATCCAATTCCCACTCTCTCCCAAATCCCTCTCGTCCCTTTATACATGGCCTACCAACCAGATTCCTTACAAACAAATTTCTCTCTATTCTTTACTCTCCCATTCTAACCGTTTACTCATTTAATTGATAATATATATATTTACTGAAACTAATCTAAAAAAAAATAATCACCATAAAAAAATACTATTTTTCGAAATTTATTCAAATAGTTATTCAAAAGTTATTCAATAGTTCCACTAACCAAATTAAGCCGGCGCTAATTATTTATATAAATCCTTAATCGTTATAGAAGTTGTTTTAATTTCAGCATTTTATTTTCTTTAATTAATTAATGAATTAATTAATAATATGAATACATATAAAATAAAAGCATTTACCAGGTATTTGAGAAAAGGAAAAGTACATTGATTCTCTTGCAGACTACATTTTCATGCTTCAAGCATTTGCAAATGATAAAAATTAACATAAAGAAAACATTTATTATTTGTTTATAGTTTTACCAATGTCACAAAAAGATGATATAAAATAAAATAAACAGCCACAAGTGGAGCTAGAGTTTCCCGTGTACGAAGCATTGTTTCATCCATTACTTCAACCCAAGCTTCTTGAGTTAAAATTTGAAACATAGACATAAATGCCTGAAGATAATAATATTATTATAGTGGAATCAAACATTAAATAAATTCAATTATAAATATAAATAAGTTTATTATAAAATACCTCCGGAAAACTTTCAAATTTAGTAAAATCACATAAAAAACAAAACAGCTGCATTGATATACTCGAAGAAATAATTAATAAACACATAGTAAATATAATAAGACTTCCTAGCTTTTTTCCTGGTCCAAATATTTTATAAACAAAATCTTCTAACATTGGAGATGCTTTAATTAATCGTACTATTCTTAAAACCTTCAATAATAATAATCATCATCATAATCATAATCATATAGAATAGTACAAATATGATAAATGAAAGTGAAATACCTGAAAATAAGTAAGCCCAGAAAGATATAAAGTAGGGATAATATGAAGAGTAGTACCTATCGCTAATAATAACTCAAATTTATGATATGAATGTTTATAGTAACCTCGAAAACCAAGACACCATATTTTAAATAATGTTTCTAAATCTAAAAAAATAGTAAATGCAACCTAAAACAAATCATAAATAATATAAATGGAATAATATAAATGGAAAAGATCAATTAATGGAAATAAGATAAATATTTTAAATACATATTATTGTAAAAATTGACCTATTGTCTTTGATTAATTATTATTTTATATTTAAAATATCGAAATATAACTATTCTTACTTCTATATAATAATAATTTTCATAAAAAACATGTCTAGGTCTTTCATCATGTTTAAAATGCATTGTTGCAGTAACAACTCCGTTGGCAAGGATAATACCCATAACCAATAAACGAAAGGAAGCTGAACGTAAAAATATTAAACAGATATGAGGAGCTGAACCACCATGTTTATTATCATCCAATGTTACTAATTTCCATCCTAGATCATCTCCTGATAAGATCTAGAAATATAAAACAACAATATAAGAAAATTTCATTGTTGTGCTTAGGTAAGTTGGCCGATGATTGTTGACTATTCATTTATTAAATAATTAATAAATCATGAGTGAAAAGTTAAATTTCAAATTTAATTTATTTTTCTAATCATGTACTAGTATGATTAAACAAAAAAAAAAAAAAATTAAAAAAATAACTTTATATTTACTTGAGATGCAGAACTATTAGATATATGTCCACGAACTCCCCACATTTGTTGAAATTGGACCCTTATTTCATTAAAAGTTTCAGTAATGACAGCAATAAATACATTTTTCACTAGCCATGCTAGGAAAAAAATCATTGTACTAAAATAGAATGCAGCTCTCCAACCGGGAAGACTGTCAATTGCCCGGTACATAATAAAAACCCAACCTTCTTGAGAGGCAGCTTGATAAACAGTAAATATACTTGTTGCTGAAATTTAAATTATTTTTATATTACAATGTTATACTAAACAATTGGAAAACATTTTAATCTGAAGGTGTCAGACATATGTAAAAATAATTTTTTTTTTAATTAGTTAATCTTAAAATAATTTAATAATTAAAATTAAAAAATAATAATAATAATAAACAATTAAAGATAAAAATATTGAAAAAGATAAAATAGTTTATTAATGACTCTTAATTATTAATATATATATAATAATTAATTGAATAATAAAAAAAAACAAACAGGAAAAAATAAGGAGAAAGGATTAATAAAAAAAAAAAGATGTAGTTTATATATAATATATTAAATAAAAATCAAATAGTGTTAACAACAATATAGATCACAGACAAAAAAAATATTAAAAGTTTAATATGTTAATATAATTAAATAAAAATCAATAAAAAAAAAATTAATACAATTTTTAACAATAATTTTCCATAACTAAAAGGTTTTCATATTGTGTGTGGAATGGATATTTTTATATTTACCAAACTCATCGAAACCATTAAAACCCATAATATAACGGGATAATTCAAGTTTAAGGCATTTCATTCCTTCTGGACATTGATAACCAGAATCTGGATCAACAGAACAAAATGTGTCTGGTATAGCAAGATTGTTTATAGTAATATACCTAATAAAATATATCAAAAATATAAAATAAACAAAATTAAAAATTAGATATAAATGTTTGATTTATACTTAGGATCCGTGCTATTAAGAACACAATGGTTTTTCAATTCTCCAAAAAATTGTACTCCTAGAAGGCCATATAATGACATAAAAAAAAGAAAAAATAAAGTAACATTATATATTTGTTGACTTGAGCGCCTAAAAACAAATATATTATATAAGAATTTATAGACGGTAAGTCTATATTTTATAAATATATACATACTTAAAAATTTGATTAATTCTAGATTTAGGCATGGAAAATTTTAAAAATACTCTTATAAATCTTATCATAATAAGAGGTCGAGGAGCCCGTAGGATAGATAAATAGCTAAATCTTGGAACTATACCAATCATTTCAAACATTTGAAGAATAATAGATACCCACAAAAAGAAAACCATACTGGCATCAAATTGACACCAATGATCTTTTAAATATGGTACTTCACCCTAAAAAAAAAATTATAAAATATAATATATATATATATCTTTTAAATTTCGAATTTGTTTTAAAATAAAATTAATTATATTAATGCATTATACATTTAATGAATTAATAAAATATATTTTCTAAATATATTAAATTTTTTTTTATATATCAGGGGTGGCCAAGCTCCTTAAAAGTCCGAGTCATTTTTCAAAATTATTTAAATATGTATTTAAAAAAAAAGTATAAAATATTTTTACTATCTCGACAGAGAAAACGGTTTGAGCTAGAATAAAGAAATTTGGTTCACGGGCTTATTCAAAATTCGTAGTTTTCTATCAACTTTTGAGAAATGGAGCTCATTCGAAAGAGGACCATTACCTACCACGTTTTCATTTTTTTTCCTCTAAACTGACCGTAAAAATAAAGATATATGTATGATAGTTTTTCACATGATTAAAAATTGTATAAAACTGCTATATATAGAATTTCAGCTTGATTGAATCGCTAAAAGTATCAGATTTAATTTTTTAATACGTTGACTGACAATCACGCCCCAGCACGTAACGTGGTGCCATCAACAAAGAGCCATACACGCGCTGGTTTAATAAATATTATTTATTAATTTTAATTTAAATATAATATATGTGTTAATTAATCCAATTCAAATTTACGAAATAGTCGAGTGGAGACACTCCAGATTTTTTAAAATATAATAACACAAAAATGAATAAGGAATTTGAGTACATAAATTGAGAGTCACAAATAATCGATCAAAGAGCCGCAGGTTGGCCATCCCTGTTATATATATATATATATATTGGATAACTATGTATAACATTGGTGGATTAAGTCGTCTGGAGCCTCTAGGCACTTTATCTTTGGAGATCCCCTTAATATGGTATTTGCAATTATTTTTTGTTAACCTACTATCACTACTGTTTCAAAATAAAATTCTAAATACTGATATCTTAAATGAATAAATACAAAATAAGAAAATATTTTTGAAATAAAAATATAATATTTAAAAAAAATATTTTTAATATTTTTTAATTTTTGGCGCGGTGCCTTTTATGCCTGATGTGCCTAGTAGGTAATCTGCTACTATTAATATATATATATATATATATATATTTATTTACCTTTAAAATTCCCCTAATATGCATTTTAGCTATCATCTCAGCTGTAAATAGAAAGGCAACTATCAAATCACAAAAAAATGTTATATATTGCAAAGGGGGATGTCTTTCAAATGTTTTGGGAGTATTTAAACTAACAGATAATAAACTAATAAGAGCACATGATCTCATTAGTCTGCGAACCCATAACTGTAAAAGAAAATAAGATATTAATTTTGAAAATATAAAAATTCATATAAATATTTAATAATAATTACCATATTAACCCATTCAATATCAGCGCTTTCATTGAGCGATTCCTCCGGACCATAATCAGCAAGTAAAGGCTCCCCTTTTAAACTTTGTTTTCTTCCCAACATCATATTATATCTATATATATATATACATATATTTACATACATATATATATAGATATAAATATTTTTATTTATAATTTCTAATTGGCCACTTCATAATTTAAAATCATTTAATAATGACTTTAAATCTGAAATAAAAATATATAAATATATTTTAAAAACAATATAAAATATTAAAAGTTTATTAATGAAAAATTTGTTTGTGAGAAAAACCAATTGAATTGGTATAACAAAGAATGTGGGAAAATAGAAAAGGAGGCGTGAAAGTGTTGGGTGAGTATAGTTGTATGGCGATGACTCAGGATAGGGATGGTTGGAGGAATGTGGTTGCTGAGACCAAAAAAATTCAAGTTCAGTAGCACACCACATTGATAAGTTTTAAGGACTTAAAAAAATATATTGAATTTAAAAATAATTTAATTTTATTTATTACAAAATAAATATTTCTTTTTAATATATTAAAATAAATAATGTTAGCATTTTATGCTAAAATAAAATGATTAGTAGAAAAAATAATTTTAAAAAATTTTAAAAATTTTATTCGGGATATGAGCAATATTTCCAAACCATTATATACATTAATCATTTTCTTTTAACAATTTTTCGTTATCTAATAATTTATTTGTATTAATGAAATATCATTAACTATACTTTTAAAAAATTAATAATACAGTGGTACCTCGACATACGAGTGCCCCAACATACGAGTGTTTTGAGATACGAGCCGCCAACCGACCGATATTTTGCTTTGAGACACGAGCAAGATTTGAGATACGAGCACCCCGTGACGATGCACACGGCACCAATTTGCCCCCGCATTTCTAATTTTAAGAAGCTGTACACAAAGCACATGTTCCGCAAATGCTTTGAAGTGACGGATAGTACAAACCTGACCCTTCGAGAGTTTTGGAAAGACCATTTTAACATAGTGACATGTCTAAGAATTATTGATCAGGCCTGGATGGGTGTCACAAAAAAAACATTAATTTCTGCATGGAAAAAGCTATGGCCTGACGCTGTAACTGACAGGATCATTGTAGAATCTGAATCTCAAGTGTCAGAAATAGAAGAGATTGTTTCTTTGGGAAAATCTTTGGCTCTAGAAGTAGATGAAAATGATGTAAACGAACTCGTCGAGCAACATTTTGAGGAGCTTACAACTGAAGAGTTACAAAACCTACAAACACAGAATGATGTTGTGATCCAAGAAAACACAGTTTCTGAAGAGGCGCCAGAAACAGAAAATGTTATCTCTTCAAAAGAAATTAAAGAGATCCTAGGAATGTGGGAGAAAATTGTTGAATTTGTAGATAAAAACCACCCCGAAAAGGTTGCAACTGGTCGGGCTTCGGAATTATTTAACGAAACCTGTCTCAATCATTTTCGCAATACCCTGATGGGGAGGAAAAAACAAACTTCCTTAGACAATTTTGTAAAACGCTTTGCAGAACAAGATGAGCAAGGGGAGGCGAAAAAAGCGATGATATTTAAGTTTTTTTTTAAATTCTTCTTATTTTTATTTATTTAAATGTTCCCATTATTTTTGTTGTTTTTAAATAAATTTTCCTTCTCGTAAAGACATTTGTTTGATTCAAAATAGCATACAAAAAACAAAACTAAGGTGATTTTTGGGGACTGGAACGGATTAAAAGCTTTTCTATTAGTTTTAATGGCGCGAAGTGCTTTGAGATACGAACAATTTGAGATACGAGCAAGGTCTTGGAACGAATTAAGCTCGTATGTCGAGGTACCACTGTATCTTGTTTTGTCTTTTAAATATAAATAAAGGAGCAAATTAATCTATTTTATGTGAATTAATAAAATAAATAATATAATTATAATAATATTGAACAATTAGATAGAAAAACAATCTATATATACAATATCTATATATGAATATATAGAAAAAACAAATAGTTAGATTTATTTAATGTCAAATTTTCATTTATAATATTGATTAAGAAAGTATATAAAATTAATAGGAATGTTTGTTTATTTATTCTAAAATAAATTTAATTTTTAAAATTACCTTTATTACATAAATATTTATATTCATCAGCTTTATGTAAATTATTTAAATTTATTTTACTAGATAAAGGGTTAGTTGTTTTGATAATTCTGACTTTCAATAGGTCCTAAAATAAACAAATTGTTTTATACCATTTAATCTATTTACAAAAAAAACCGATTTCTTACTCACAAACATGATGGAAATAACCTAAGGAATTCAGTGAAATAAATATTATATCTATATCTATATATGATATATAGATATATATATATATTTCAATCAATATAATGCAAGTGATAAAAATTATCACTATAAAATTAGTAAAATATACAAATTCATAACCTATAAAAATTTATATATTATCAATTTTGATATTTATAAATAACAAAATATATAGTTGAGAGATAGGACATCGATATAAAGGGAATTAATTATAAAATAGTGTATTCCATTTTAAACATTTTAGTTTAATATGAATATATATATTGACTTAAAAATATATATAAATTATAATTTCTTTATATATATTTAATACAATAAATCAAACAAATAGATAAAAAAATTTTGGGGAGAAAATATAGCAAGGTAAATTCTTATACATGGATATAGAATACACAGATCTTACTGTGGCGCTATCTCCTACTTTAATACCCAACCTTGTTTAAAATGAAATGTAAAATAAACAAAATATTCTTTTATCAAATGTTCCATTGAGACTAAATAAAATATATTTCAATATTTTATTTATTTATTCAAAAAAATAAGAAAATATAATAATATAATTCTATTCATAAATATATTCTATGCTTCATTTCGCAGCTCTTTTTTCTACTCTCTTAAATTATTTTCTATAAAAACTAAAATGAAAAAAGAAATAAATATTTTAAAATAGTTATTCATTTATTATTGTGAAAGTAATAACCATGAGTTAAAAGGTTAATTAAATATTCGGTATTCATAATTATACCTGATTAATTATGAGGATTATATACTAAAAGTTCTTATCTATATTGTATTTATTTAATAATAAAAATGAAAAATAAATATCTTAGTACGCGTTAAAAATAAACTTATTTGATTATATAATAGATTTTATGATGAATTTCATTATAAGGTAAATATACAATAATAAAAAATAATTCCATAATATATGTGTATATATATACACTATATACTATATAATATTTCAACCTAAACTATATTAAATATAATTTAATAATAATAATGACTATTTATTTAGGATACTTTGTGAAGTTACATGAAGTTGATGATTTAATTGATTTATGTGCATTTCGGTTGGTACACCATCAGATTTTTTTGTGTTGATAAAGAGAAATATGAATCCATTAAATTTCGACTTCACAAAATGATTTATTTAAAAAATATTTTTATTAAGTCTTTAGTTTTTTTATTTTAGGTAATAATGATTATTATTAGGAATTAAATATATATTTATACCATTTTCATTATCTCTTGATTAAACATTTACAAGTATTTTTCTAAATATAGCAAGCAAATGAGTTCCTTCCTCTCTATTACTCGGATCATTTCATTTAATATAGTCTCAATTTAATAGAGTTTTAATGTTCTTTTGAGTAGTATTAGTGCAAAATATTATAATTTAAATAGGAATAAGTAACAATTAGAACAGATGGATGGAATGTGACTGAAAATGTTATTCATCTTTTGAATAATTAAATTATCAAATAAAAATAAATAAAATAAAATATTTTCTAATATAATAAAATGATTCTATTTACTACTTTAATATTACTCTTCTAGGGTACTATATATAAATAATATGAAAAGAAGAATAAACAAACGATAAAAATAATTTTTATGATTGAAACCTCTGAAATTAATATTTATTTTTAGAGAAAATATTTATTTATTATTTTAAATTAATTCTGTATATATATATATATCTATCTATTTAGTTTCTATATATATAATTTGTAGAAAGATCACAGCTTATATTATATATTCAAATATAAATATTTTAAACATAAATTGGTACAATGTGATATGTCATTAATTAAAATACAAAAAGAAATTAATTTAAAATTTATAAAATGTTTTCTATAGTAAATTAGAAATATATATATATATATATATATATCTTTATATACATATAAAACAAATTATTTTAGAAAAATAAATATTTTGATTTATATAACATCTCTAAAACCTATTATAGATAATTTCTATATTGATTATATAAAATGTTATTTTGTTTGATTTTTGTTAATATAATTATAATTAATAAATCTTGAACCCTGAAATAATTGGGCTCCTGTATTGGTGAAATGGCAGGCAAACAAGAGAAGATTTCTAGGTTGTACTTTCCAGGCAAATCTCATAAACATCATTGAATAAAATGTCAGTGCTGAAAATAATTAAAAACAAACGTTAGGACATGTTTATAGTGGGCTAATTTATTTTTAATTTAAATACCTGTTGTCATTTTTCCACTAATCATAACAGGATCTTTTTTAAAGTCAGCTATAGCAGCCAATGGAATTCCCCAATTGGCAACAGGTCCCCAAAAATGAGTGCTAAATTAAAAAAATATTAATATCACTTTATTTATTATTAAAATAAAATAAAATATTTTTACCTTGTTATATAATCCCGGAATGATTTCGACTTCAATTGCTTAATAGCAATATTTACAATATTCATTTTCTTTTATTAATGTGAATATTTGGAAGAAAAATAATATCCTTTGCTTATCAAGGTTGTTTCAAGTATGTTCAAGGTAGACTAGAACTGGAAAGTTTAAGTTATGGATGTGGTATAATAATGGATTTAATTAATAGATAGTGGAATTAGATAAATAAAATTGAAACGGCCGTATGTCAGTAATGAAAATCACGTGATAAGAAAATTTTTCTGGATGATTGGCTGTGCCCAAAATCAGATTATGACCTTAACCAAACACATATGCGTGGTGCCTTGGTGTTCCTTTATATTGATATACTATTAATCTAAATGAATATTGGAATATTGATATCGAAATGACATTGAGAGAAAAAACTGATGAGTGATGTTTCTTTTTCACTCACTTTATGTTATAAAAATACATCGTTTTCTCAATTGTAAATTCTTCAAGTATAATAGATAAAAGAAGCTGAAAAATTACCTAAATCAGCTTTCGGCAACATTTTATCGGCTATTAAATTCGTGATATTAGATTTCATAGATGGAATGTTTGCTTTATATATTATTTTTAAATTTCTTCTAATATTTAGTATAATATTTCAAATAATATAACAAAATAAATTATAAAGTTTTTTTTTTATTGAACTAACTTAGGATAATAAAAAAAAAAATAATTTGTTTATAATTTTTTAAATTTAAATTTAAATTTCCCTCTATTGTGATCATTCGTTACTATTTTCACACCTATATAATTTTACATCTATCAAATTCATAGATATCAAATTGGAAAGCAATATTAAAAAAACATTTAAAATTATAACTCTTTCTATAATATGGCAGGGGTTTTGCAAACTATATTAAGAAAAACATCCCATTTAAATACTAGTAACAAAATAATATTCACTCAAGGAGGAACTTTATACAATTTAAAGTAAGAAAATTGATTAGTTAAAAAAAAAAATTCCTTATATAATTTTTCTATTACTTTAAAATATAGCTTGCAAAGAGGGGCAAAAAAATGGTATCCTGATGCAGAATATCTACAACAATTTCAATCAGCTGTACTCTACACAGATGATACAAAACTTCTTAGCTATAACAACAAAATACATCCTGTAGAAAAACAGGTTAAGAATTTAACTTTAAATTTTGGTCCACAACATCC
Organism: Labia minor; assembly: GCA_963082975.1. Taxonomy (NCBI): domain Eukaryota; kingdom Metazoa; phylum Arthropoda; class Insecta; order Dermaptera; family Spongiphoridae; genus Labia; species Labia minor. The sequence goes on along the minus strand of OY720348.1, from coordinate 43,253,859 downwards.
AGCTGCTCATGGAGTTTTACGATTAGTATTGCAATTAGATGGTGAAGTAAGTAATTATTTTTTCTTTATATATATTGATAAATTTCTTAAATAATGCTTTAACCTAATTTATATTCTTATATCCTTAAAAATAGGAGAAGTGATAAAATAAAATGGTCCTTTTCTTAAAACAGTTTAAGTTGATTACCCTTAAGCTGAATATTACCATAAATATTACCCTTAATTTGCTTTTTCTAGACAGTTCTACACTCTGACCCTCATATAGGGTTACTTCATCGAGGTACTGAAAAATTGATTGAATATAAAACATACACTCAAGCTTTGCCTTATTTTGATCGACTCGATTATGTATCAATGATGGCAAATGAACAATGTTATTCATTAGCTGTAGAAAAATTACTTAATATAGATATTCCCAGAAGAGCAAAATATATCAGAAGTAATTTAAAGAAAAAAAAATTATATTTGAAAATATTTGTAAGTTTTTATTATATAATTTAATAATAATTCTAGCTTTATTTGGTGAAATCACAAGAATATTAAATCATATAATGGGAGTGTGTACTCATGCACTTGATATCGGTGCACTTACTCCATTTTTCTGGTTATTTGAAGAAAGAGAGAAACTTATGGAATTCTATGAAAGAGTTTCTGGTGCTCGAATGCATGCAGCATACGTCAGGCCTGGGGGTGTCAGTCAGGTAAACAAATTTAATTTATATATAATTAGAATAAAAAAAAATATATGTAGTGCGAATAACTAGTAATAAATAAATACATATATATTTTTATAAATTATATTTTGTTAAATGTTGATGAAAAGGATTTACCTCTTGGATTATTGGATGATATATATGAATTTTCTGCTAAATTCAACGACCGATTAGACGAATTAGAAGATATTTTATCTAATAATCGTATTTGGCTTCAAAGAACTGTTGATATTGGCACTGTATCCGCAGAAGATGCCCTAAATTATGGATTTAGGTAATAAATTTAATTATTGGAAATTTACCTTTTAATTAAATCGAAAATTTCTTATTCAACCTCAAATTGATTATATTTACAATCTTTTCTACAGTTCAATTATTTGTTTTTTTTTTAATGAAAAAGTTAAATTTATTTAAAAAATATTTTGATTTGAATTTTAGATTGAATTGATATATCTTTTGTAATTTAAAAATTGACAATTGATTTTAATGATTGTTTATGTGAACAAAAGTTATATTAAAAGTAATTAAATCTTTAATTTTACATAAACTTATACTTATTTTTCTTTTTAGTGGCGTTATGTTGAGAGGTTCGGGAATCAAATGGGATTTACGTAAAGCCCAACCTTATGATGCATATGATGAAATGGACTTCGATATTCCTATTGGTGTCAAAGGAGATTGTTATGATCGATATCTTTGTCGGGTTCAAGAAATGAGAGAATCTTTGAAAATTATTTATCAATGTATTAATAAAATGCCTCCTGGTGAAGTTAAAACTGATGATAATAAAATTGCCACACCATCACGTTCTGAAATGAAAGTAAGAAAATTATTTTCTTATTAATTTTAATTAATTTGAATAAATATAAAAACAATTTATTTATTTATTTATTCACTCACTTCCAGAATTCAATGGAAGCTTTAATTCATCATTTTAAATTATTCACTCAAGGATATCAAGTTCCTCCAGGAACCACATACACAGCAGTAGAAGCCCCCAAAGGTACTTAATATAAAAGATTTACATTTGTTTTAGTTATGACTCATTTATTATTTTTTTCAGGTGAATTTGGAATATACCTTGTTTCTGATGGGACTTCTAAACCTTATAGATGTAAAATTAAAGCTCCAGGATTTGCCCATTTGGCAGCTCTTGATAAAGTAGGGAAAAAACATATGCTTGCAGATATTGTTGCTATCATAGGTAAATTTTATTATTAATTTTAATAATATGTATTTAATAAATTATTTAAATGTAAGTATTAGTTGAAACATTTTAATAAACTTATTAACCTTAAAACTATAAAAATTTAATAAGAATAATTTTTAAGTTTTATAATTTTATATTTAATTTTTGTTTATATAATTTGTGATTTATTTAGTATTGAAGAATAACTTACAAGTTCAGAATTTATTTTTATATTTTGAGACATTATATTACTTTCTTAAAAAAAAATTACTTTTAACAAATAATAACAATTTTTCATTCTATTATATAGTTTTTTTGAATTGAAATAATTTAAAAATAAAATTCTGTTTTGTTTTCAGGTACTCTTGATGTTGTGTTTGGAGAAGTAGATCGTTAATATTTAGTAAAATATTAGATATAATATAATTATCACTTATGTAGTTGATAATTTAATATATCAAGTGACAAAATAATTTTTTTTTATTAAAATTTTTGTTGATGAATTTAATTATAATAAAGTGATACTAATCACTTTCAAATATATATAATATATATATATATATATGTAAAATAAAATATATTTATTAAAATTTAAATTTTAACAGCTAATTAATATTAAAACAAATAAGAAGAAAATGAATATGTATTGATTTGATTATTTTTTGACTTCCCTAGTAACATTTTTAATAGAAAATAAATAGAATCAAACATTTTTTTTTTAATTATTTGTTTATAACATTGTCCTTCGCTTGTTCAAAACATTGAATCTCGAAATCTATAAACTGTTAAACAACTGGTAAAAAGATCAGCCTGGGCTAATTATTTTATTTTAGAATCCCGTCCTTTCTAATCCCATCAAGGTTAGAGGGCTTCAAAGACAATGATTAAATTTCTCCTCAGACCTAGAGCTTCCAAGGTTGTACTACATAAGGACATAATAAAAGTGACATTGCCGTTTCAAGCATTCGCTAACTATTAATATTTGATATATAACCAACCAAAACACTTATTGATATTTAAAAACAAGGTTTACTAGGAATACTACTAATTTTAGATGATTTACCAAACCAAATCACTATGGAATATATAAATATATTAATTAATATATAACAGCATCTTTATAGCTCGATCCAGATATTTATTCTTTTTAGTCTTAATTATTTGTCCTTTATCGATAATCAAATATAATGAAAAGAAATCTAAATAGAATAGAGAATTATTTATAATTCAATATCTGAACAAACCACAGACTATCTATACATATCTTTAAAAATAAATATCAAACTTTTTTATATTTTATTTTATAAACAAGAAAAATAAATTTTTAAATTCACAAATCAGTTATAAAATGATAAGATGAATCTAGATGTAAAAAAAATATATAATTCATATTATTATTAAAATAAATTATAATTTTTATTATTTTTTTTATTCTTATTTAATAATTATTTAATTTATATTATACGATAAACTTTTAAAATGAATTAAATGGCCTTTATATTTTGATAAAAATGAAGTCCATTCGCGTTACGTGACAAAGCCATTGTAGACGCCTACTCTTCATTATCCCCACTATATTAGCCTCTCCCTATAGTTCCTCTAGCTCTTTATTATACCGTCTTCTTCATTCTACTAGTTTCTGGTAAGTTACCAAAAATATTTCTTAAAACTTTTCGTTTGAAAACCAGAAGTCTATTACAATCTTTCACCTTTTACTCCAGGTCTGGCACCCATAGACAACGACGGGTTGTATATCGGATACAAAAGTATATCTATTATAATTATATTTCACTTTTACATATAAATATTTATAAAGGGAGAATTTTAGGAGGAAGTTTTTTGGGATTCTGGGTTTTAACTGTGTGACCAAGAGTCGATGTTGGGATTTCGGTTTGAAAGTGTAGGTAAAATTTGTGATTTACTGCGTTTTGAAGAATCCTTGGAAAAAGCACTGACGCTAAAGAACGTCTAATTTGGACGACAGCCAGTATATATATAAGTTAATAATTTGAAAAAAGAATACTAATCTATATCTGCATATTAGAAATCCAGTATATATACAGTTTCCAAGTACATTCATATTTACCTAGTAGTTAATGATGGGGGACAGGGCAAGGGGTTCTATTATTCCCCAAGCGCTGTTTCACAACAAATATTTAAAAAATTATTTATAGAATAAATTATTTAGCAAATTAATTTAAAATATGTTATTATTTAAATATAGTTTTATATAATTTTATTAATTTTTGAGTTTGCGGTCAGTCGCTTATCGGTCATTGTCTATTAGTTCTCTCTGACTTTTGTACTTCCTACGCAAGGACAACGCCTATCAAGTCGGTTATATTAATTATGTGTCCTATGATCAGTAGAACGGGTCCTATCAAACTTTATCTTGATTTTCTTGTTTGGAGGCGTTACTTTTTATCAACGAACTTCCTAATTTTGATCCCAGGGATGGATTGACTCCGTCCAATAGACCCCAGCTAGAGAAATTCCCTTGCCATGCCCGGGACTGGAACCCAGGACAACGAGAATGTAATTAATTACAATTAATTGCAATTGCCGAATCTCCTATTATACGAGTATTTAAGTAGTCTGGGTAACCTAATAATTGATTTTTTTTTATTTAATTGATTTCCGTTTGATTGTTCCTCAAGTTGGCATCTTACTCATTTTTAATAGAGTCAACACAAATTTGCAGATCAAAATTTGAAAAATTTTATCTCGATCTACCTAATTAAAACCTTTTATATATACAATATATATATATATAGATTTTTATTTTATTTTAAAATATTTTATATATGTTTTGACAATAAATTCAATTTTTACTGAAATCATTATTTATTTTAATTATTATAAAAAAATAATAAAACAAGAATAACAAATAAATAAAGAATGAATTTGTCCTATTTTTAATAAATAAGATGAGATTTGGGTAAATTATTATTACAAATTGTGTAGAGCTACTTTTACCCGTCAGATGTCCTTAGTTTATTTGCGTACGACTTGATATAGACTCAATTGATATCATAATAATCCATGATTATAATCATATCATGATTAGTATTATGTTATTGTACTACGTTTCCCCTTGATTTCAATCCTTCTAAGGAAAGCTTAGAGGTTTACACAAACCGTAAGGTTATGTTTATTAAATAAATGTTATCGGAAAATTACACATTTTGATCTTTACTTATCCAGTTACGTCAATTTAAAGGTATATTTGTATTGAATGTATTTTTCTTATTCATCAATTAATTAAACGATTTTATTAGAAATCATGATTTCAAATTCATTTTATCAATAGGCAACTTTTTGACATAGGATACTTTGCCTATTAACCCTATTTAGAACTTTAATTAAATTATTACAATTATCTATTTATATCAACAGATGAATTTATTTTTTTATTAATTTAACAATTAAAAATAAACATAATTATAAATTTGATTTTGAATTATTTTTACCGAACTATTGAATTTAAATATTTATTTTTCAATTGAAAGGACAAACAAAATTATTATTATAATTTTGTTTTATTATTTTCATTTATAAGTACAATTATTACATCTGTCATTATTTTTATTTCTTATAATAATTATAAGTTTCTTTTAATTTTGATTCGATTAATTATTTCAATTTTATTAATAAATTATATATATATATTTATTAAACTAACTATATATATACATTAAACTAAATATATATTAAAGTAAATATTTTCTCTTTTTTCAGATTACTCACTTAACATCTCATCATGATTATTAATTGAACTGCTTCATTTTGTGATTTAATGAATTATAAATATAATTTAATAATTTTATTTCAGGTAGATATTTAATTTTTAATTATTTTAGAGTTAATTTATTTAATTGACAAGAAATAAATGTTGATTGCTTATCTAGAATTAGTTTGATGGAATTCTAGAATGTAAATTTTTAATAACAATTTATTGATAAATAATCATCTCAAACTGTTGTTCTTCAATGGAACTATAATTTATTTAGGGTCGTTTATGAATCATATTATTTTATATTTTCACTTGATTACTCTATCAAATACTATGTTAATATCATTCTCATCAAGTTAAATCAAATTTTCTTTTGAGAACCACATTTCAATATTTAAAAATTAACCGCCACATATCTATATATATAAAAAAAGCTTTTTGCCTGCACATTGCTCATAATTTAAAATTTTTTGCATATCTTAGCGTTTCATGACCTCTAGAATCTAAAAGTGACTTAAGAATTTTTCATGTCTGTCTGTCCGCCTGTCCATAGACTCAAAATTGGTTGAACCGATTTCTATGAAATTACATCACAATATTCTTACATACAATTGAATATAGGCCTGAATATAATATTATATCAATATCTATTCAATAACAGCAGAAATTAATTTTTAAAAATTTTATATGTATATGTTGTCATTCATTCAGCGCCTTATTGATTCATTTCGGACAATGAATATTAAATTGATAATTCTAGAAATTTCCATACAAAGAATGTTTATAACATTTAAATTTTTATTTTAATTTCTAATATTCAGATATTATTTCAATTATTTAATTTATTCTAAAAGTTTGATTTATGGATTAAATAAAAATAAAAATTAGTATATGAATTTTTAGACAAATGATATAAAGGAGTTGTTTGACATTTTTGGGTAAATTTTTTTAATTTGTTTTAAATCCAATATTATTATATTACATTATAATTTATTAAAAGGTTTATTTTTTTATTTATAATGTTTCTTTTTTATATATATATATGATGTGATATTAATAAAAAATAATATTTTATAAATTTAAAAATTAAAATATTTGATTTTGTATAAATTTAAAAATTTTAATACTTTTTAATAATTATATAATACTCTCTCTCCCTCAATTTTAAATTTTAAAAAAACGGAAAGTGTTCTAACCAAATTAAGAAATTTAGATGCCTCATGCAACATGGATGGTTAAATGAATTGGGCTGGGAGAGGAGACAATAAAAAAGTTTCTTCAAAGCTTAGGAGATTATCAATGCGGATTAAGGTCAAATCGGACAGCATTAGATCAAATTTAATCTCGCTAAAAACATTCAATGTTTCTGTTCACAAATTATTCAGAATTTTGGAAAAGGGTATGACTCAGTTTAAATTAACACTTATATAAATTAACAAAATGAAAAATTAGTTATGGAGCGACCATGTTGGTAGACCTAAGGTAAAGAAGAACTTGTAGAAGTTGGGAGAGAATAGGTATATCCAATAGCTATGGAGGTCGTTCAGAACAGAAACAGAGAAATCTGTTTGCTGCTAATAATTTTCAAATCTCCTAGTGCCACAGATTTAGATAAGTTTCTTCTATGGGAGGAAAATAATTATAGTCTAGAAAAATTAATAAAAAAACAAATAAATCAATTAATTTATTTTAATATTATTAATGAATGTATATATTTTTAGTTTATCTTTAGTTTTATAATGTTAAAAATTGAATTTTTACTTTTATAAATTGACTCAAGTCTCTAACTTTGGATTTTCTCAAATTTCATTATAATTAAAAATATTCAATAAAAATAAAATATCAAAATCAAATGATTAAGAAATATTATACTATATTATAACATATACTTACGACCATATGCAGAGGAAATATTAGGAGAATATCAATGCTGGTTCAGATCAAATCCATCAACATTAGATCAGATATATTCATTAAAGAAGAAATTATAAAAAAACGCGAATTCACCATTTCTGTTTACCAATTATTTGTAGACTTAAGTAAAGCATATGACTCAATGGATAGAGATAAACTTTTTCAAATTTTGATCTTCAAATTTGTCTTGAAGGTAGTAAAGAAAAAGTAAGATTCAAATTGGGGAAAAATCAAACGGAAACCAATTAAACAAAAAAAATCAAATTATTAGGTTACGCAGACGACTTAAATATAATAGGAAATTCGGCAATTGCAATTAAAGATAGTGTAAAAAAAAATAATCGAGGCAGGAAAAGAGATGGGGTTTGAAAATAATAGTGATAAGACAAAATATTTCGTAACAGAGAGGAACAGTATTAATATACAAAATCTTAATAAACAAAATGTAGAATTTGGCTAAAATGAGAGAGAAAAGAATGACGAAAAGATATTGGTGGGAGGCCGTATGGGAAACGTCCACTTGGAAGACCAAGGACGCGGTGTGTGGACAATGTAGGAAGGGACGTGAGAGAGATGGGGGAGGGTAGGGAATGGATGGTTGTAGCTCAAGATAGGGACACTTGGAGAAACAAATTAATTATTTCATTAAATGCCAAGTATCTTGAGACAAGGTTGGAATATAATATTTGTTTTTTGTAGATTATGTCTCCCTGGGGTCTAAATATTATGAAATTAATAGAGTGGTTAAAACTTTTTATATAAGTTATGTAAAAACTAAAATTAAACTTGAAAAATATATAAATCTTATTAAGAATAATATTTTTTATATTAAAAACACTTGATAAAGTTTTATACGATGATTTTTGATATTTGTTTTATGGGCATGAAAGATATCAGTTGAGAAAAAGCAAAATGTGCAGCATCGTACACGTGGCGGAAGTGAAACTTCTTACAATCTAGAGAATAAGATAAATTTTAGTTGAGAGTGTGAGTGAGAGAGAAATAGAGAAAAATAAAGGGATCATTTCGAAAGACATATAACAGTATAAAATTTTCGTAACAAATATTCGCTTTATTATTATTATTATCTACTCTATCATCATATCTACATTGCCTGTACTATTGTCGGTTGGTGCTTCAATTGGTAATACTGATATTAATGGCTTGTGATAACTAAAATAAGATATATATGTTCGTGATTCGACATTTTCTATATAACGTGTAAAAACAGCATCTATTGTAGTTCCAGATTTTGTTGTTGATTCCTTGGGATCGTTATTTATAAGCAGACCAAATGTTTCTTGAAGAAAGTTGATCAACGGCAACGAATCATCAGATCCAAAATTTACATTAAAATCTCCCCCGAGAATTAGAGGGATTTTATCTTCGCCTCGTTCAAGTGCATTAGCACCTGTGTGGCTATAAACCAGTAGTGAACGGTGTATGAAATAAATAATATCGTCTAAATTTTGGTCGTTATTTTTTTTCGGCATAGTGAAATCTGTGGAGTAGAGAAAAGCAGTTTTAAATGCAATAATAATTTTAAATCGATTTAGTAGTGTTAAAGTAATGTTGAGATTCGGATAAATAACGTGAATGGTCATCGACGCACATAACTGTATGTGTTGGCGTGTGAATCGCCGACCATGTTCACACACACAATTACATGCGTCGGTATGCGTGCACGCTGTATATTTGACTTGAGAATTTTAATTATTTCACGATATATATATATATATATATAAATATCAATTTTTACTATCTCGCCAGAGATAGTATTGCGATCACGAAAATTTTCGATGTTGAGATTTTGATGTTTTTATACGTTTTGAAGGTTCCTGAATCATTTTCACTAAGGTTGAGAAAAATGTCTCTATGTGTGTGTGTGTGTGTGTGTGTGTGTGTGTGTGTGTATGTATGTAGGCAAGATTACGCAAAAACGGTTTGAGCTAGAATGATGAAATTTGGTACATGGACATTATTCAAAATTCATAGTTTTCTATCAACTTTTGAGAAATGTAGGTCAACCGGAAGAGGGTCATTACCTACAACGTTTTGATTTTTTTTCCTCTAAAGTGACCGTAAAAATAAAGATATATGTTTGATAATTTTTCACATGATTAATAATTGTATAAAACTGCTATATATAGAATTTCAGCTTGATTGATTCGCTAAAATTACCAGAATTAATTTTTTAACACTGCAAATCTCACGCGCCAACACGTAACGTGGTGCCATCAACAAAAAGCCAAACATGCGCTGATTTAATATTTATTATTTATTATTTATAATTTATAATTAATTAAATTTAATTTAAATATAATATATTATATTATTTAATCCAATTCTCAAATTGCGAGATAGTCGAGTGGAGACACTCCAGCTAATTATATATGACTTAACTAGCGCGCATGCGCGCCATGGACTTTGGACCTAGCGAGAGGGTATTAGAACGAAAGACAGCACAAAAGCAACATGCAGATAGCCTCTTTCTCAAAGACGAAAGACCGGACAAAAGAAAGACCCAGATAGCCTCTCTCTCAAGAACGAAACACCGCACAAAAGAGAGACGGAGATAGAGGCTATCTCATTCTCACTCGTTATATCTATATCTTTTTTCTCTCTTGCGTTTCGTAACGCGTTACGAAATTTCAATTTTTCAATTCACTCTCCATTCTCAACCAAATGTCAGGACGCCGCTAAAGAAGTTTCACTTCAAAAAAAAATTTCTGAGAATGACAGAAATGCGCATAAAACAAATATATAAACAAACATAAAACTTTATCAAATGTCTTTAAAATAATAAATATTAATCTTATTATATTATATATTTTGTAAATTTAATTTAAATTTATTTATCTGAATATATATATCATATTAATCTGGTGTATTTCAATTATTTCGAACCTGGCTTAATATTTAGTAAAATTAGAACTATTCCATTTAGACATCTCCAAATGTATTTGTGTCTGTCATATATAACTTACAATATTTTTTTGTAAATATAATATTAAAACAGGAAAAATTAACATAACAAATAAAAATAATATATTTAATATTTAAATTTCAAAATTTTACATATTTTTCTAATATTTATTATTCAAAATTAATTATATAATCCACTTATTTTCAGAAGATTATCTTACATATCATTGATAAGTCATGAACGATATTCCTCGACGTCAAATACCCATACCAAGAAAATCTCCCCAACAAAATGTTTCCAGTTCAGTAGGGTCTTCCGAATCACCAACTGTTTACTATAGAGAACTATTTCACGGACCAGGTACTTTTATTTTTTTTATAATAATATATATATAATAAATATATGTAAAATAGAGGTACAAGCCAAAAAGTCAATGCATTAACTTTTTAATCTGAATAATTTATATTCTTTGATCAAACATGTCAAAAGTCATATGATATTGACTATTTTGTTATTTTTATTGAAAAGACCGACAAAATTACTATTAATGTTTTAATTATTTTCATTTATTTTATTACAATTAGTACATCTTTCATTATTTAAATATATTATAAAAATTATAATTTTTTTGTTTAATTTTGAAACTAAATAATTATTTAAATTTTAAAAATTATATTATTATTTGTTTTTTATATTGATCGTGACATATTTTCAATATTCAAATAATTAATATATTAAGATTTCTAGAATGAATATATTACATATTATGTATAATATTTATCTCAATATTTTTTAGAACAATAATTCATACATATATTTTTATATTTCATTTAATTTTTTAAATCTAAAAATTATATTTAATACTATATTTTATTAGTCAAATAATGCCATAATTATTGAGATTAATTTAGAAATATAAATTAACAATAAATATCGAAAAATATTCATAACAGATATTTACAATTACTTATATAAGGAATTTTTATATACATACATATTCATTTTATAGATTATTTAATAATTTATTTTTTAATAGTTAATTTTCCACAAAAACTACCATTAAATTATTAATAATTATTCAAAGTAATTTCTAACATTTATTTGTTTTTTTAGTTTCCGAATGTTTAATTTAATTATATATTTTCTCTTTTAAAATCACTGAAATTAAAAAAAAATGATATTATATACTGAAAATTTATAGATATAAAAATAAAATTCCTTTAAAATAATATAATTTATTTAATATTTAATTAAATGACAATCTTAAATTTCAATTGTTCATATTTTTTTCAGAGGAATTAACTTGCTGCATCCAAAATTGTTGTAAGTATCTTTTTTTATTTTTTAAACAATCAAATAAGGGAATATTTGCAATCAATTTCTTGATTTAGTTAATAAATTAAATTATTAAATCTTTTTTGTATTTCAATATATTCGAAATATGTATTTATAAATTAATATAAATATGGTTAAATCTAAGTTTTGTTTCATTAAATTTTGAAGAAAATTATGTTAGACTATCATCACCAACCCCTACATTTTTTTATTATATACATATGTATTTATTAAATTATTTTTCTTACTTTTTTTTCCTCCAATCGCTCTCCATAATGATTTATTATTCCTATTCAATTTCTTATCTTTTAACAGTCATTTTTAGGATCTTGAAAATTTTATTTTTAGTTTTTATTATTTTTTTTTCTAGAATAAACAATCAATGTTTTAAATTGTTCATCCATCAGTTAAAAATACTATGGCAATATATCGTAAACAAGCTTTACAATTTATTGTTTAAGAAACATATATGATTTGTTTTGTCTAGCTTTTAGATAACTATTTTGAAATTAAATAATGCCTCTTTAAATATTTAAAATTTCTTTTATTTAACTTGAAAACTAAAATCTTTTCTAAAACCAGTTATATAAACATTACCATTTAGGTATATACATATATTTAAATATTATATTTATATATTATATTTATATATTTAAATATATATATATATATATATATATATATTAATTAAAGATTTATTAATCGATCATATAATTATATTTATTTATTATTATATCTATATTATTTACTTTTACTAATCTATGTATTCAATATTTTAATCATTTTATTTTGACTCTAATTGACAAACCAACTAGTGATATAAAAAAATGAAAATATAATTTTAATATATTTTTTTAATTTATATATAATTTATTAAAGTAAAATAAAATAAATTAATTTATCTTAAAATAATTTCTGGAATCATTCAATTGTAAATATCTAATATACTTAATTGAGATAAATAACCGAAATAGTGATAAGGATAGATTTTGGAAATTCAAATGATGGAATGATAGTATAAAAATTCCATATTGGAAGGGGAAGTTAATTGTTGCTAATCCTCATGATGTATTGTGGTATTATATCTCAAGCCTTTATTTCATTCACTATGTCATAATAAAATAATTTTATTTTAATTGTACCACAAAAAAAGAAAAAATACTGAAATTGATCAAGAAATAAAATTTAAATTTTTTATTTAAACCATATTTATTTTTTGAATTATTTTTGAAAATGTTCTTTATGAATATTACAAAACTCCATCAATATTCCAATAAAACATTTGATATTAATTTTTATTTTATATTTTTTTTTTTATTATATATTTCTTTTAATATTAAAATTATTATTCTATCATTTTCTTATTTGTTAGAGGATCATTTCATTAATCAAATCAATTTAGTAACAATTACTTATAAAATAATACTCTTTGGATATTTCATATGGTAGATAAAAAGAATTGGTGCTTGAAAATAACATTTTTTTAATTATTGTTTATTATACATTTCCATGAAAATAAAACGATACAAATATTAATTAAATTTTTTTTTTATATTTTGTTTTAGACAAAAACATAAATAGAGGTCCACCTGCTAATCATCATCTTGTAGAAATATACCCAGTTAGTCCAGAGCTTTGCAGGCATTGTAAGTTAATATATTATATTGATTTTATTTTTTAAAATATGTTAAATTAAATAAATATAGTATTATCATTTTAAATACAATATATTATTTTAACAATTTCATTAAATGCACTTATAAATAATAAAATTTTTAAATATGTTAAAACAATTAATATATTTTCAAAAAGAAATATAATATAAAATTTAATATTTTTTTATCTTATTTAAAAAGAAATGTTTTCTATTTTTTTAGGTGTTGATTATATTTGGGGTCAAGGAAAAGTTGGATTCACATGTGAAAGTAAGTTTTATTTTTATTATTATTTTAAATACTAACTAATATGTATATTTTATATATTATTTTGAAAAATTAATTTATTTTTATATACATTATTTATTAATTATAACTTCACTCATTTACATTAACAGAGATTTAAAGTTACTGTACAAAATTATTTATTTATAAATATTTTCAAATAAATCATATTACTACTAAAATAGAATTATTAAAAAAAAAGTTGATTCCAAGTGCAAACTACAAATTTTTTCTGTTCCAATCGACCATTTTAGACGTATGCTAACAACATTGAATAAATTTTTATTTCGAAGCTTTCAGTCTGAAATAAAACTTTCATATATCAGAAATTTTCCTTTTTGAATAAATTTTTCACTTCCATTGTTACTTACAAATTGTTTGTTTTTATTCATTTTGACATTCCAATGATTCCATATTTCAATTTATTACACTTTTATGTCTCTCATTCTAATATTCGCTTGTAAATTTTACAAAATTAATATGTTTAGTAATATTACATATAATACTACATACAACATGATTTTTTTTTGTTATATTTCAAAATTTAACTTATTTATTTTTTTTTCTTAATTATTAAGAGAATTTTTATTAAAAGACCACATTATTTGTATAAAATTATTTATTAAATTAAAATTTAATTTAATTTTAAAAATTATCAAAATAACCACAAAAGCTTTAATAAATACATTTTTTTTTCTTTTTCAACTTTATTATTCTCATCATCAATTTTTGCTATTTAAAAAAAATTAATAATATAAATATAATCATGATCTAATATATTTTTTTATTTAACACCTTTGGAATTATTTTATTTTAGTTAGAAATGAATTCAAAAAATATAATATTTATTATTTATTCTATTGAAACAGAAAATATTAAATTATTCTTTATTAATATTTATTATTCAGGAAACTCAATAGAATGTTCAACAACTACTATTAATACACTAAATTTGTTTTTCTTTATTTAATTTATGTTGGATTTTTTTAAATTTTATATATATACAGATAATATCATTAGTAATAATTACTTCATCCAATTTTTTTTCTCAATTCTGTGTAAAAACTTTATTTGGTATTGAAATAGATTGTTTTTTTAATAAGCGTAAATTTTTGTTAAAAATAATGAGGACCGTTACGGGTTTTCCTCTCCAAACTCAAGATAACATATCAATATAAGCCTTCCATAGGAAATGAGAGGTCCGGAATATTAATATTTCGAGGCCAAAGACGTCACCTCCCTTTGAAGGAAATATTAGCCCTCCAATCCCACCCATATGCCTATCCTCTTGACATTAATGAATGGAGGCCCCTAAATTGCCAAAATCTCTACAGAACACATATTCTTCCCCCTTATCTTAGATATGCAATATATATACTAGTATATAAATATATATTGTAAAACTTATATATCATCCTCCCCCTTAAGAAAAATTTAAAATAAAATTACTTTCTTTCTACATATTTCTATTCTTAACCGGAACAATCATATTCTTCCAACCGTTTCTATCTTCAATTTGTTTTTTGTGACTCCCTATTCCCAATAATAAAATAAGTATTATATTCACATATAATTACTTAAAAATAAATATATTTATTCAATATAAATAAATAAATATCGTTGATTATAATATATTATAATAAATAATGATAATATCATCATTTAAAATAAAACGATTACATGTATTTTAAATTTCGAGGATAATTGTTGTTATCATCAGTCACTCTACAATGATTGCATATTTGTGTCTTACTAATTATTCTATTTTTATATATTATTTATTTGAATAAATATACTATACTTCTATTGCTCATTTAACAAATTTCAATTTTTATATAAAAAAAAAAAAAAAATTAAATTAAATTTTCTTAAATGTTAACAAGCATATTCATATCTTATCTTATTATGCTAGCTAAAATTGTTTGTATATATCTATCTTTATATATATAGCCATGGGTTCTCAAAAACCGCTCTAACGATTTTTTTCAAATTCACACTAGATGTAGTATTTATAAAGAAAAATTGAGTTTTATTGATTACATCTCAGGAAAAGTACATTTTCATTATTTATTTCTTAATTAAAAATTATATATGGATGACGTCAGAAATGACATCCATTTTTATTTTTTAACTGAAATTGTATTAATATTTTTATTTTATTTAAAATATTTTAAAATTTATTATTTAATTTCGAAATAAAATTAAAAATATTTATTTTTAATAAAATATATATATATATATTAATCTCTCTCAAAAAAAACAACAACAAAACAAATAAATGTCTTCGAAAGATGGTAAAAATATGTTAATTTTATTATCTAAATATCTTAGACCAGTGGTTAGTTTGATTGTTTTTACTCCCCGAGTTCGAAGGATCGAAAATCGCCGGGTGCATTTTTTTTTTATTTTAAAAACAATTTCTTTCTTTAATTAATATTCATTTTTTCTATTTCTAAGTCAGATATATTTCCAAATATTAAATAATTTTTGAAGTGAAAACTTCTTTAGCGGCGTTGAGCACTTTTGCGGGATGGGGAAAAAGAATAGAACTCGCGTGAGCGTGACAAACACCATGAAGCTAGCGTACATTACGTCTGCTTTCAAATTTCTTATAACAGAGCGCGAAATTTGAATTGTCATTAGAACTGTTTTATAAATTGTTATCTCTAACATATAAATATATATTTATTATGTAAAGTTCATTTCATATATACATATATAATAAAAAGTATAAAATGTTTTTAAATATTGCAATAAAAGCATATTATATTGTAATATAAATTATAGATGTAAAATTTTGTACGGAAAAGAAATAAAAGAATATTATATTTTAATATATAAATTTATTATGTAAAGTTCATTTCATATATACATATATAATCAAAATTATACGAAATGAACTTCACATAATAAATATATATTTATATGTTAGAGAAAACAATTTATAAAAGAGTTCGTATTGCAAAATCTTAAACAAAGTTGTATATATATATATATATATATGTAGGGTTTTTGAAGTGAAAACTTCTTTAGCGGCGTTGAGCACTTTTGTGGGATGGGGAAAAAGCAT
Organism: Labia minor; assembly: GCA_963082975.1. NCBI lineage: Eukaryota > Metazoa > Arthropoda > Insecta > Dermaptera > Spongiphoridae > Labia > Labia minor. The sequence continues at coordinate 43,237,039 of OY720348.1, read as the reverse complement.
AGAACTCGCGTGAGCGTGACCGATCCGACACCAATTTCTTATAACAGAGAGCGAAATTTGAATTATCATTAGAACTGTTTTATAAATTGTTATCTCTGACATATAAATATATATTTATTATGTAAAGTTCATTTCATATATACATATATAATCAAAATTATACGAAATGAACTTCACATAATAAATATATATTTTATGTTAGAGATAACAATTTATAAAACAGTTCGTATTGCAATATTTTAAACAAAGTTGTATATATATATATAAATATAAGTTACAAATTTGTTTAAAATATATGTTTAAAATAATATATAAGTTATATACACCTATCCCCCGATTTACACGGTACTTGTTTTACACGTTTTCGCTTTTACACGGTTTTCCAAATAAGTTTTTTTTTTGTTTTTATCGCACTCTACTAAATGCTAGTGTGTACACATCTCATGGGGAATCCCGAGCTTATGTGCTGACTTGCTGCACATGCACACTGTTCGCATAAAGTTTTATCTACGGAAAATGTATTTGAGTGAAAGTTTCACAGTTTCAGAAAGATTTAATTTTTCATATTCCAACCTTCGATTCCGAAAAAAAGAATGAGAGTAATTTCTGATAGTGATGAAGGATAATAAAACACCTTTGGTTTTAGTTTCTGTTCTTCTGTTTAATGTATTGTAATTAAATAAAAAACTGTGTTTCCGTAATATATTACATATTTTAACCTGTCAATGCATTTTATTTTTATTTCTGTGTACACCTAAAAATATTGAAAAAAATCACAACTGTTAAATAGCAAAATTATGCATTTTCTGCAAGCGTTTCGATTTACACGGTTTTGACTTGAAAATTTTCAATTTTCGATTTACACGTTTTTCTCAGGAACGTATCTACCGTGTAAATCGGGGGATAGGTGTATATATACATGCATATGAAATTCATCTTTCTCGTGAAATAGCGCGAATTTCGTCTGTTTTAAAATTTCTTACGCAGAAGTTTTCACTTCTGTCGGCCAGTCCCACGACTGCCAATTTTGCTTTTTTAATTCCGAAAAGCTGCAAAGCACGATTTTTTGTCTTTAGTTTGTTTTATAACCACTTGGGGCGCTAAACAGTTTTTCAAAAAAAAACTATAGAAAAAAATATATGTACCTATATATTATATATTTATGTATTATTGAGGAGCACAAGTTCATTCATTTTAATCAGATTGATGCAAATGTGTAACATTTAATAATTGTAATAAATAATTAAAGAATTATATATCAATATTTTTTAAAGGGTAGAGCGAGAGCTCGGTGTCCCGGTACTATTCAATAAACTAGACAAAAAAACTTTCGATATTACTAGAATATAATTTGTAATTGTCTTAAAGTTCACTGGAGTTTTTCTTTTTTATTCATGTTTATCATAATATTTATGATAATTGAATCCGAATGATAAATTATATATGACTAGATGTAAATAATTTCTCTTAATATTATTAAAAAAAAAATATTGATTTTCAAATTTTTCATATTTACATCTATTTATTAATGTACACGTGTAAAAAATTGATTGATTTCTTTCATTCAAATGATCGGATGATACATATAATCACAATAAATAATTTTATTACATTTATATAATAAGAAAATATTAATAAAATCTTTATACACTGTTGAAAAGGGGGGGGGGGGGGGCTATGAAAAAAATATTTATTTTAATTATTTAATTTTTTATTCTTTAATTTTCATACTCACTAGGTGTAGTCATTAATTATTATTATATTAATAATATTATTTTATTTTATTTTTTAAATTGAATTCATAAAAAGTTTCTATATTTATTAAAATTCGTAAAAATACATATATTTTTATTGTTATTCTTTGAAATTTAAGATAAAACATGTATTTTAGTTTTATTTTATTATCAACATAATTAGAATTAAGAAATTTAAAATTTTAATTAATAAAAAATATCAAATTTTATTAATTTAGTATGTTTTATTATCATTTTATTATTATTAAAATACTCTTTCAATTATGAGTGAAGGGGGGAGAATATACCAACCTCATATATAAGTACTCAAGAAATTTTTTCAATAAAATTTGTTTAAATAATATTTAATTGACCTCATATATAATTTAATATTTTAATGAGAAAATCATTCATTATATATTTATATTTTAAATTACATTTCCTCTTTAGTTTAAAAAAAAATTCTTTCAAATTTTTATTTTATTGTATTTATATCGTCATGAAGTTTATTTATTATTATTATTATTATTATTATTTGTGGATAGACCCTGAAGATCACGCAGAACTTTTAAAGAGAAATGATTAATTATTGAATTTTCCTAGGCTCAAACTCGTGTCTTCAGTGTAGTAGACTGTCGTACTAACCACTAAACGACTGAAGAGTCTATTATTATCATTATTATTTTTTTAAATCAATAAATTAAATAAAATAATTGTTTCCTTAATTTATTATTTATTTTAAGGTAAAATGAAATTAATATCTATATCTATTAATAATATATATAAAGGTTTTTGTCTGCACATTGCTCAGAATGTAAAATTTTTTTGCATATCTTCTCATTTCATGATCTCTAGATTCCAAAAGTGACTTTGGAATTTTTCATGTCTGTCTGTCCGGAAATTGTGACGTTATAGACTCAAAATTGGCTTAACCGATTTCGATGAAATTACTTCACAATATTCTTACTTACCTCTATTTTAACATAGGCTATATATTATATCAATATCTATTCAATAACTGCAGAAATTAATTTTTAAAAATTTAATATGTACATGTTGTCATTCAGCAGTGCAAAGAATACAATGCAAAGAATGATTATAATATTTATAATGTATTTTTCTAATATTTACAATATATTTCAATATTTAATTTTTTTTACGATTTTTTCTACGATTTATTGATAATATATAAAATTCAAAATATGATTTTTTTGACAAATAATATGAAGTTGTTTTAAATTTTTACCCCCAAAATGGGTAAATTTTTTTTATATTTGTTTTCAATCCAAATGATAATTTTCTTTTATTATTTATTAATAAGTATTAGATTTTTTTTATTTTCTTAAGGTAAAATTAAAGGAATATATATCAATTAGAATAAATACCCAAATGATAATTTTTTTTCTTTTTCTTTTTTCTTTTGAATTTGTTTTCAATCCAAATGATAATTATCTTTTTTATTAATTAATTTTATTTATTAATAAGTATTAATTTTTTTTTTATTTTATTAAGTTAAAATTAAAGGAATATATATATATATATCAATTAGAATAAATACTCAAATGAGGATTTTTTTTCCTTTTTCTTTTTTCTTTTCTAATTCTACCATGTGGGGTGAAAAGAGTTCAAAGGGGCCTCCAATAAATGTATTTGCCTTGGTGTTCGATTCCTTTGCTCTGCTCTTGATTAAAATGGTGGGGGGCCCGCAAGAGGGATCCGAAACCGGAGTGATTGCGCATGCGCGGCCAATCGGTGTGCTAGGCTCAGCTGTCTGCTGGGCCAGCACCATTCGCCTGGTTTAAGTTATAGGCCGTGCTGTATTGTACGGGCCCTATGGCTTCCAGGCAACCGCCTTTTGTCTTTTCAATGTAACCCGTAAATTCCGCTCTCCATGTCGGAGGCAATCCTCCCACCTCCACCCAAACCGGTGGTCTACAAAACCTTACATAGCAGTGCGGATGATGTCTCCTCGAAACTCGATGTCAAACTGAATCCCGATTCGAAAATGACAGTCAAGCCTGTGCTAAAAATTGACTCGGATAATTACATGCTTCGCGGCGGAAGCGATGGTCCACGACCGCGCTCTTATAGTTTCACCAATGGGGCACCACCTCGGGGACAACATCATCCACTTGGGGAGGATTTTCATAATCCCCTCGATCTGGATATGTTTTGCGTAAGGGAGACAGTCAGCTCGTTGTCGACAGCAGGCAGAAAGTCGACAAGCCCACCGAGTTGTGCATTAACCCTTCTCTCCTGTCATAGTCTTTTCTGTTCGTGTCAATTGACCTGCTGCTGTGCGTGTGTCTCGATTTGTTCCCCAGACTGTCATGCCTGCTTTCATAACGCGTGCGTCCGATTCGCTGCCGAGCACGCGTGCCAGCGCAACAGCAAGCTTCTGCCCCACTTCTCGTTCTACAAGGAGAAGGTAAGCAAACATCAATTGAATTCATCTCTTCAACATTCAACATCACAACTCGAATATTGCAATCCTTCATTCATTCATTCATTCATTCATTCTCCTATTCTCGCATTCATTCCTATTGATCATTTATCATTTATCATTTACTTCATATATTATATATATATATATATATATACTCTACTATTGCTATCATTTGATTCTTTCTCTCTTTCTCTCTCTTGTCCATTCACCATTCACCAGGAAAACATATTCTAAGTCTTTGGTGAATGACTGATTCGGAATGCACTGCTTGGCAACAGTCGATCCATTTCCAAATCATTCATTCCCATTTTGGTTAAATTCAATTAATATATATATATATATATATATATATATATATATATATATTGATCGAAATCCTCTTTAAGATAAGATTCCAATAATAATATTCTCTCTTCACTGAATTTTTTTTTTTTTAACCATTTTATATAATTATAATCTTAATTTATAAATAGATATTCATTTTCATTACTTAATATATTTTTTTTTCTTTATCACTCTTTAGGTTAGGAAAAATAAATAAATAAAAATTTCTTATAATTGTATATATATTCTATTTTTTATTTTTTTATTTACAAATTTATTTATTTATTTTTTCATTCATTTGTTTTTGTTTTTTTTTTCCAAGTAGGAATATGTTATATTTTTATTTTCTTAGCTTGTGTGTGAATTCATCCCACTCACTCACAAAATAAAATATATATTAATAATATATAATATATAAATAATAAATAAATCCTATCTTCATTGGTCAGTTATTTAGCCTTCTCAATTAATATATAATTAACAAAAAAAAAAAAAATAATTTTAAATTATATTATTATCATACCTTTATATTAACAAATTAAGAGCCGATTTTTATATATAAATATTCTCTAATTCCTCTTCCCCCTCTATCTGATCAATTTTATTGAATTATATATATTTGTAAAAAGACAATATATATATATATATATATATATATATATATATATATCTACTCTCTTAAAAATATAAAAAATAAAAAAATCGTATAATAATAAAATCATTACATAAACGTCAGTTTTCGATGTATATTAAATAAACATAAAAAACAAACTCTATTTTATTTACTAGAAAATAATTATATCACCGATTTACATTCATTAATATAGATGATCAGATTTAAATATTTCACGTTAAAATGACTTAAATAAAATTTTATATTAAATATTAAATATTAAATAAATAATAAAATTGTTTATTATTTACCATTACAGACTATACAGGTTTGATTATTATTATTATTTAGACCATGAGGATCATGCAGAGTTTTAAAGAGAAATGATTAATTATTGAATTTCCCTAGGCCCGAACTCGAATCTTCAGTGTGGTAGACTGTCGTGCTAACCACTAAATCACTGATCAGTCACTGGCTTGATTATTAGTATATAAATGTATTTATTTACAAAAATTCCTGAGTACAAATACCATTATATTCCCTCTTTAAAGAAAATGACAAAAACGACTAATTCTTTATAGAAATGATAATCAAAATTTAATAACAAATAAATAAAAACATTTAATTGTTTTATTTAATATGTGTTTGGAAGAAAATTTATTATTATTCAGCTTAATTACATGAATACCTGCTTGTGACTTTACTTATTATTCTATTTAGAATTGATAATTTATATATATCAAAATTATAATAATAATACCTATATATAACTATAATTATATATATCACTATACATTTACCATTCAAGACACTTCCGCCGTCTAAGAACAATAAAATTATATTTTTGAAGACAAAAAATAATTACTATATCAAAAAAATCTCTCATTAAAAGGAAACAAATAAAAATACAAAAATTAAAAAAAAACAACCTTTCTTCAGGAAATTTTTTTTTTTATTTTAATCCTCTCTTGAAAATTTTCCTTTTCTGTTCAATTAGATTACTTCATCTCTTCGCCATCTTTTATCTAGAACTGTGTAATCAGCGAAATTTGTTATGTTGCAATAAGTATATATATTATACTCTACGTGGAATTTAAAAATAATTTTTTGCATATCTTTGCGTATCAGGTAATGGAGAATTCATATGTTTCTCTGTCTGTCCGAGAATTTTATGATTCTATAGACTAAATCAAAATTAGCTGATTCTATAGTATACTATGCAGTAAAATTTGAAGGACACAGTGAACGTGAACATAACCTTCACATTCGACCGGACTAGCCGAGCTTTTTGAAAACGCTTATATTACTCAAAAATGTACTTATTTTTATTCTTTTGCTGACAAAAGACTAAACATTCGAAATGGTTAAAAATATACAAATTCTTTTCAGATATGTTTATCAACACAACAACCAATGATTTTTGCTAATCAGACTAATTCAGGGGTTGCCAAACTTCTTTTAATCATATACCTTTAAATATTTTTTGTTATTTACTCCTTAAAAGTAATATTCAATTAATTATTATAAAACGATCAGTTTGTACATTTCTTTTGTGATTTTAAACATTTGAAGTGCATTCTATATTAATCGAATTATATGAAAACTCTTTATATTTAATGTTAAAGAAATATTTTAAATATTTATTTATAAATAAGTAATTACAATAAGTAACTAGAATAAATCAAATCGACCATCTAAAAGCCATAAATCTAACCCAATGGTCTTATATCAAACACTTAGGCGAATTCTGGATTAATACAACCCTCGAAATTACAAAATTATCTTTACTCCTTGAAAGTACTTTATTTATATGAACCAGATACTAACATATTTAGATTATATAATATATATCTATATCTATAGATATATATAAATCAAGAAAACCAAAATTAAGGTTGTGAGGATCCGTTCTACTGATCATAGAACACCTTTACCCCACTTAGACGGCAACCGGCATGATAGGCGCTGCCCTTTCGTAGGTTATAAAAAAGTCAAAGATTTTAGTTTATATATAAATATAATATTTGTCTTATTAAAAGAGTAATTTACAAGTTATTAGTAGAAATAAGAGGAGTTATTGGAGTTTTGAATTTAATTTAAATACATTAACATTAATATTTTTATAGTCGAAAATTATAAATTATTATTTATATTTGTGTTTGTCCGAGAATATTGTGATGTTTAAGGTTCTTAATTAAAAGATGGGCTTATTATATTATGAATATATTCTCTAATTATCGAAAAATCACTATTGATATTTTCACATTTTTTTTCATTATAAGTTTAAATTTTATTAACATTTCGTTTATACCAAAAAAAACAAAATCTGCATTTTTAAGTCTAGAAGCCCCTCATTTTAACTTTGAAACTATTTTATCGATATACAATTTATTCATAATAATAAAATTATAGTTATTTTTACGATTTTTTTTATTACAAGTTTCATAAATATTATTTTCTATTTGAACTATTCATTGCCATAATCTGTCACTTGAAAGATGATTAATTGAGAATAAAAATGTCATTTATTTTTACATATTTAACTTTGTGTATATCATACAACTATAGGTTAGATTTGATACATAAACATAAAAAAATCTATATTTGATTTATTTATAAATATTACATTATACAATTATCTTCAAATATTACCATGAATTTTAAATGACTTATTATCATATTCAATATATCATTTTCTTTTCAATGGTTTACAAATTCATTTTTACAATTTATACATTTTAGATTTCCAAAATAATGAGACATTTTATATTTATATAAACCTAAGTTAATTAAATTTAATAGAAATATTAATTTAATCATATTTCCTTTTATATTATACGTCTAAAATAATATATATATATATATATATATATATTGTAATTACATGTGAGTTATCAGAAAAAACATTTTTATCAATAAATTTATAGATACATGTATATTCAATTTACATACATTTTAATTTTTTTTATTATATATATCTATATATATACCTATATATTAGATATTTATTTAAAAAATCAATTTCTTTAAAAAATATTAAACAGAATTAATATAGTTTAATTTAGATTAGTTACAATAAAAATAAGTTTCTTTTTTTTATTTTAATTTTCTAAACCGTTTCACTTATTGATTTGTATATCACCATAGAAAAAAACCCCTTTTTATAATTCTTAAATAAATATAAAATCATTTAGGCTAAATAAAAATGCAATTTAAAATAAATTTTATAATTTAAATTTAAATTATTGTATAAATTCGTGGATTTGTATTTATATATTTTTATTAATTATTTTCAACGAGAGTAAATATCTAAAAAAATAAATAAATAAAAAATAATAAGAGATGGATTGTTTTTATTTTAAAAAGAACATGTCAAGAAATCTAGACTATTATTTTATTTTATTTTTTTTAAATAATATATATTTTTACATAATTGTTTTTTTTTTGTTATTGTTTATTATTATTTTTCCATATCTAATCTTATTAAACAAGTAAAATTTTGATTATATAGATTTAATTGGGTAAATGTTTCCAAGGACTGTTTTGAAATTCATGTATTAGGGGGTTGTAGAGGTGAAGAATCGATCTGTTTAGGTCGCATTTTGTCTTTTTGTTTTTCTTAAATAATCTAATTAATCAACATGCGTTCATAAAATTCAATGAATATCAAAATCAAAACATGGCAATAATTCAAGAACTAAATCTAATATTAATAAAATTGTTAATATATATATATTCTTTTAAATATACTCTTTACATTATATTCTTTTAATTAAAGAAACATTATCTTATTTCTTCTAAAATATTGAATAAGCATGATCTAATAATTTTATTAAATGAATTAATGATAAATTGTTAGAAGAATTATTTAATATAAATATTTGATTTTAATTATAAGTAAATAAATTAAAATTGATTTTTTTTTTAATAATTGTGGGAAATGCTAGATTAATATTTTTGTATTCATTGCCGGACGAAATTCTTTTCTTTAAGCAGTATACACATTTATACCTAAATCTCTAAAGAATTTTATATATAAAATATATATTTTATATAATTATATATATATATATATCCTAAATATAAATTGAGTGATAATCTTTAATAATAAGACGATATTATAAATATATATTACGTATAATGTTTTTAGATTCGTGTTGAAACAAATAAAACAAGAACAAAAATAATATTATTTAATTTTTTCTTTTTTATTAAACTAGAACAATTGTAATAATTAACAAAAAAAATCCTTCCACAGTGTACTGGACAATGCAGGAATATTTACTATATTAGTATTTGGTTCATATATAAAAACAAAATGTGTTCATGAAGTACACTCGCAGCCAAAAAAATCTAACAGCCTATTTTTTTTTTTCTTTAATTTCACTTATCTCATATTCAAGGCATTAGATTGGAATAAAAATGGTGTCATATTTTTATATAATTTATTAAAATTTATTAATAAAAATATAAATTGTTTCCTTTTAAATATAAAAAGTTTTTATATTTATTTATTAAAAACAAATTGACGAACATAAGCAAATTTTGTTATTTTCTATTAAGAATAATATTATTTTTCGAAGAATATACAAATTTTTTATAAAAAAACTTGCCTCAATATCTGTATTGACCATACTTGCCTTAATATAACCGCCTGTATTATTTTTTTCATTGAAGACATTAAACAATAGATGCAAAATCCTTTGGGATATTTTACCATTATTCTTCTTATAACGCAAATTTTTGATCAGGAATCATTTCTATACAAAACTTGCCTTAATAACCGCATGTATTCTTGTATAGAAGTATTTCTTTATCGAACTCTTCTTTTTCACTCATTCCAAAGATGTTCTATGGCAGGCCTGGCCAACCCGCGGCCCTCGGGCCGCATGCGGCCCACCGTAAAAAATTATGCGGCCCGCCAGTTAACTTTCTATTTCTTTTGTAACTTTCATTTCTCGTCTGTATATTAAAAAACAGAGAATATAATTGAAATAATTATAATTAATTAATTTTTTTATTTAAAATATATCCTACAATTTTTAAACTACATATTTTATTCCATAAAAAGGAAGAAAAAAGTTAAAATAGTAGTATGTAGATTTAAAAAATTTAAGTGAAAAAAAAGAGAAACAAATTTTACATTAGATAGGACTCCAAATTTAATTGAAACAATAAAGAGTTTATTTGTAAATTATTTAATTTGTTTCTTTTACATTTCTAAAAGCACGGCCCCTGTAGCATTGCTCCTAATCAAAGAGGCCCATGGAGTCATTTGGGTTGGCTAGGCCTGTTCTATGGGATCAGATCCAGACCGCGTACTGGACACTCGATTGTTCGAATATTAACTTCTTATAGGTAACCTGTAACTCTTGACTATTTTATGAATGTTTGGTTTTATTATCTATTAACATGTTATCGTCAATATTTAGATTGGGTCGATAGACTCTGACATTACCGTTGAAACATATACTTGATTCATCCGTAAAACGAACACTGGTCCAGTGTTTAATCAACATGCTACACTTTAGTTTGGCTTTTCTATCATCTGTAGCTAATTTTGGACTTGTTGCAAGCTTTATGAGATGCAAGTGTTTGTTTATATAACCTTCGCTTCTCACCCAGGGCGTCCTATAGTCGCTGTTTAATTTGAATAGAATTTAGTCGTCGATCGCGCAGTGCACTTACTGTTAAAAAGCAGTCGTCTCAGAGTTATAAGAGGATAGAGATCCAGGACGATGGTGATAAGATCCAGTCTGTTTATTCATTAAAAAGATGAATGAGTTAAATTTAATTGTTGAGCAACACTATGCTGTGATAGCCCACTTTGAATTAACGCGACGACATGTACGCTAACTTAGGGTGGTGTATCTATCTTAAGTTGAAAATAAATGTTAAATGCTCATTTAAAATTCTTGATATTAACTTTAATTAATTGGTTTCAAAATTAAAAATCAAATGCGAGATACATTTTTAAAAATAATATTCTTCTTAAAATTGAAAATAACAGTTTTTTTTATGTTATTATCATTTTTACTTTCCCGCATACTTCGTATAAGGGAAGTATTGGAATCGTCAAAAATTTCGACTTCGAGATTTTGATAGATCTTGACGTTTTAGACCTCCCTGAGTCGGAAAATACCATTTTTGGAATTATGTCTGTGTGTATGTATGTATGTATGTATGTATGTATGTATGTATGTATGTATGTATGTATGTATGTATGTATGTATGTATGTATGTATGTATGTATGTATGTAATGTCTGTAAGCAAATTTACTCAAAAACTAATCAAGCTAGGACTTTGAAATTTGGTACACCGATATTATTCACAGTTTGTAGATTTCTATCAAAATTTCGTCAAAATCGGTTAACCGGAAGTGGTACTTTACCTACAATGGTTGCGTTTACCTTTCAAGTAAAGTACCAGTTTGCTTCGAGATATTTGCTTCATATTTTGTATATAGATTTAAAAATATGAAAAAAATTCAGATACCAAATTTCATCATGATCTGACTACCGGAAGTGACATTTTACCTATACAAGTAGCGTTTCCTTTTTACCGACCGACGATAGTAAGGGATGTATTGTTTTCACACCAAATTTCACCTATGGATATTTTTAGGTACATATCTCCACGAATCATGCATTTTCTTAACAGAAAAAAGTATTTTTAGCATGATGTCTGTCCGTCCGTCCGATGTGTGTCCGTAGAGATGTGTACAGCTTGAACGGCTCAACGGATTTTGATGAAATTTGGTATATTTACTTAATGCATCAGTATGATGAATGGATCAACTTTTGGCGCAAATCCGGAAACCGGAAGTGCTAGTATTGCCGATCGAAGAGAGGAAGTGAAGGGTTATTTTCATATCAAATTTCACGTGAGGACATATCTCCACGTGTTATGCACTTTGTATTGATTTTATCCTCGAGAAAAATCATCTTCATTAGTTTTTTCTTAATTTAAAATTATATGACGTCACCCAGCACTTCATGACGTCACAGCCAGCCCTTATATATTATAAATATAATAAAATTAAAAATATTTATATTATATCCATATCTGTTTTTTTTACATTTAAAATATCAGTTAACCGGAAGTAGCACTTTATTACATTCTAAATATTCATTCGCAACTCTTTATACCTATTTATATGCGGGAAAGTCTAGGGGAGGACACTCCCGCTTATTTAATAAATAAAAAAAAGTTTTTAAAGGAAACAATTTATTATTATTATTATTAAATTTTAATCATTTACATAAAATATGACTTCATTTTGATTTAAATTTAATGTCTTGAATATGAGATAAGTGAAATGAAAGAAAAAGAAAAATGGGTTGCTCAATTTGCCAGTACAGACTTATATATATATACAGTGAACGCTCTATATAAGCAACATTCTTTATAAGTAACCTCTATACAAGCAACTTTTTTTAGTTCAACTGTTCTGTATAAGCTAGTTATTTTTTTAAAGCTAAATATTTGGATTGACAGCTATTCACAACAACATAACCTCAAATTGTAAAAAATTCTGTTATTGGAATATGTTTGTGTTTTGTGCTATCAGTCTTGAAGTTAATTTCTGTTAATTAGAATAGTTATTAGAATTTCTCTTATTATAATTAATTAATATTTTTGTGCTTTAATTTTTTCCTATAAGCAACTTTTTCCAATAAGAAACTTTTTTATTGAAATTGGTTCAAATGAGTTGATTATATAGAGCGTTCACTATATATATATATATTATTAGACAGATCCGAAAACCTTAAAATAATATATTTCAGTTCATGAAATTCAAAGATAAGAAAAAATAGCAAATTCCAAGCAATTTTGAATAACCGCTGAATAAAGTGCCTCAATATTATAGTGAAATGATGCTTTAATTATAATCTATAAATATGAGAATGGCTTATTTTTTATAAATTAATATTTTAATCCCTTTATTTTTTTATTATTTAAAATTCACTTAATCAGGCACATTATATACTATATATATATATATATATATATATTATTTCAACTTCGACTCTATCACTGACGTACTCATGGGACGGATTGTCGCATGAGTATGTTTATATATAGAACCAACATTCTTCTCATCCCGAATTCGCTTCACTGGACACCTTTGGCTGATATTTTAAGAATTTTTTCTTTTTCTTAGATATGATCGTTAAAATTTAATATTTTATAAAAAATAAAAAATTATATATTAAAAATTCTCGAAAAAATATCGATATTCCTTTTTGTTTTTAAATTATGGCCTACCCTATACCCCGACCTTAGACCCTCGTATTTGAGGATGCTTATATTTATCCTACTGCTTCTAAACTAAATAAAGAATTGCAAAGATATGTGAAAAAAATATTTTTTTTCTAATATACTTATTAAATATATATACAGTCATCTAAATTTTAAAATATAATACATGTTTTATTTATTTATTTGTCCATTATTTAGTTTATTTATTTTAAAATTAAAAAAATAAATAATTATATTAATATATATATATATATATATATATATATATAATGTTATAAAGAAAGGTTTAAAGAAAAGGAGGTTAATATATTATATTACAAATTTATTAATAAATTAAAATTTGTTATATATATAAAATACATTAACTGCCTTATCTTTTAACCTTTCTTTAATATAATACAATATTTATATAAAATTATTCATTTCTATCCTTATATCCTCAATTTCAAAATTTTAAATAAGAATGATTAAAAAAAAATAATTAATTTTTACATTTTCTTTTGATTTTTATAATATTCATTTGTATTTAGTAATACTATTTTATCATCAATTTTAGATTTAATATTTTTATCAATTATTTTTTACTTTTTATAAAATTTTTTTTTAAAAAAAAAAGATTAATCTCTTTTAAGCATCAATGAAAAAAATATATTGGAAAAGATTTGGATTTATTTATATCTGAAAATAATATATTATATCAATTAAAGTTAAGTTTAAAGAAAAGGCAGTTAATATATTATTTTCAAATTTATTAATAAATGAATATTATATATATATGTAATATATTAACTGCCTTTTCTTTAAACCTTTTTTTAATATAATACGTTAAAATAATATATAGTATTTATATATAAATTTATCCATTTCCATCCTTATTTCACCAATTTCAAAATTTTAAATAATGATTTAAAAAAATAAATAAACGATATTTATATTTTCTTTTGATTTATTAATAATTAAAAAAAAAATATATATATTTGAAAAGATTTAGATTTATTTATATCTGAAAATTAATATATTATATCAATTAATTTAATTAAAATATAGCAAATTTTAGCTAAATATGCAATATTAAAAATGTTTTTTTTTTAACACTAGATTACATATTGAACAGCATGTTATCAACATTATAATAAGTATATTTTTATTGTGTATACTACATATATACTATTTTATGAAAATAGATATGATGAAAAAGTATATTGTCAAAGATAAATCTCATAATTTTATTTTTTTTTTCTTGTTTAACAGTTGTTTTAAAAATTAAAATTTCGTGTACACCCATTTCCGGGGCACAGTTTTCTCGATTGAACCACTTGAAATTGTTGTAAATCACGTTTCATTTAACAGTTAATCATATTGGCAAGTGATATTTAAAATCAATTGTTATTGCACACTTGTAAAGTTGGCAAAAATGAGATAGGCGGTGTTGCCGCTACAGTGACGATATTTGACTTATAATTTGACCCTCTCTTCCCCATCAACTGTTTGTTTGACGTGGAAAGTGTTATCCAAGATAAAAAGAAATTCATCTTTTTATTTTGCTTATCCAAATTTATTCGTAATACATAACAGAAGGGTGGATACGTTTTCTAGCTATTCATATACATATATTATAAAGCACCACATTATATAACTAAAAGAAATTCAAATTGTATTTGCATTAATTAATATTCTCTGTTGCCATCTGTATGAATTGCGGATGACATAGTGAATAGATTGTTTATTTTATATTTTATATTTCATTATTAAAAATTTCTAATATTCTAATTGGATACTCATATATTTAATTAATTTTATTTTTTTAAAATTGCAATACATTGAAATAAAATAAAATAAATATTTTGTAAATTTAATTAATTTAATAAATAGAATGTATATAAAATCTACTTACCATATTAAAAAAAAAATCAACGTATTTAACTGATAGGAAAATAATCACTGATATAAATACAAATATTTGTAAGTATATTTAAAGTATTTTGTCATAGGATTTTTTTTTAAGGATTTATATGTTGATAGAGAGAGAGAGAGATTTATTATACAATATCAGCTAAATACTTTTTTATTCAATAGTTTATACTTTGGATAAAGATTTTTTTTACTTATATGGAATTTTTCCTGTAATTAATATAATTAATAAATTGATTTATACATTAATACATTGATTTATATATTTATAATACCTAAAAGTCTAGAAGGCTATTAAAATTAAGATATGATGATTAGTCATACATATTCGTCTTTTTTTTCTTATATATAATTATTATTTTTTTAAAAAAATTAAATCTTCATTCCAAAAAAAAATAAGTTGACCTGTGGCCAGGTCCGAACCGACCGACAGTTTGAAATAAATTAATTTCCAGCTACAGAAACAATTTCAAATAATTTTCATATATCTATTAATGTAATAAAAAACAGATATGGATACATAAATAATAAATATAAACATTTTTAATTTTATTTTATTTATAATATATATGCAAGACCAGGCTGTGATGTCATGAATG
Source organism: Labia minor (assembly GCA_963082975.1). Lineage (NCBI taxonomy): Eukaryota > Metazoa > Arthropoda > Insecta > Dermaptera > Spongiphoridae > Labia > Labia minor. The sequence goes on along the minus strand of OY720348.1, from coordinate 43,221,150 downwards.
GCTGGATGACGTCATATAATTTTAAATCAAGGAAAAACTAATAAATATGATTTTTCTCGAGGATAAAACCAATACAAAGTGCATGATTCGTGGTGATATATAAAAAAATCTCCTTTGGTGTGAAAATAACCCTTTCCTTCCTATCGTCGATCGCTAATACTACCACTTCCGGTTTCCGGAATTGCACCAAAAGTTGATCAATTCATCCCACTGATGCATTAAGTAAATATACCAAATTTCATCAAAATCGGTTGAGCCGTTCAGGCTGTACACATCTATACGGACGGACAGACGGACGGACAGACATCATGCTAAAAATACTTTTTTCTGTTTAGAAAATGCATGATTCGTGGAGATATGTAAAAATCTCCACATGTGAAATTTGGTGTGAAAACAATACCTCCCTTACTATCGTCGGTCGGTAAAAATATAAGACATTTTTACAAATGCCAACTTTTTTGATATACATTACTACCCATAATAATTTAAATTTTTCTTATGAACATTTATATGATGTCTCCCATTGATTTATTTAATAAATTTTTTCTTTATTATTACTATGAAGAATTAATTATAAATAATTTTAAAGCAATTTATAACCAACTATATATATATATGTTGGTCTCGGGTTGTGGTACGAGCCGGACATGATTAGTGTCAGTGCCAATGCCATGGATTCTTCAGGGTTTCAGAACGTAGCATACCCAAAATACCTCTTGGTCACACAGAGACTAAAACTTAGAACCTCAAAAAATCTCTTAATATATCTCTTAAAAATAACTCTCTTTATATATATATATATATATATATGTGTTCGTTTGATTCTCGAAATTTCAAGAGAGTTAATTTCTCGTCTCTTGAAAATAGCGGCAAAATGGGCTCCGAAACATTGGATATATATATACTAGGTTGTTCAATAAGTTCGCGGAGTGTTATCTATTCGTCAATATCATCGGAAAAATACAAGATATGATATTGGAAGACCGTCGATTAACTGAAAGAAATTTAACAGAGGCTTTATGCATTTTATTGGGCACAGTGAACAATATTTTGAGTGTTAATTTGGGTTTCAAAAACCTATGTTCAAACTATTGCTAAAATAACTAAATTGAAGTACGAATTGTTGCAACATCTAGCCTATTCGCCAGATTTAGCTCCCTCCGTCTTCTGGCTCTTTCCACACCTCAAACAATACGATTTACTTCAAACGAGGAGGTAATAGCTGCCACGGAGGGATATTTTGCAGAGATGCCGGAATATCACTACAGTCAAGGGATGCATAAATTAGAAGGCCGTTGGAATAAGTGTATGGAAGTTGAGGGAAACTACGCTGAACAATAGTCATTTTTATAAATAAAAATTCGTTTCTTCAATTCCGTTCGGCAAACTTGTTGAACAACCTAGTATATATATATATATCGAGAAGGCTGCGAAGGGCAGGACTCGTGGAAGAGATGTGAGAGAGATGGGAGAGGGTAGGAGTTGGATGGGTGTGGCTCAGGATAGGGATTCGAGAAATGTGGTTGTTGGGGCCAAGAACTTTCGAGTTCCGTAATGCTACAGATATATATATTTAGGGTTGCCATATTTTTTCACGGACCAACCGGGACAGTTCTGTCTATTTTACTTTAGGTTTAGGGATGTCGGTTTGGGGGGGGGGGGGTTATGAAAACAGTAATGTAAAAAACACTTAAAATATAGAATAGATAATAAGCATGCATACTTAGTGCAACAAAATTTGCATTTATTAAATCATTCTTTAATTCTTCCAGCGCTAAAGGTGGTATTACATTTAATATTATAGCCTCACCTTTGGTTTTTCCCAATGAAAATTTTGGTTCAAAAAATTTGTATAACTGTGTTACTTGCCAAAACGTTACTAATCACACAAGAGCAGATTAATCATTCTCTGATCTAATAATTTTGCTCAATTATTTCCAAGAAACTGTGCCCTGAATCTAAACCGGGACAATTTCAACAACCGGGCGGGACGCCGGGACAACCCAGTATATCCGGGACTGTCTCGGCGAAACCGGGACGTATGACAAGTCTATATACAATATATATTTAATTATTTTTTTAACTTCTACTACTGTTTATAAATAATTGAAAACAAAATATCACTCAAATTCTATTCAATTAAATATTCATTCTTTTGCAAATATGATTTGGAGATATGAATTTGAAAGATATTTGTTTCTAAATGATTAAAACATTATACGTTAATTAAATATTATAATATGTTCTTCATCACCAAAATCATTGTAAAATATTGAATTAGTTATTTAAATACATTTACATTTTTTTTTTAAAAAAATTTCTTATTTTCTTTTGTCTTTTCTTTTCTAGAAATTATTTATTTAGTTAATATCTAATTCAATAATAATATAAATTCATTCAACACAAACATTGCAATGCTTTTCATTTATTTATTTATTATTATTTTTTTGGAAATTGTTCCTTCATCTGTTTTTAGAGATTCAACCTCCAAATTCGTTATAAATATCCAAATGCATTTCTAATGTTGCTTATCATAACGATTAATAGGAACCGCGACCTTGCCTCCAAATTTACCAATTTTATTCCCTAAGGATGTTATATTATAGTAGTTGATAGAAAGAGAAGGAGAGATGAAGAGGGATTACGCAATTGACGTTCATTGAATTGATTTATCAGTTTAAAGAATTTGATTCACATCAATTCATTTTGATGAAATATTAGCAAGGAAAGACTTTTGTAATCATCATCTAAATTACCATTTAAATATTATGTGATTATTTTTTACATAAATAAATTAATCGGAATACGTTATATATTTAAAATTTTACAAAGTGTACTATTGTTATAAATTATATCTAATTTCCTCCATTGGACAGCTTATTATTTTAGTATTAATTCATATTTATTTATTTATTTATTATTTTTGGTTATAGACCTTCGTTAGGTTTGTCATGTATTACTATGATATATTTATTTATTATTTATTTTATTTGTTTTATTATGCAGTATACTGTTTGCCTGACAGTGCCCCGGCAAAGATGGGTTAGAGTACCCCTGATGGGACTACTTAAGAAAATAACGCTGGATAGAATCATTTTTGATGGATGATTACTTCATGGCACAAATGGGCCTTGATGCTGAAGTGCTTTTAACCGACCAATAATAATAATCTATTATATATTTATATAAGAATGTCTGTCGGTTTGTTCATTCAATTGAAATGAAATTTGGCACCGATATAATTTAATATTAAGAAAACAACATTCGCGTATTTTTATTTCGAAATTTGAAAGAAAAATTAAAAAAAAAATGCAAAAATACTATATATAATATAGGGCAGGGGTGAGCAACCTTTTTAACCCACGGGCCAATTTAAATTTTAGAATTTTGTGTCGGGCCGCACTTACTAATAATTTACAAAGCTTTATATATATACTAATAAACATTTTAATATTGTTTATAAATAATCGAGACGAATAATAAAATTCTATTTTAGAAATGCTCGGAGGGCCGCAGAAAAATCTTTAAAGGGCCGCATGCGGCCCGCGGGCCGCGGGTTGCTCATCCCTGATATAGGGGATAGTGGCTCACCTTTAGACACTTTTTATAAATATTTTTTTCCAATTTTTTTTTATATTGATGAATTTGTGAAAATTTTACCAATTGTTCGTGCAACCTTTATCTACATTATTAAACTTTCAGTTTCCTATATCATTATAGAAAAAATAGACTCTTCAGAGGTATAGTGGTTAGCACGACAGTCTACCACACTCAAGACTCGAGTTCAGTCTTAGGGAAATTCAATTCTCTTTAAAACTCTGCGTGATCCTCAGGGCTCATGCGCTAAAATATTTTTGGTATATTTGTATCTTATGGCCCAAGAAGTATTAGGGTAAAGTCACTAGGTGTTCACAACTTTTTGTCACTTTGATGCCATCGAAGACCAATTTTTTCCAAGAATGACCGAATTCCAAGATGTGAACAAATATAACTAAAAAACGAGAGGTTAGAAATTATATTTCTTCATATGAAAAATATATTAGAGCCTATATTGGAGGGATTTTTAACCAATTGTTATACACTGATGCCTTTGCCCTATAGTATTATCTCATATTGGGACAGTTAAAAGTCAAAATAAAAAGTTAAATTAGGGAATTACAATTTTCTTGGAATTATTACTTCAAGAAAAGAAAGTTATTTCAAGTTATATAACTAGTAGAAATTAATATATTTTAATTTTGTTTACTACAAACTTCTTGATTTTTTGATATTTTTCTTTATTTCTAATCCATGGTATTGTTAACCCTACTAAGAAATAATAACTATTAAGTAAAACAGGCTAGGAAGATAAAATAAAAAAATATTTTTAAATTCATTATTATTTCGTAAAATAAAAGTTAAATTGGTATATCTTGTGTCCCAAGCTAAACCATACACAAATTTTGAAACCTCAAAATTCTATGCTTTTAACTTAACACCAAAAAAAATGCTTTATTTTTAAAGAAAATACTTGACAACTTTTCGAAATTTAAATGAAAATGGTAAAAATAAAAAAAGTCTTAATAATTTCTAACCTACTTTTTTAATTGGATCTAAACAAATCTTACTTTTATTGTCATTCCTTTTTTTTGAATTAATTTAAAATTTCGGGCACAAAATAAAGTTTTACCGAGGTGTATGTGTCCCAATGTTACCCACTCGCTCCCTATAAAAAAAATTTAAGGATATAAAATTATTAAACTTAAATTTATATATATATAGAATTTACAAAAAAGGATTACTTATCTTAGTATAAATATATTTTAAATAAAAAAATTCCTAGTTTTACCATTAACTACTTATCATTATTATATCTAAAATTTGATATTTTAATTTAAAAAATAAATAAATAATTGTGTGTATTTAAAATTGTTTATATTAAATATATAATTATGATATATATTTTATATATATATATATATATATTAATGAATATTTTATTATTTTATGAAATTTACATATACATACTCATGGCCGTAGCAGTCCGAATCATTACAGATCATATTAATTTAGCTTATAAATCAAAAAATTAAAACAATAATAATACACAACATCATTTTATCAATAATTAAATATGCTCATAAGACATACCTATACTTACATGATGCCTTACAATATTATATTTAGGACTCCGAGTCTTTTCCTCCAGAAGCAACTTATATTTCTCACAGATAGTATTCTTTTTTTCCTATATCTATCTATCTATCTATATATATATATAAAAGGCAATGTCTGTGTGTCTGTCAAATACTCAAAAACTACCCGTCCGATTACGGTGAAACTTTCAGGGATTGTTGTGGGCATCCCAGGGAAGGTTTTAATCTATATATATATATATATATAAAAGGCAATGTCTGTGTGTCTGTCTGTGTTATTGTTTTGTGTTTTGTACATATATATGTAAAATAAAGAACAAACAGAAATAAGAAAATAAATTTTAATTAATATAATTTATAAAAAAAAATAATGTTCATAAACTTAGAATATTAATTATTTAATTAATTAAAATATACTTAAATAAATGCAAAGAGCCACAAATATATTAGTAAATATATAAATAATAATATGAAATAGTCAATAAATCTTACTTATTGTACTAGGAAAATTTGTTTTGTTGATTATATTAAAATATATTTTCCAAGAAAACAAATATATGTCTTATCTACTTATACTAATTGAAACAAAATGGATGAAAACCTTTTACATACAGACTTTCAACCAAATACCATGTATCACTCGGGGGTACAGGGGGCGGAGCCCCCGTCTAGGTGTGAAGAGCGCCTGGAATATATATATATATACGAAGTTTGTTCAAAATAAAAGCTTAATTTTGAATTATTTAGAAAAGAATTTATTTATTCAACAATATCAATCTTGTCCCCTTCAAAGTAATTCCCCTCAGATATATTGCACTTATGCCAACGCTTCTACCAATCGTGGAAGCACTTCTGAAATGCGCTTTTCGGTATGGTCATCAGCTCGTTCTTCGATTCCGACTTTATCTCATCAATTAATGCAAAACGCTTTCCTTTCATTGGTGTCTTAAGTTTAGGGAATCTGAAAAAGTCACAGAGAGCCAAATCTGGTGAATACGGTGGTTGAGGTCTGATTACGATGTTGTTTTTGGCCAAAAAATCACCAACAAGCAATGTGTGAGCTGGTGTATTATCATGATGCAGAATTCATGATTTGTTTTTGAATAACTTCCTTTTCGTATACCTTATTAACAGTAATACCTGTTGGCAAGAACTCATAATGCGTAAAAAATTGAAGAATACACAAAAACCTTACTTATCTTTTTCAGTCGTCAAAAACAAATTACTAATCCAAAATGACTGATAATGTAAACATATGAGAAACATATGTGTACCAACATAACAAAAAAAAAATTCGATAATCGAATATACACAGCCCGCGAAAATTCAAAATTCACCTTTTCTTTTGACCAGTCCTCGTATATATAACTAAATATTATCTTAGTACTAGCTGCTCAGAGCTCCTTCGTCGCTCTTCACATCTAGACGGGGGCTCCGCCCCCTGTACCCCCGAGTGTCCCTATTCTGAGCTATAACCATCTAACTCCTAACCTGTCCCATCTCTCTCACGTTCCTTCCTACATTGTCCACCCTGTTCCCAATTGGTCTTCCACACAGACGTTTTCCAATCGAACTCCCCATCAATATATTTTTCCTCTCCCATTCTAGCCATGTGCCCTGCCGATCCCAGCCTTCTCTATTTTATGACCTATATCTAGAGATGCATAGGTCATGCAATTCCTTGTTATGCAGTCTCCGCCATTCCCCGGTGTCCTCATCTTTCTTTGGTCCATAAATGCTGGGAAGAATCCCCTATTCTCAAATACTCTGAATCTATTCTCATCTCCCAGGGTTATAGACCATGCCTCCCACCCATATAATACAATTAATAATTTAATAATTTTGATCCCCTTTGATAATAATTTCCAGATTGCAACCTCGATTTAAATTCTTTGCAAATATTATTCTCTCTGAAACTAATTATTTTGTCTTATCACTATTAATTTCAAACCCCATCAATTTTCCTGCCTCGATTAATTTTTTTATGCTACTTTAAATGTTATTAATTTATTTAAAAAAAAATCGAACTAAACAAAATAAAAATAAAATATAAAATTAGCATAACACTAAACTACTATAAAAATAATATTAAAAAATATATTATATATTAAAATCTTACGTGAAAATCCAATTATGAGATCAAATTTTCTTAATTAAAATAATTTACTCACATAATCTTAAAAATTAATAGTAATAAATTATAGCCGTAATGTGAATGTTTTCAAAGTTTAAAAGGCCAATAAGATCAATTGAGATATTGTAAATATCAATAGATATATAAAAAGATTTTTATCTGCACATTGCTCAGAATTTAAATTACCGCCAAATTATCGCCACCATACTATGATCTAGTATGGTAACTAAACTATTTTTAATTAATTATTCTTTATAATTTTTTTAAAATTTTTCTAATTAAAAAATCGAAAATCGGGCTTCGAGGTCTGGTGGCCAGCCCCTTTGTGCTTCCGTGTAAAAAATTCCATGTCCCTGCGTGCGATAGATTTGCCTGGAGCGCTCGGTCAGACAGACAGACAGACAAACAGACACACACATTACACTTGCTTTTATTATTATAGATAACTATATTTTAAATAAAAAAAAACTAATTCCTATTTTTACAATTAACTAATTAATCATTATACTCATTACTGTTTAAAATTTGATATATTTTAACAAAAATAAATAAATAAATAAATTTATATGTATTTTTAAAATTGTTTATATTATAAAATAATTATGATAGATTATATATATAATATAGACAATATATATATATTAATGAATATTTTATGGTATTATGAAATTTTAATTTTGAGAAGAATCTTAATAAATGGTATATGTATATAATATATATATCGAAATTTTATATTTATGAATTTATATATATATATATATATATCCAAAGATTTTTCTTATCTATTTTCTCACATTAAAATTTCATTTCATATTTAGTTTAAAAAAAAATTATATATATATATATATAATATGCGTTTTAGTATAAGTAATTGATTTTTATAAAATAAGAGAGGAAATCCTTGAGAAAGAGAGAGAGAAATATATATATATATATATATATATGTAATGAATTGAAGTGGGGGTGGGGTGTGTTATTGAATTTTTTGAATTTGCTAATGAATGATTGGTGATGCGTGGTCACGGGAAGTACAGATGAGAAGAAGCCCTCGTGAAGCGATGTTCTCGTTTCGTGTCGATGAGGTATCTGCTGCCATCGAGGAGTTGTATAGGTGAGCGTTGTGCTTGCTCGGCTGGCAACCGACAGCGAGCGCGCGCCTTGATTGGCCTCTGCTCGTCCAATGGCCGCTGCGAAGGGTATTGAGCTTTTGGGTCGCGAGGCAGGGATCATCTCCGTGTGCACAGGGGACAGACATTTCGTAACTTTGCCAGAAAGCCTTATGCCAGTTGCTGTACATTGCACCTTATTCTACATAGAACAAAAAACAAACAAACAATATACAATCCATCCATTCTCCCTCCTCCTCCTATCTCTCTTTCTCTCTCTCTCTCTCTCACTCTCTCTCTCTCTATATATATATATATATATATATATGAAAAATCAGAAATAAATAAAAACAATATATAATATAGTTTTTTTTTTTTTTTTTAAATCCATTAAAAAAATCGATAAACTTTTTACTATCAATAGTTTGATTATGTTGTATAATTAAATGATAATATGATTTTTTTAATCACAGCCTTTTGACGTCAATAATCATGTTAGAGAGACGAGGAGCGGATTTCAATAAAATGAATTTTATTTCATATCTTTCTTTGTTTTATATTTTTTTTTTTTTTTATTTTTTTATTTTTCTTTTTTCTTTTTTGATTTTTGTTTGTTAACCTTAACTCCAGGTTCAACAGACGAGGACATAGTGAAACTTTTGATCCCGTTTATTTATTTATTTTTTTGTTATTTATTTATTTGTTTTATTATAATTATTATTATCTTTTAATTTGCAATGCTTTAATCTTAAATTAGACCTTTTAATTTTTTTATCATTTCTTTTATTATTATTTATTATTCCTTATTTCACATTCTCAGGAAAAAATTTCAGCTATTCCTTCAGATATTTTTTTGGAATTAAGTTAGGTTATTATTATTGATATTATTATTATTATAATCAACTAATATTATACTGTATTATATACCTCAATTTATTAATCATCATGTATTCATACATTTTTATAATAATTTTTTTTTTATTTTTTTATTATTATTATAACTTTTACTTATAAGTGATGATAGAAATTTCAAAGTAATAATAATGTAAAATGTAAAATTAAAATTTTTATTTTATTTTAATATAGATACACTAAATCAGTGTCTCCCAATCTTTTTTATGCCATGCTCTCTGTAATATATACACAATTTTTAATATTAAAAAGGGTTAAACACGTATTTAGTCCATTTTCGAACTGTCCCCCTTTACAATCAATTCCCCCCCCCCCCGCTGTTGGGCTGTGGGCCCCACGTTGGGAAACACTACACTAAATCTTTAGATAAAGTATTTTTCGAATTGCTCTATTAGACTAAAAACTGACATTAGAACAATTTGTTTAATTTTTTTTTTTTACTTTAATTATTTTACTTTAATTTTTATATTATTTTATAAATTCTATTGCTAGGGATTCTTGATTTTTGAGTTTTTATTCCGATATTTTTATACATATAATATATATTATTATTGTATTAATATATCAGTAACACATGTTATTTATACTTAAGTAATTATATACATTTACAGTTTTGCTTTATTTACATTATTTTATATATATATATATGTGGGAAATTTAGTGGCTTAATGATTGGGAATTACACTCCTGGCTGGTTTTAGAGTGTTGGTTCGTATTGGCTCGTGTCTAGTACAGGATGGTACAGGCAACTCAGAGGATGCGACTGATGTGAGTGTCTTGGCTGCGAGGCTCCCTTATATATATATATAGTACCGGGACCCCGAGCCTCGGCTCGGTACTTAAGTTAAAAAAAATGATTCATTATTTTTGGATTTGGCTGGTAATATTAATAATACCTGGGACACCGAGCTCTCGCTCTACCCTTTAAAAAATATTGATATACAATTCTTTAATTATTTATTACAATTATTAAATGTTACACATTTGCATCAATCTGATTAAAATGAATGAACTTGTGCTCCTCAATAATACATAAATATATAATATATAGGTACATATATTTTTTTCTATAGTTTTTTTTTGAAAAACTGTTTAGCGCCCCAAGTGGATATAAAACAAAATAAAGACAAAAAAAAGTGTTTTGCAGCTTTTCGGAATTAAAAAAGCAAAATTGGCAGTCGTGGGACTGGCCGACAGAAGTGAAAACTTCTGCGTAAGAAATTTTAAAACAGACGAAATTCGCGCTATTTCACGAGAAAGATGAATTTCATATGCATGTATATATATATAACTTATATATTATTTTAAACATATATTTTAAACAAATATGTAACTTATATATATATATATAATATATATATATATATATATATATATACAACTTTGTTTAAAATATTGCAATACGAACTGTTTTATAAATTGTTATCACTAACATAAAATATATATTTATTATGTGAAGTTCATTTCGTATAATTTTGATTATATATGTATATATGAAATGAACTTTAAATAATAAATTTATATATTAAAATATAATATTCTTTTATTTCTTTTCCGTACAAAATTTTACATCTATAATTTATATTACAATATAATATGCTTTTGTTGCAATATTTAAAAACATTTTATACTTTTTATTATATATGTATATATGAAATGAACTTTACATAATAAATATACACTTGCGTGCAGCTAAATCGACTCAACCCAAAAGCGCGAATACAAAGTCTTATTTTTTTGAAATGGCTAAGCCGATATTTATAAAATGTATATATTTTTAAAGCTTATTTATTTAGCTTTACATTGATATCAATATCAAGTAAATTGGTTGATTACTTTTTAAATTATTTGATCTGAATGACTGAACTGGAAAAAATGTTGTTCCTAGCTACCGCTAATGCTTATTTACAATTGCCTTATAAAATTCCATACAACCAATTATTCTTATTAATCGCATTTCATATGTTTTTTGGATTAAATTTACACAAATTGACAACCATTTTTATCAGAAAATCATGGATACAAATCCAGAGGTTGCCTCTCAAGTTGTTGTTTTGATAAAACAGGGTCATTGCCAAAGAGAAGTCGCTCGTCTGTTGAACTTAAGTCAGTCTGCTGTCTCAAGGATCTACAGGAGGTTTCAGCAAACTGGTGGCTTTACTCGGAGACCAAATACCCGCTGCCGTCGGTCAACGTCTCCGAGAGATGACCGTTTTATCGTTATGACGTCTCTCCGAAATCGCCATCTCACTGCCGTAAGTCTTCAGCAGCAGCTGAGAGAAGTTCGAGGTGTGGCTGTCAGTCAGTGGACAGTGAGAAGACGCTTGAAGGAAGCCAACCTCACTTGCAAAAGACCTGCCACTGGCCCGAAATTAACCAGAACCCACCGTGTAGCTCGACTTCAATTTGCTCGAGAGCATCTCAATTGGAGTATCGACCAATGGAGGGCAGTTCTATTCACTGATGAGTGCAGAGTGTGCCTTTATGATAGTGATAGGAGAAGTCGAGTGTACAGGCGTCCGGGTGAGCGATTTTCCCAATGCTGTTTCTCTGAAACAGTCTCTTATGGTGGTGGATCTTGCATGATTTGGGGTGGCATTTCCTTGGACGGAAAAACAGACATTGTTTTTGTGCCTGGCGGAGGCCGTGGAGGGGGTCTAACAGCTGACCGATATATTGCGGACATTCTCGTGCATCATGTTGTTCCCTACGCCGGATTCATTGGCGAAAATTTTTTATTGATGCATGATAATGCCAGGAGCCACACTGCGTTGGCCACTCGGCAATACTTGACTGAAGTTGGTATCGAGACCATGAAGTGGCCAGCGCTCAGCCCGGACATGAATCCAATAGAGCATATGTGGGTCCACCTCAAACAAAGGGTACGATCAAGAAATCCCGCACCTTCGACCATTGTTGAGCTCCAAAGAGCTTTGTTAGAAGAATGGGAGAACATCCCCCAAGATTTTATAAAAAATCTTATAAGGTCGATGCGGGATCGCATGAGGGCTGTCATTAAAGCTAGAGGGGGGAACACCAATTATTAAGAAAATAAATTTTCTTTATTATGATTAAAATTATTGTTTTATTTAAATTTTTAACATTCCTACTTTTCCTTTCCTTAACATCGTTTTTCACTTTCATTGTCATTCAAATAAAATAATTTAAAAAGTAATCAACCAATTTACTTGATATTGATATCAACGTAAAGCTAAATAAATAAGCTTTAAAAATATATACATTTTATAAATATTGGCTTAGCCATTTCAAAAAAATAAGACTTTGTTTGCGCGCTTTTGGGTTGAGTCGATTTAGCTGCACGCAAGTGTATATTTATATGTTAGAGATAACAATTTAAAAACAGTTCTAATGACAATTCAAATTTCGCGCTGTTATAAGAAATTTGAAAGCAGACGTAATGTGAGCTAGCTTCATGTTGTTTGTCACGCTCACGCGAGTTCTATACTTTTTCTCCATCCCGCAAAAGTGCTCAACGCCGAAAAAGAAGTTTTCACTTCAAAAATTATTTAATATTTGGAAATATATCTGACTTAGAAATAGAAAAAATGAATATTAATTAAAGAAAGAAATTGTTTTTAAAATAAAAAAAAAATGCAACCGGCGATTTTCGATCCTTCGAACTCGGGGAGTAAAAACAATCGTTCTAACCACTGGTCTTAGATATTTAGATAATAAATTTAACATATTTTTACCATCTTTCGAAGACATTTTTTTGTTTTGTTGTTTTTTTTTGAGAGAGATTAATAAATATATATATATTTTATTAAAAATAAATATTTTTAATTTTATTTCGAAATTAAATAATAAATTTTAAAATATTTTAAATAAAAAAAAATATTAATACAATTTCCGTTAAAAAATAAAAATGGATGCCATTTGTGACGTCATCCATATATAATTTTAAATTAAGAAATAAATAATGAAGTTGTACTTTTCCAGAGATATGATCAATAAAACTTAATTTTTCTTTATAAATACTATATCTAGTGTGAATTTGAAAAAAATCGTTAGAGTGGTTTTTGAGAACCCATGGCTATATATATATATATATATTTATATATATAGCCATGGGTTGTATATATATATATACAATTTTAGCTAGCATAATAAGATAAGATATAGTTGAAATTTAAATGAAAATTATTAAAAAATCTCATTTCTTTTTTCAGTTTAGGAAATCACTAATACAATTAAAGCTTTTAATATATATATATATATATATATATATATCTATATATATAAAGGAGACTGTTTGTATGTATGTATGTAATTCGTTTACTTTTTTGCTGTCATAGTTTAATATGTTAAAATGTAAGTTATTTACATTTTAACATAAAATAGAAAATATATTATTTAAGGATTAAAGAATAAAAATAGAAAGTAAATTAGTGAATATTTTAAAAATTAGACAATTTGTGGAAATTGAAATAACTAAGAAATGAGAGGTGGAGGGGATGAGGAGAGAGGTGAGAGTGTGTGTGAGCGGGAGAGAGAGAGATTTAAAGTTTATATATAGTTCTCCGTGTTGTTCATTCAAGAGCCAGGCGTGGCCCACTGACTGGCGGACTCATTTTACACAATGTATATAACTAGCAATCAAAGAATTATTATAAATTTTAACTTTTTATTTTAAATTCTAATATTCAAATATCATTTCAATTAAATAATTTATTCTAAAAGTTCTCATTTTAATTAATATAATAAAATATTTAAATCATATTTAACTTAAATTATTTTGTATTTATTCTTTCCATATTTGAATAGGTACTTCTTTTATTTTAAGGGAGGGAATTAACTATGATCTAAAAAAATTAATAAATGAACTTAATAATAAAAAATCAAATAAATCCATTAATTTAAATTAATACTATTAATGAATGTATATATTGTTAATTTATCTTTAGTTTTATCAATACTTTTATACCGTTAATTTTTATAAATTAATTTTTATAAATTGTCTCAAGTCTCTAACTTTGCATTTTCTCTAATTTTATTATAATTAAAAATATTCAATAATAAGTTGACCTGTGGCCAGGTCCGAACCGACCGACGGTTTGAAGTAAATTAATTTCTAGATACAGAAACAATTTCAAATAATTTTAATATATCTATTAATGTAATAAAAAACAGATATGAATACATAAATAATAAATATAAACATTTTTAATTTTATTTTATTTATAATATATATGTAAGACCAGGCTGTGACGTCATGAATGACTGGATGACGTCATATAATTTTAAATCAAGATAAAACTAATAAATATGATTTTTCCGAGGATAAAACTAATACAAAGTGTATGATTCGTGGTGATATATAAAAAAATCTCCTCGTGTGAAATTTGGTGTGAAAATAACCCTTCCCTTCCTATCGTCGGTCGCTAATACTACCACTTCCGGTTTCCGGATTTGCACCAAAAGTTGATCAATTCATCCCACTGATGCATTAAGTAAATATACCAAATTTCATCAAAATCGGTTGAGCCGTTCAGGCTGTACACATCTATACGGACGGACAGACGGACGGACAGACATCATGCTAAAAATACTTTTTTCTGTTTAGAAAATGCATGATTCGTGGAGATATGTAAAAATCTCCACATGTGAAATTTGGTGTGAAAACAATACCTCCCTTACTATCGTCGGTCGGTAAAAATCAAACAATGAAATTAAAATATCGAAATGAAATGATCAAGAAATATTATACTCTATTATAACATATACAATACTTATAAACTATAGGCGGAGGAAATATTAGACGATATCATTGCGGGTTCATGCCAAATCGATCAACATTAATTAAGATATTTTCATTATGACAGATATTAAAAAAACCGCGAATTCAATATCTCTGTTCACTAATTATTTGTAGACTTTAGTAAAACCTACGCATGACTCAATAGATCCGGATAAACTTTTTCAAATTTTGATCTTAAAATTTATCTTGAAGGTAGTAAAGAAAGAGTAAGATGTGGAAATCAATTGTAAAATATTAGGTGACCCAGACGACTTAAATCACGAAGGATAATAATATTTGAGAAAAATTGAAATCGAAGTTGCAATCGGAAAACGCCTGTTATCATGCAGTAAAGAGGCTTATCTCATCAAAATTATTATAAAAGGGAATGAAAATTAAAATATATAAAACAATTATTTTGTCTGTTGTATTATATGAGTGTTAGACATGGTCTATGATCTTTGGAGATGAGAGTGGATTCAGAGAATAGGATTCTCCCCAGCATTTATGGGCCAAAGAAAGATGAGTACATCAGGGAATGACGTACGAGAGATGGAACAGAGGCTCAGGATAAGGACACTTGGAGAAATGTGGTTGTAGCTGCCAAGAACTTTCGAGTACCGTTGAGCCACGCATGGTCTATGACCCTGGGAGATGAGAGTAGATTCAGATTATTCTTTCCAGTATTTATTGGCCAAAGAAAGATGAGGTCACCGGGGACACTTGGAGAAATGTGGTTGTAGCTGCCAAGAACTTTCGAGTAGATAGATATAACATATTCAATAATAATATATATAATTAATTTACTAAATAAATTAAAATATATTTTAAATAATCACACAATAAGAAATGAATGTTTTATGTTATACATTGTTTGAAACAAAATGGATGAAAACCTTTTACTACTTTCAACCAAATACTATGTACCACTCGGGGGTACAGGGGGCGGAGCCCCCGTCTAGATGTGAAGAGCGACGAAGGAGCTCTGAGCAGCTAGTATAATATATATTCAAAAGTTTATTTTATAATTACTTAGAATCAAAAATTAAATAAATTGATGTACGATGTCAGCTGAACGTGTGCGAAATATTTTGCAAAACCATTTGAATATGAAAAGCTGTGTGCAACGTGGGTGCCGCATTTCCTAACGTTAGACCAAAAATTGCTTCGAAAAACCATTTCTAACGACAATTTGGCGCTGTAGGCGTAATCCAAACGAATTTTTGCGTCGATTCATAACTCTTGATGAGACTTAAATTAAATTAAATCAAATTTAATTAATTAATAAATTATTTAATTAATTAAATTAAATCAAATTTAATTAATTAATAAATTATTTAATTAATTAAATTAATTAGAAAACCGCTATGAGAAATGTATCAGTGTTGATGGAGATTATGTTGAAATATATAGCAAAAAAAAAAATTAAAAACATCGATTTTCTTGGTCAGGAAACTTTTCATCCCACCCTCGTATATCACATAATCCAAATTAAAATAAAATTATGTATATTTTATATATAATTTTGATAATACAAAAATATTTCAAATTTACCTGAAATTTTTATTAAAAAAAATAAATTTATTGATATATTGGTTAATATTCTAATACCAAGAAAGGTTTTAATATATTCATTATTCCTTTAAAATAATACAATATATATATATATATATATATATATATATATATTACTTGTCTAAGTTTATAAATTTATATTTATTTACTTATCAGAAATAGATAAAAGTATAATAATTTTTTTTTCTATTTATAGTATTAAAAGTATAATTGATTATTTAAAAGTCAATTTATCAATTTCCATTAACCTAAAAGTGAAAGAACAAATATTATTTATATTCTTAGTTAATGTATAAATTCAAATTGTTGTAGACTTAACTTAGCTATAATTTATATAAATAAATAAATCAATAAATATATATATATATATTTGTATGTGCTGTGTTAAAATGATTTTGTTGTTTAATTTGGTTTTAATTCTTGATGGTTTCTGTTGAGATTGAATCCCCCTCAGTCTTTGTAATTAAAATGGATTCTATTGGTAGATCAGAGTAATCTAATGAGATGATTAAAGTAAATCTATTTTGGGTTTAACCCTTTGACTTATAGAAAGAGTAATTTTATCATAAATCTATCTTTAAATCATATATCAGATTGTTTTTCAATGTGTGATCTATAAAAGCTAATATCTACCCTAATGATCATATATTAAGGTATTTGTATGGAAATTCCCATTATAATTTTTTTAAATGTATAGATAGAGAATTATATTTTAAATTTAAAAAAATCATACAATTTCGAGTATAGGTTGTGATTTAAAAAATATTATTTCACGGTTTAAGGAACTTGCCCATTACTATCTCGCCAGATTTGTCGAGATTTCGATGTTTTTATACGTTTTGAAGGTCCATGAGTTATTTTTACTAAGGTTGAGGAAAATGTGTGTGTGTGTGTAGACAAGATTACGCCGAAACGGTTTGAGCTAGAATAATGAAATTTGTTACACGGGCATTATTCAAAATTCGTAATTTCGTACTTTGGAGAAATGTAGCTCATTCGAATGAGGACCATTACCTACCACGTTTTCATTTTTTTTCCTCTAAACTGACCGTAAAAATAAAGATATATGTTTGATAGTTTTTCACATTATTAAAAATTGTATAAAATTCCTATATATAGAATTTCAGCTTGATTGAATCGCTGAAAGTACCGGAATTAATTTTTTAAATTTTTTAACATGACTGCAAATAACGCGCCAGTACGTGACGTGGTTCCATCAACAAAGAACCAAACACGCGCTGGTTTAATAAATATTATTTATTAATTAATTATAATTAATTAAATTTAATTTAAATATAATAAATGTTAATTAATCTAATTCAATTTTGCGAGATGTTATGCATATTCTTTGGTAAATATACCAGTAGTTAACACTTATACATTTAATATCGGATAATAATACTTATATCTGTCTAAACATTTCTAAAATGTGCGTTATATGAAAGTAATTCTTTCTCTATTGAAGATGTGTAAATATAAAAGTTTTGAGTCACCGTCTGAGTAAACCGCACAAAAATTACTTACTTTTTATAGAATCGAACAATTGGATATTTTAATATTTTGTTCTTCGCATGCTTAAGGAGGCAAATCATTAATTTTTAGTTATATTTTTTTTTAGTATTGACATCATTGTTAAATATTATTAATTGAATACCCATATTACTTGATTTTAAGTGTGTCAACTACTGGTGCTTTTAGATGCTAATTTCAAAAAAATTATAAAAAATAAAAAAAATAGAAAATTGCATTGGTTTGCAAATAAATTCTTCATTATTAATCAACAAATCATATCACCCAAAACTCAAATTGATATCTGATTAAAAAAATAGAAGATATTAAATTTTTCTCATAAAGTTGTCCTTATAGTGTCAACTACTGGTACATTCACCTTGTATGAGATAATTATACAATTAAAAAAACAGCAAATTTTGCATCCATTTTGACTATCGATATTTTCACATAATTAATATATTTAATATTATAAATTGAATTGAAGTTTTTTGATGATTCAAGTGAAAGAAGTATATGAAAATTTTCATCTTCAGATTGAAGCAAATATTTCTGCCTACATGCCCTTTTATGACCTTGATTTTATATTCATATTCTCAAATTCATCTTCAGATAAATGTTTGATTTTAAATACATAATTCACACATAAAAGATGGTGATTAATTTTTCATCCATTTTGACATTAATTTACTCCATAAATTTATATAGTAGACCTTTCTAAGAATTTTAAAATTAAAAAATAAAAATGAAATAAAATAACTTTCATTGAAATTTTTGTAAATAATCATACAAATTGATATTAATGTGATTTAATTTTAAATATAGACCTTTCTATATTGGTGGGAGGGGCAGGGGGTTACATAGAATGTTGATTGGGAGAGAATATACCACCAAATCATCAAAAATCATGCAGAGTTGTATAATCATTATATTGCCTTGATATCATAGGTTTTGATTTTAAGTAATGATGGTAATCAAAATAAACTATCAATATAACTATAAAAAAATAAATACAACAATTTTTTTTATATTTCCTAGTAGAAATTAAATAAATAATTAAAATAATTTATCAAAATTTATCAATTCACTAAAATTCAATTTTTTTTATATGTAGATATATATAATATTTAAACAATTTTTAGGTAATTTTTTCATAAATTCTTTTGAAAATATTTATTTATAGTTTATCTTTATTTAATATATTAAAATAGACAAATTATATTCTAAAAATATTTTATAAATAAATTTTTTTAACTAATGATTAAACAGTGATCTATGCAATTCGTGATAATTAATTTTAATAAATATTTAATATTTATGGTTTATTTATTTCTTTTTTCTTCCTATTTTTACTATCTCGCCAGACAAAATTTTCGATGTCGAGATTTTGAAGTTTTTATACTTTTTAAAGGTCTCTGAGTCATTTTCACTTATGTTGAGAAAAATGCCTCTATAAATATTAATTAAAAATTGTATAAAACTGTTATATATAGATTTTCGTCATGATTGAATCGCTGAAAGTACCAGAATTCATTTTTTAAATTTTTTAACACATTGACTGCCAATCACGCACCAGCACGTGACGTGATGTCATCAACAAATAGCCAACCAGGCAAATTAATTTTTTAAATTTTGACTTAATAATGATGGGTAAAGGTTTTAAATTTGAATTTAAAATATGTTAATTAATTTAATTGAATAACAATACTATACTATAAATTTAATTTTTTTATTAATTAATTAATTAATTCAAGTCGAGTGGAGACACTTCAGATTTTTATAACGTTTTTCTCAACTTCACTTGGCGTCTGTCTCTCTGTCTGTTCGCTCTTTTGACAAATTGAAATCGATTTTTCATCATCTTAATATTGAGAGAGAGTTTTGAAAATTTTTATAGATATTTCAATCAATCTCTAGAAGGTATAGAAGAAATATAATTGAACTATAATTAATTGTAATTAATTAGCGATTAATTACTTTTAGTAACTAACTCCTTTTGTTTTGCTCCGATTAATTTTTTTTCAACGGATTTTTAAGTATAAATATTGATTTCAGGATAGATTTTCATTTTGAACGTATTTAAAAAATTTTTATAGCATTAAAATTAATGATGAATTCTTATTAATCAGTTGTATCGCCAATGAAAGGGAGTTTCTTCCCCTCAAATAGCAAAGAGGAAGTAACTTTTTTTTATATAAGTCCCGGAGAGAAAATTAAACAAAGCATTGACCTTTTTTTGAAGACAATATATATATAATATATATTTATATAAATATATACATTAATATATATATAAATGTATATTTTATATATATATATACATTTATAAAATCTCATATTAATAAAATCCAATTGACTAAAAAGAATAAAATAATTTTTCTATAAGCCTGACAAAGTTTATGGATGAATTGCTTCATATTCAGCTAAAAACGTTGGGCGCTCTTAGTTCTCATTTGATTTCTATGCAATTAACTTCCTTTATAGAGCTATTATTCATATATATACATACATACCACACTAAAACACTTCATTAACAAGTAACACTATTTCTTCTAATATAATCAACCATTTTGGATTTGATTGATAATATGTAAATTTAATAAAAATTCTTTTAAATTTTGATACATACTTTGATATAAGTATATTACAGTGAAAAATAATAAAAGATTAATTTCTTAGCTCTTAACCTATCAATTTTATTGCATGATAACATTTTTTTGTCAATTTATGTGTTTAATAAAATTTTTATTATTACAAAAATTTGCCTAGATTTTTCATATGAATAGATAAAACTTAATGCGCCCAACCTTTTTCGTTAATTATGAAGCAATTCATCCATAAACTTTGTCAGGCTTATAAAAAAATTATTTTATTCTTTTTTAGTCCATTGGAAAAACGTTATTTTATAAAATTTTTTTATATTTATATTTTTTTGACTTATTATGAAACCTAATTCAACTTCCTCTTTCTTTTTGTGTGGAATTTTGTTATCTAAAAAATGTACTTACTTACTTTTGATGATTATACATAATCAATTCTTAATTTGATTAAAAATTTTGAATAATTAGTGGGAATTGATTAAATTATTTTTAATTGATGATTAAAATTTTTTAATAAAGGTGGACACACTCGTATTATTATAACTCTTCTTTTATTACGAGTTATTAATATCTAATTTATTATCTCTTGCGAGAAACAACTTTTCCCAATTTATCCTCTACTAAATTTAAACTTTTTGATATAGTTAAAAAAAAATATATTTTTAACTCTATTATCACAATACTTCTATCTTATTTTTATTAAATATATTTTTTATTTAATAATTTATAATAAAAGGAGATATATATGGATGAATCTATGCTAATTTTTTTTTCTTTTGTTTCAGCCAATCAGTAAATGGACATCAGCAAATGTTGTAGAATGGATGGCAGCATTGAATTTATACCGATATGCTGATGTATTCAAGTCAAAAGATATCCAAGGTTTGGATCTCCTCTACCTGGATCGTGAAAAATTAATGGTGAGTTTCTAATAAATTTATTTGATAGTAATGTTAGAAAAAAATAAAAGCTAAAAAAAAAATAATTAAAGAACATATATATGTACATATTATAAATTAAAACTAAAAGATAAATCATAATTGTATTTTTCCTGTGGTATTTAATTCTTTTTTTTTATTTATACTGTTTCCGTGCATTTATCATTTAATTATTTTAAATTTATAGTGCAACTTCATTTTCTTTTATTTCATATGAGTTTATCTTCTGAGATTATTAATAAAATACTTGGTTTTTTATTATGATTATATTTAATAATAATTAGTTTAGGTATGCTACTGTTATACAGAAATCTTGCTTCTTAAAAATTTCCCTACTCCTCCACCCAAAGTAAAAAAATCTTTAATCAAACTATTTTTTCTAAGATCATAATATTTGCTTTATTTAAATAAAAAAAAAGCCGATGCAAGAACCTTAAATTGCCCCCATATAAATTTTCATAAAAAATTTATTCTATACAACGCAGGAATTATTTATTATTATTATTTGTGTATAGACCCTGAGGATCACGCAGAGCTTTAAAGAAAAATGATTAATTATTGAGTTTCTCTAGACCCGAATTCGACTCTTCAGTGTGGTAGACTGTCGTGCTAACCACTAAACCACTGAAGAGTCGTTGTATAATGTATCTTATCTTATTATGCTAGCTAAAATTGTATATATCTATCTATCTATATATATTGGTTCTCAAAAACCGCTCTAACGATTTTTTTCAAATTTACACTAGATATAGTATTTATAAAGAAAAATTAAGTTTTATTGATGATATCTCTTGAAACATTCAGCTTCATTATTAATTTCTTAATTGAAAATTATATATGGAAAACGTCAAAATTGGCCTCCATTTTTATTTGTATTAATATTTTTTTTTATTTAAAATATTTTAAAATTTATTATTTAATTTCGAAATAAAATTAAAAATATTTATTTTTAATAAAATATATATAGATATTTATTAATCTCTCTCAAAAAAAAAAAAAATAAAATAAAAAACATCAAATCTGCCTGCTAAGACAGTAAAAAAATGACAATTTTTTATCTAAACATATATAGTACAGTGGCTAGAGAGATGTTTTAACGAGTGGATTTCGTCGGTTCGAAACTCTCCGGGTGAATCGTTATTTAAAAATGAAAATGAAAATAATGAATTTGTTATTTTTTTTCTTTTTATCTATTGTTTACATTTTAATAAATTACTATTTTATATTTATTTATTCATTGTTCTTTTATTAAATTTAATATTTATTAATATTATTTATTATTAATTTATATATTGATGACATCACAAATGACATTTATATTGAAATTTGACTCCCGCCTTTTTTTAAAGAATATTGTATTAATATTTTTTTTATATTTAAAATATTTTAAAATTTTTTATTTAATTTCGAAATAAAATTAAAAATATATATTTTTTTTATATTTAAAATATTTTAAAATTTTTTATTTAATTTCGAAATAAAATTAAAAATATATATTTTAATAATATTTTATAATTATAAATTACGATATATATTTATCAATAATAATGAATTTTTTTTTTTAACTTAATTACAGAGCCGAGGCTCGGGGTCCCGGTATGATCTTAATATATTGTGAGAATTAGATAAATAATGTAGAGAGAAAAAAATATTTAAAAATAGATATTTATTTAAATGAAATAAAATTATTTAATTTACAGAATGAAAATGTCTATAATAATGTCTAAACATTTTTTCTTTATAATTTTACATTATAATAATACTAATTACAGTAGTTATAATATATGGGGAATTTTCAACTTTGACTGCCGATTTGACCATGTTCCCAAACGAATTTTAAAAAAACCAAGACCACTTTACATTTACACATTTTAAGCTCTAATCGAATCCAAAATCAAAATTTAAAAAATCGAAAAACAAACTCACAGATATATAGATTTTATAAATGAACATTTATACAATTTATTTTAATTAATTTGAAACATTTTAGGAAACAAATTTTTAATGGGTCATTTTTAGAAATCCCATTTAACAATTATAATAAATAATTAAAAAATTGTAAAATTTTTAAAGTATATAAAAATAAATTGTATAAATTGGTTAAAGGGTCGAGTGATAGTTCGGTGTCCCAGGTATATATTTTATATTAACACGCCTACTTTTCTGTATAATAAAGATATAAAGAATCATATTTTAATTTTTATATAACCAAGAAATCATTTTTTCACTTAAAATATAGTTGTAAAGCCCAAATCTCCGATCCATATAACATCATCGACTGGGCCGCTACCAAAAGGAGTCTTCTCTTGCTCTGACTAGGGCCACCGGTATTTGCCATTAGTCTCGAAAAAATAATATTAAATTTTATATAAATTTATAAATTAGAATATTTGAATTTGTTTAAATTTTAACACATGTAATCAATCATATGCATAAAGAATAGAAAATTTTGAAAATCAACTTGGTATTAAATTCAGAAAAAAAAAATACTCATATATAGAATATATAGACTATTCGAATATAATTGAAACTCTTTCTCTCCCTCTATTTTAAATTTGAAAAAACGGAGTGTTAAGAAATTAAGATTCCTTATACAACATGGATGGTTAAATGAATTGGGCTCCCTACCTCCCTGAGAAATTCACATTAAAAATGTTTATAATATTTTAGTTTATTAAATCAAACTATTATTTTTTTATTTCAATATTTTTAATGTTAATACAATAATTTTTATTTTATAATCTATAAAATAATTTAATTATTTTTAAAAACAACGGTCTTCAATTACAATTTTTTTACTCTCTACTGACTGTTCATTTCATAACTGAAAATAGTGTCGAATAGAAATAGACGATATTACTTGGATTAATCTTATTATGCTAGCTAAAATTGTTTGTTTGTATTATTGAGGACCCCAGTTCAATTCATTTTAATCAGATTGATGCAATGATGCAACATTTAATAATTGTAATAAATAATTAATTGTAGATTAATATTTTTTAAAGGGTCGAGCGACAGCTCGGTGTCCCAGGTATTAATATTACCAGCCAAACCCAATAATAATGAATCATTTTTTTTAACTTAAGTACCGAGCCGAGGCTCGGGGTCCCGGTACTATTATATTATATTGATAGGCATATAATCGAAATTATAATTTATAAAATTATATTATATACAGGGTGGCACAGAAAAATAGAAATTTTTTTCGCAAATAAATGAAAATAGAATGCATGGAATAATACAAAATTTTATTGACATTAATTGAACTTATTACAACTTGGATAAAAAAATTATCAATTTCTGAAAATTACGTCCTGATTCCCATAAGATGGAAATGAGCCTATCTGACAGAATTGTTAATCGCAACTGGTGATCGTTCTATTTTAGTTGTTGCTCAATTTAGAATTTACAGTACAAATGAAAATTTAAATTTAAATAGAAAATCCGATAAGTCAATATTTTATTGAAATTGATAATTTGGATGTTTTTTTTAAAGCAAGTTATAATGATTTAATGTTTAATTACTATATTGTCAATAACATTTTTTTGATGTTAATTATTTTCTATTTTTATTTATTTATCAGGAATTTCCATTTTTCTGTATAGGAGAGAAAGGACTGTTTATATTCACAAACGGTATTGGTAGGCAAAACCACTGGATGTTAACGATGGAAAGTTGCTGAGATTAGGAGAGAGAATCCATTTTCTCAATACCTGGGACTGATTATAAAATTTTTAAGATTCAATTAAACATCTGTTTAATGAAAATGACATGGAATTCGAAAAAAGCCCAATTTTTTTTTTACAGAAACAAATTTTGTTTTCACAACCATATGTTACAGAATTGGTAACCATGCTTGTTTTTTGCATATCAGCTGACGTCACGATGTTTTCTCCTATATAATTTGATCTTGAAAATAAAAATAAATTTCAATCCATGTTTATTTGAAATTTTATTTTGTTCTATCAACTCTAACAATATTGGATGCAAATTAATGTTTTAGGTATAAATGAGTATAAAGCAAAATCAAATTCAAAAGTACACCTTTCAAAGGTGTTTGATATGAAATATAAATTAATTAATAAAACTTTATATTTATAAAATTATTTGTTATTCACAATTCATTGTTTCTTTTTATGTATATCTTTTATGTTTTTTTTTTTCTTCGAACTTATTTCATAACTTAATTAATTTTATTACGTTTTACTTTTATTTCTATTTTCACAATATTTCTTATCATCATTTGAAAATTAATTTCTATCTTGAATTTACAAATTATAATCAATTTAAGTAATTATAATTAGGAACTACCTGGGAATATATATTTTATTCAAATTATATATAAATTTAAAAACTATTTCTTTTTACTATCTCGCCAGAGATAGTATTGCAGTCAGGAAAATTTTCGATGTCGAGATTTTGATGTTTTTATACGTTTTGAAGGTTCCTGAGTCATTTTCAATAAGGTTGAGAAAAATGTCTATGTGTGTGTGTGTGTGTGTGTCTCATTCGAATGAGGACTATAACCTACCACGTTTTCATTTTTTTTCCTCTAAACTGACTAAAAACAAAGATATATTTGATAGTTTTTCACATTATTAAAAATTGTATAAAACTGTTATATATAGAATTTCAGCTTGATTGAATCGTTGAAAGTACCGGAATTAATTTTTTAAATTTTTTAACACGTGGACTGCCAATCACGCGCCAGCACGTGACGTGGTGTTATTAACAAAGAGCCAAACACGCGCTGGTTTAATAAATATTATTTATTAATTTTAATTTATAATTTAATTAATTAATTTTAATTTAAATATAATATATCCTATTTAATCCAATTCAATTTTGCGAGATAGTCGAGTGGAGACACTCCAGATTTTTTTTTTGATTCGATACTGGAAATTGTTTAGGAGAAAACATCGTGACGTCAGCTGGTAGGAAAGAAGCAAGCATGGTTACCAATTATATAGTATATACTGATTTGTCCCTGAGGAAAAATTTGTTCGTTTTCTTTTATTTTAATTTCCACTCATTTTCACTAAACCTTTGATGTTTAAATGGGTATAATAAATTTTAAAATCAGTCCCCAAGTATTGGGAAAATTTAATTCTCTCTCCTTATCTCAGCAACTTTTCATTGTTAACAATCTGCGACTTTACCTACCAATATCGGTTGTATATAATGGATATACAGTGCTTTCTTCTATATTCTTCAGTTGTCTCATCAAAGTAGCTTACTATGATTCATTTTTTTTTATTGATTAACCTAGCAAAACTTTATATAATTATTATATTTAAATGTTCTGAACGCGCGAGAGGAGTAATATAAGTATATAATAAGGGTAATATTTTGGAAATTAAATCTAAACTTAAAAAAAAACACAATTAACCCCGAAATGTTTTTAATAAACTATTTATATCTTTCTTAGATTATTTATACTACATCCCATAATTTCACTCTGATTTATGTAATCTTTTTGTACTTGTTAAAGAAATTTTTGGAGCATAAAAAATACTACTTCATTATAAATATTTATAGATTTCTGATCAAAATCTTCTATATTCTTGATATTATAAAAATATATTTATATTTTTTTATATATTTTATTTATTAACAATTAATATATATAAACAATATAGAAAATGAATTATAAGTTATTACAAACTATAAAATCCTAGGGAGAAGCAAGGATTTTAGATTAGGGAATATTTCATAAATATTTCTGTGGGAATAAAACAATCCAAGCTTCTTAGTAAATTCATTCATATTTACTTATAACTAAGGTGACCAGACGTTCCGCTTTTGGGGGGCAGTCCCGATTTTTACTATCTCGCCAGAGATAGTATTGCGATCATGAAAATTTTCGATGTTGAGATTTTGATGTTTTTATACGTTTTGAAGGTTCCTGAATCATTTTCACTAAGGTTGAGAAAAATGTCTCTCTCTCTGTGTGTGTGTGTGTGTGTGTGTGTGTGTGTGTGTGTGTGTGTGTGTGTGTGTGTGTGTGTGTGTGTGTGTGTGTGTGTGTGTGTGTGTGTGTGTGTGTGTGTGTAGACAAGATTACGCAAAAACGGTTTGAGCTAGAATGATGAAATTTGGTACATGAACATTATTCAAAATTCCTAGTTTCGTACTTTTTAGAAATGTAGCTCAACCGGAAGAGGGTCATTACCTACAACGTTTTGATTTTTTTTCCTCTAAAGTGACCGTAAAAATAAAAATATATGTTTGATAATTTTTCACATGATTAATAATTGTATAAAACTGCTATATATAGAATTTCAGCTTGATTGAATTGCTGAAAGTACCAGAATTAATTTTTTAACACTGCAAATCTCACGCGCCAACACGTGCCATGGCGCCATCAATAAAAAGCCAAACATGCGCTGGTTTAATATTTATTATTTATAATTTATAATTAATTAAATTTAATTTAAATATAATATATTATGTTATTTAATCCAATTCTCAAATTGCGAGATAGTCGAGTGGAGATACTCCAGCTAATTTACAATTAGTCCCGCGACGTTTTTCAAAAGACCCATTTTTTGGAACTAAGCTAAATTTCTTGTGAAGATTTTTACAATATTTTAAAATATCTAGTATCTCCACTCGACTATCTCGCAATTTGAATTGGATTAAATAATATTTATTATATTTAAATTAAATTTAATTAATTAAAAATTATAAATTAAAATTAGTAAATAATATTTATTAAACCAGCGCATGTTTGGCTCTTTGTCGATGGCACCACGTCACGTGTTGGCGCGTGAGATTTGCAGTGTTAAAAAATTAATTCCGGTACTTTCAACGATTCAATCAAGCTGAAATTCTATATACATATAACAGTTTTATACAATTTTTAATCATGTGAAAAACTATCAAACATATATCTCTATTATTACGGTTACTTTAGAGGAAAAAAAATCAAAACGTTGTAGACAATGACCCTCTTCCGGTTGAGCTACATTTCTCAAAAGTTGATAGAAAACTACGCATTTTGAATAATGCCCGTATACCAAATTTCATGATTCTAACTCAAACCGTTTTTGGGTAATTTTGTCTACACACACACACACACACACCGAGAGAGAGAGAGAGATTTTTCTCAACCTTAGTGAAAATGATTCAAGAACCTTCAAAACGTATAAAAACATCAAAATCTCGACATCGAAAATTTTCGTAATAGCAATACTATCTCTGGCGAGACAGTAAAAATTGACTGATGTTTATGACAATTTCTTAATTATATATTTGTCTTATATATGTTAAATAAATACAATTTTATTCTTTTAGATAAATTTGGAAAACCCTGAAAATATCTATTTAAATAAACAAACATGCACGTTGAAGTTTTTATAAATCGATGAGTCAAGTATGAAGATTTTTTAAAAGTGTACTTTCTACAAATTTTCAAAACCATTTTTAAAGGTCTTCGGATATTTAAATAAATTTTTTCATTTTTTTTAAACCCCTTTACTGTCTCTTTTATTTTATTTATTTATTTATTTAATAAAGGTTTGATTATACTAGGCCTATTCAAAAGAAAAGGTGAATTTTGAATTTTCAAGGGCTGTGTCCATTTGATTATCGAATTTTTTTTTGTTATGTTGGTACACATATGTTGACATTATAAGCCATTTTAGATTAGTAGTTTGTTTTTGACAACTGAAAAAGTTAGTCACGTTTTGTGTTCTTCGATTTTTTACTTAAAAAAAAATAATAATTTTTTACTTAAAAAAAATAAAGGAATATTAAAAGTTATTCAACGATTGGATGAAGCAATACGGTTCAAACGATCGAAATTGTGGAAAAGCAAATCATGAATTCTGCATCATGATAATGCACCAGCTCACACATCATTGCTTGTTGGTGATTTTTTGACCAAAAACAACATCGTAATCAGACCTCAACCACCGTATTCACCAGATTTGGCTCTCTGTGACTTTTTCATATTCCCAAAACTTAAGAGACCAATGAAAGGAAAGCGTTTTGCATTAATTGATGAGATAAAGTCGGAATCGAAGAACGAACTGATGGCCATATCGAAAACGCATTTCAGAAGTGCTGGCATAAGTGCATTATATCTGAGGGAAATTTCTTTGAAGGAGACAAAATGAATATTGATGAATAAATAAATTCTTTTCGATTTATTTCAAAATTAAGCTTTTATTTTGAACAGACATCGTATATATATAATTTTGGCTTGAGAAAATAATTTCATCCTTTCTAAGCGATTTACCCGGGGAGTGTAAAGTCTGACACAATGGAATCGATCAGGATTCAGTAATTTACTGTTTGCCTGGCTGTACCCCAACTAAGAAGACTAAATTCTCCCTGAAAAGGATGCTTTGTCGAGATAGTAAAAAAATGATAATTCAATTTAAATTTTCTTTTAATTCTTTTTTTATTTACGAATTTAAAAATTATATATTTTTCGTATATGCCTATGTATATTAATTTAATTATCTAAAATAATATTATATATTATTTTGAATTAATATTATTTACATTAATTTTAATTTTTTTTTCTTAAGTCCCCTATATATTTTTTTTTTAATTTTTATTTAATTTATACTTTTTAATTCAACTATATGCACTATTTTTACAGACTGAAAATAGAAATAAAAAAAAAAAAACAGGAAAAATTTGGTTCACTTTCACATTAACTTTATATTAAAAATATAGAACGGAAGACAACCGTCAAGTGTGAAATTTAATAAACTTGTGGGACACTGCACATTACACTACTATGTTCATTTCCCGATCTGATATATAATGAAAAAAAACATCTATATAATAAAGAAATAAGTTTATTTTAAACAAGTTTAAGATATATTTACCTCTATTTCACAATCATTTTTACTATCTCGCCAGAGAATTTTCGATGTCGAGATTTTGATGTTTTTATACGTTTTGAAGGTTCTTGAATCATTTTCACTAAGGTTGAAAAAAATGCGTGTGTATGTGTGTAGACAAGATTACGCCAAAACGGTTTGAGCTAGAATAATGAATTTTGCTACACGGGCATTATTCAAAATTCCTAGTTTCGTACTTTGGAGAAATGTAGCTCATTCGAATGAGGACCATTACCTACCACGTTTTCATTTTTTTTCCTCTAAACTGACCGTAAAAATAAAGATATATGTTTGATAGTTTTTCACATTATTAAAAATTGTGTAAAATTGCTATATATAGAATTTCAGCTTGATTGAATCGCTGAAAGTACCGGAATTAATTTTTTAAATTTTTTAACATGACTGCAAATAATGCGCCAGCACGTGACGTGGTGTCATCAACAAAGAGCCAAACACGCGCTGTATGTGTGTGTGGTTTAATCAATATTATTTACTAATTTTAATTTATAATTTTTAATTAATTAAATTTAATTTAAATATAATAAATGTTAATTAATCTAATTCAATTTTGCGAAATAGTCGAGTGGAGACACTCCAGATTTTTTTGATTCTCGTAAAACCCTTACATCTCATTTAACTTTTATCTTTCACTATACGTAGTTTAGGTATAACTTTAGTCACTCGTTTAGTATTAGTTTGTACCTACTTGTAAAGTTAATAATAATTAATAATATCATCAATTTACATGAGTTGTTCCGAAACGGCTGACTATCGAAGTTTGGCTAACACATGTCGCGATTTAAATGTAAATCAGTATTTTTGGTTAAATTTTCAATTAACATTACTGGGAAATTTAATTAATTCATTGTTAACATAAATAATTTGATTCCAAGCGGTTGAACTGTAAAACTGAATCCATGATTCGATTACCGGCATAATTTGAAAACAACAATTCTTCAAAAGAAACTAAAAAAAAAAAGATAGTCAGTGTTGCCACTATAATAACAAGATGATGCTTCATTATATTCTAAAATATTTAAAGGAAAAAAAAATAAAATAATTTAAAGTTCTTTTAATAACTAATAATTATATATAACAAATCTTTATTCATGAATTGTTTTATAGTTTTATAAATATATATATATATTTATAATGAGAAAAATTAATTTCTTTCTAATTTGGACAAAAAATGTACAAAAAAAAGAAATAACTTTTCCTAATTATTTATATTTTTAAGATTCGTCATTTCCCCCCTCTCCATCGTTTATTTTCAATAAAATATGAAATATCCCAATATTGATCACTTGTATATTTTTACAAAAAAAAAAAAAAAAAAAAAATGAATGGTTTTCATTTTTCGTCTCTGTTTATTTATGCAAGATATTGGTGTTATCATCACTCCTAGACAGTTTATATAAATATTTTATAAAACTATCATCAAATACCTCTCAATACCATCGATGAATAAGAGAATAATGTCTATTTTAAATATTTATATTTTAATATTGACTTGAAAAAATATTACAGGAAGTTTCCGTTCTGAAAATTTCATGCATAATCGGTCATACGGTTTATTCTCTTACATTCTAATGAAGAACAAGACAAGCAAATGAATATTATTATTTAAATGAAGTCCAAAAAGGCTACCGAGTGGAATTTCTTCAATATTAATTGTAATGTTCCATTTGCTAGATTAAAGATATAAAGTACCTGGAACACCGAGCTATCGCTCGACCCTTTAAAAATATTGATATAGAATTCTTTAATTATTTATTACTATTATTAAGTGTTACATCATTGCATCAATCTGATTAAAATGAATTTAACTTGGGATCCTCAATAATAATTAATAATATTAATAAATATTAAATAATATTTTATTAAAAAAATATTAAAAATTATAAAACTATCTAAATATTAATTAATAAAAGAACAATGAATAAATAATTAGACATTAATAATTTAATAAAAAATAAACACGAAAATAGATTTAATAAAAAACAAAATTAACTAATAAAAATTTATAAGAATTAACAAAAGGAAAACTTTTTATCCCCTCCAAGTATCTTCTGGCTAATTTTCCAATAACTCACCCCCATCTTGTACACATGTGTTCACTGGTCAATTCTCGCTAATATAAAGAACCACTCTCTTGTAATTAGTTTTAAAAAGACAAATTCATGAAATACTTTCTCTTTGTCAATCGAAAATATTTCATTTCTATTGTCGGCTTTTAGGTCTTTTGTTCTATTAATATTTTAAGAAACATGCCATGAAATTTATTATTATTTATATGTTTAATTCATCAATCAATTCTTCAATCGAAAACCTTTCATTTATATTGTCACATGTCTTCGTTCCCAAATGTGAGTGGACGTGAGGATGTCAATATTTGGTATAAATGTTTATTTATAGCATTTTAATGCTATTTACCTATTAAAGGGTATTTTTATGCTTATATCTTATCTTATTATGCTAGCTAAAATTGTATATATCTATCTATCTATATATCATGGTTCTCAAAAACCGCTCTAACGATTTTTTTCAAATTCACACTAGATATAGTATTTATAAAGAAAAATTAAGTTTTATTGATGATATCTCTTGAAACATTCAGCTTCATTATTAATTTCTTAATTGAAAATTATATATGGAAAACGTCAAAATTGGCCTGCATTTTTATTTGTATTAATATTTTTTTTTATTTAAAATATTTTAAAATTTATTATTTAATTTCGAAATAAAATTAAAAATATTTATTTTTAATAAAATATATATAGATATTTATTAATCTCTCTCAAAAAAAAAAAAATAAAATAAAAAACATCAAATCTGCCTGCTAAGACAGTAAAAAAATGACAATTTTTTATCTAAACATATATAGTACAGTGGCTAGAGAGATGTTTTAACGAGTGGATTTCGTCGGTTCGAAACTCTCCGGGTGAATCGTTATTTAAAAATGAAAATGAAAATAATGAATTTGTTATTTTTTTTCTTTTTATCTATTGTTTACATTTTAATAAATTACTATTTTATATTTATTTATTCATTGTTCTTTTATTAAATTTAATATTTATTAATATTATTTATTATTAATTTATATATTGATGACATCACAAATGACATTTATATTGAAATTTGACTCCCGCCTTTTTTTAAAGAATATTGTATTAATATTTTTTTTATATTTAAAATATTTTAAAATTTTTTATTTAATTTCGAAATAAAATTAAAAATATATATTTTTTTTATATTTAAAATATTTTAAAATTTTTTATTTAATTTCGAAATAAAATTAAAAATATATATTTTAATAATATTTTATAATTATAAATTACGATATATATTTATCAATAATAATGAATTTTTTTTTTTTAACTTAATTACAGAGCCGAGGCTCGGTCCCGGTATGATCTTAATATATTGTGAGAATTAGATAAATAATGTAGAGAGAAAAAAATATTTAAAAATAGATATTTATTTAAATGAAATAAAATTATTTAATTTACAGAATGAAAATGTCTATAATAATGTCTAAACATTTTTTCTTTATAATTTTACATTATAATAATACTAATTACAGTAGTTATAATATATGGGGAATTTTCAACTTTGACTGCCGATTTGACCATGTTCCCAAACGAATTTTAAAAAAACCAAGACCACTTTACATTTACACATTTTAAGCTCTAATCGAATCCAAAATCAAAATTTAAAAAATCGACAAACAGACACACAGATATATAGATTTTATAAATGAACATTTATACAATTTATTTTAATTAATTTGAAATATTTTAGGAAACAAATTTTTAATGGGTCATTTTTAGAAATCCCATTTAACAATTATAATAAATAATTAAAAAATTGTAAAATTTTTAAAGTATATAAAAATAAATTGTATAAATTGGTTAAAGGGTCGAGTGATAGTTCGGTGTCCCAGGTATATATTTTATATTAACACGCCTACTTTTCTGTATAATAAAGATATAAAGAATCATATTTTAATTTTTATATAACCAAGAAATCATTTTTTCACTTAAAATATAGTTGTAAAGCCCAAATCTCCGATCCATATAACATCATCGACTGGGCCGCTACCAAAAGGAGTCTTCTCTTGCTCTGACTAGGGCCACCGGTATTTGCCATTAGTCTCGAAAAAATAATATTAAATTTTATATAAATTTATAAATTAGAATATTTGAATTTGTTTAAATTTTAACACATGTAATCAATCATATGCATAAAGAATAGAAAATTTTGAAAATCAACTTGGTATTAAATTCAGAAAAAAAAAATACTCATATATAGAATATATAGACTATTCGAATATAATTGAAACTCTTTCTCTCCCTCTATTTTAAATTTGAAAAAACGGAGTGTTAAGAAATTAAGATTCCTTATACAACATGGATGGTTAAATGAATTGGGCTCCCTACCTCCCTGAGAAATTCACATTAAAAATGTTTATAATATTTTAGTTTATTAAATCAAACTATTATTTTTTTATTTCAATATTTTTAATGTTAATACAATAATTTTTATTTTATAATCTATAAAATAATTTAATTATTTTTAAAAACAACGGTCTTCAATTACAATTTTTTTACTCTCTACTGACTGTTCATTTCATAACTGAAAATAGTGTCGAATAGAAATAGACGATATTACTTGGATTAATCTTATTATGCTAGCTAAAATTGTTTGTTTGTATTATTGAGGACCCCAGTTCAATTCATTTTAATCAGATTGATGCAATGATGCAACATTTAATAATTGTAATAAATAATTAATTGTAGATTAATATTTTTTAAAGGGTCGAGCGACAGCTCGGTGTCCCAGGTATTAATATTACCAGCCAAACCCAATAATAATGAATCATTTTTTTTAACTTAAGTACCGAGCCGAGGCTCGGGGTCCCGGTACTTTTACAATATATATCTAATATAACATTAATTAAGAAAATCTTTAGAAAATTTTTATATTTAATTATTTTGTAGATATGTTATATATATAAGTACCGGGACCCCGAGCCTCGGCTCGGTACTTAAGTTAAAAAAAATGATTCATTATTATTGGGTTTGGCTGGTAATATTAATACCTGGGACACCGAGCTGTCGCTCGACCCTTTAAAAAATATTAATCTACAATTAATTATTTATTACAATTATTAAATGTTGCATCATTGCATCAATCTGATTAAAATGAATTGAACTGGGGTCCTCAATAATACAAACAAACAATTTTAGCTAGCATAATAAGATTAATCCAAGTAATATCGTCTATTTCTATTCGACACTATTTTCAGTTATGAAATGAACAGTCAGTAGAGAGTAAAAAAATTGTAATTGAAGACCGTTGTTTTTAAAAATAATTAAATTATTTTATAGATTATAAAATAAAAATTATTGTATTAACATTAAAAATATTGAAATAAAAAAATAATAGTTTGATTTAATAAACTAAAATATTATAAACATTTTTAATGTGAATTTCTCAGGGAGGTAGGGAGCCCAATTCATTTAACCATCCATGTTGTATAAGGAATCTTAATTTCTTAACACTCCGTTTTTTCAAATTTAAAATAGAGGGAGAGAAAGAGTTTCAATTATATTCGAATAGTCTATATATTCTATATATGAGTATTTTTTTTTTCTGAATTTAATACCAAGTTGATTTTCAAAATTTTCTATTCTTTATGCATATGATTGATTACATGTGTTAAAATTTAAACAAATTCAAATATTCTAATTTATAAATTTATATAAAATTTAATATTATTTTTTCGAGACTAATGGCAAATACCGGTGGCCCTAGTCAGAGCAAGAGAAGACTCCTTTTGGTAGCGGCCCAGTCGATGATGTTATATGGATCGGAGATTTGGGCTTTACAACTATATTTTAAGTGAAAAAATGATTTCTTGGTTATATAAAAATTAAAATATGATTCTTTATATCTTTATTATACAGAAAAGTAGGCGTGTTAATATAAAATATATACCTGGGACACCGAACTATCACTCGACCCTTTAACCAATTTATACAATTTATTTTTATATACTTTAAAAATTTTACAATTTTTTAATTATTTATTATAATTGTTAAATGGGATTTCTAAAAATGACCCATTAAAAATTTGTTTCCTAAAATGTTTCAAATTAATTAAAATAAATTGTATAAATGTTCATTTATAAAATCTATATATCTGTGAGTTTGTTTTTCGATTTTTTAAATTTTGATTTTGGATTCGATTAGAGCTTAAAATGTGTAAATGTAAAGTGGTCTTGGTTTTTTTAAAATTCGTTTGGGAACATGGTCAAATCGGCAGTCAAAGTTGAAAATTCCCCATATATTATAACTACTGTAATTAGTATTATTATAATGTAAAATTATAAAGAAAAAATGTTTAGACATTATTATAGACATTTTCATTCTGTAAATTAAATAATTTTATTTCATTTAAATAAATATCTATTTTTAAATATTTTTTTCTCTCTACATTATTTATCTATTTCTCACAATATATTAAGATCATACCGGGACCCCGAGCCTCGGCTCTGTAATTAAGTTAAAAAAAAAAAATTCATTATTATTGATAAATATATATCGTAATTTATAATTATAAAATATTATTAAAATATATATTTTTAATTTTATTTCGAAATTAAATAAAAAATTTTAAAATATTTTAAATATAAAAAAAAATATATATTTTTAATTTTATTTCGAAATTAAATAAAAAATTTTAAAATATTTTAAATATAAAAAAAATATTAATACAATATTCTTTAAAAAAAGGCGGGAGTCAAATTTCAATATAAATGTCATTTGTGATGTCATCAATATATAAATTAATAATAAATAATATTAATAAATATTAAATTTAATAAAAGAACAATGAATAAATAAATATAAAATAGTAATTTATTAAAATGTAAACAATAGATAAAAAGAAAAAAAATAACAAATTCATTATTTTCATTTTCATTTTTAAATAACGATTCACCCGGCGAGTTTCGAACCGACGAAATCCACTCGTTAAAACATCTCTCTAGCCACTGTACTATATATGTTTAGATAAAAAATTGTCATTTTTTTACTGTCTTAGCAGGCAGATTTGATGTTTTTTATTTTATTTTTTTTTTTTTTGAGAGAGATTAATAAATATCTATATATATTTTATTAAAAATAAATATTTTTAATTTTATTTCGAAATTAAATAATAAATTTTAAAATATTTTAAATAAAAAAAAATATTAATACAAATAAAAATGGAGGCCAATTTTGACGTTTTCCATATATAATTTTCAATTAAGAAATTAATAATGAAGCTGAATGTTTCAAGAGATATCATCAATAAAACTTAATTTTTCTTTATAAATACTATATCTAGTGTGAATTTGAAAAAAATCGTTAGAGCGGTTTTTGAGAACCAATATATATAGATAGATAGATATATACAATTTTAGCTAGCATAATAAGATAAGATATAACATTTTAATTGAGAAATTCTATAGAAAATCTTTATATATAGATATTTAATTTTTTTTTAATATATTATGATGAAATAATGATATAAATAAAAATATTTTATATGTTTATATCAGATTTTATTTTAATCCTAAAAAATATTAAGAAATTTTTTATAAAATTTGAATAAATAAATCAATATATAATATTTTTCTTTCATATTATACATTATATATTTTATACTATTTTTAGAATTTTTTAAAATTTATTTAGAGATTTTTTTTTATTAACTCATACCTTTTTTTCATATCAGGTGATCAGATCTTTTTAATTACTTTCTTCTTTTTCGGCATCAACATTTCTTTCCTTTATTAATTACTACCTCTTAAATTGTTTCACTATTTTCTACATTTTGATTTCCTGTAAGAACTCGAATAAATTTATAGGAATTATTAAGAAAATTTATTCTGGAAAAATTTAATAAGAGACTGAAGAATGAATAGAACAATTTGAAAAAGAGTGTGTTACATACAATGTTTATGATTATTCTGATAAGATTGAAGTTCTGCGAATGTTTCTTGTTGGATCTCCAAAAGAATGGTATGGAACTAATCTAAAGATTATTGGATTATCAAGATGGGATGATTGGAAGGAGTCTTTTTTTCCTATATTTAAAGATAAAAGATAGTCTAAAATTCGAAAAGCCTATAATTTTAAATGTTAGAGGTTCACTTGTTGATTATGTTCTAAAAAAGGTAAATTTAATTCTCGATATAGAAAAATCATCAACAATTGCATCAATTCATATTTTAGTAATGGGTCTGCCAATAGAGATTCAAAACAAAATGGATAGAGAGGTGACAACCTAAATGGAAAAACTTTTTAATGAATTGAGAAAATTGGATGAATCAGTTAAAGCTATAATACCATTTAAAACAGTAGGATAGAAATCAAAAAGAAAATTGTCGATAGACTTAGAGATGGAAAAAGTGAAAATAGCCGATTGAAATGCATTTGTAATTTGTATCTTTAGTTTTTAGTCAAATTATCTTTAAGTTCATCATCTTTAATTTCTGATTGAATCCATATTAAATAGGTTCTTTGAATCAAAAATTTAAAACTATAGAATTAGACCATCTTTGGTGTTCTTTGCACCTAAATAGGGGAGTGGCCCCCTGTACCACCGAAGTGATACATGATATCTGGTTGAAAGTCTTTAAGTAATAGAATAGGTTTTTCATGTATTTTTTTTTCAATCAGTATATTAAAACATTCATTTTCTTTTCGTGTTCTTAAATATTTTTTAATTTAATCAGTAAATTAATTATATATTTTATAATATTCCTTAAAATTGATTTATTATCATTGATTTATTGAATTATAATGAAATTTAAGGAAATCTAAAGATAGAAACTTGAGATACTTTATAAAATTAAAACTTACTTTTCTAATATTATATAAAACCATAGATAATCTAAAAATATATAAATTCATTAAAATAAATGGATTTATTTGTTTTTTTTCATGGGGCTTTCGCTTTTATTAATTTTTCTAGACCATAGATGTTCTACTCTCTCAGAAGAAACTTATCTTTCTTTATGGCGCTAGGAGATTGTAAAATGAATAACCGCAGCAAATATATTCTTCTAACAGTCTCTGTCCTAAGCCACCTTCATCCAACTCTCCTATTCTCTCCCAACTTTCTTGCTTCTCTTTCTCACTCTCCTAAACACGCGATTCGCCAATCACAAAAAATATATTTAATATACATTTGATTGATTCTTTGTATTAAAATTTAAATAAATGCAAAGTTTTATTTTTTTTTTATTTATTTATATACAATTTAATTTAAATTGAGTCATACTTTTTACTAAAACTTCGAATAATTTGTATTCAGAAAAATATTGAATTTTCTTAGCGAGATTAGATTTTATCTAATGTCTAAAAAAAACTTACATCAGACCAACTCATTTACCCATCTAAGTTGCATGAAGTACTAATTTGAATAAAACACTTACCTTTTTTTTAAATTTGAAATAGGAAGATAGAAAGAGATTCTAATTATAAATATACGAATAGTGTATTATTATTCATATGAACATTTTTATTTTATAAATTTATCAATATTTAATTGTATTCTAAATGTTTTAAATAATACCTATATTTTAATCTATTATAATTAAATATATAAATTCTAAAGTATTATATTTGAATTCATATTTCTGAATTTAATTTCAAGTTGATTTTCAAAATTTTCTTATTTATTTGCATATAGATTGATTATTTATATTATAATTTAAACAAATTCAAATATTTTAATGTTTAATTTATATACAATTTAACATTACTTTATTTAATATAATATCACAAAAGAGAATTTATTAAACATAATAAATAAAATAAGAAACCTTTTAATAAATTATAATAGAATATAATCATTTAGATTTAAAACAAATCAGGTCGGAAGGACGAGGGTGAATATCAAAGGCGAACTGCGAAAGTTGGCAGTAGGATGGTCCGTGATCAGTAGCCGATCTCGAAGCCCTTGAGTGTAGCCCAAAGCTGTCTGTGAGAGTCGGCGATAATGAGAATGGTTGTCGATTTACAAACTCTTGAGAGTAGCCTAGAGCTGCTTGAGACTCGCCTTGAAAGGAGATGAGAGGGAATGATAAGGAAAGCTGTTTTCTTGATTGATGCTCTTCCTTATTTACTCTGGAAGCTCGATTTTGGTTTTTTGGAAGGAAATCAATCTGCAGAAATGGCGGAAAATTTAATTTTCTTTCCCGTGCTTAGCTCTTAACGTATTTTCTGTCCGAGCGCTGTTTAACCAGAAGCCCAGGGCTATCAGCCCCATTTATATTGCTGTGCCGCTGGCCGGCACACCATCTCCTGGCGAGAATGATAGCACCGGGATGGTAGGAAATTTTAAAATCTTACAAAGCTCGAGGTCGACGTATTCTCCGTTCTAACCATGAATTTGTTTGATAATAGTTTACTTCACTTCACTACAATGCTTGGGTTCATGGAGTCGATCGAGTCTGTAGTCTTCTTGTCGTTGATGATGATGATGATGTAAGGTTTTCCTGTTCGTCTGTTGTGATGTCTGCTGGCAGTCGAGACAGGTTTTAGCCCAGGCGCGACAGTCTTTTCGAACACCGAGCTAGACGAAGCGTTGGGATATAGTCGAGGCTCCGGAGCCGTGGTGACGTAGACATTGCAGAAGACTGGACGTTGAAATGGAATTGTTATGAAGGGCAGTATCTCGCCTATTGGTTCATCGCATAATACTGGAATATTTTTCTCTTATTCAGAAGATGAAATTCTTCATCTTTCTTTTGGGACTAACCCAGCTCGCGGAAATTAATCGGGGCCGTTATGGCGTCCACTCAGAAAAACTGTTAGTGTCAAAAACGTTGATGCTTTCTTCGGCCCATTCAATCAGGACCTTTCCTTTTATGTCTGCTAGTGCAGAGGGACCTGTGCTTCCACAGCTTGAGACAAGAATCGTAAGCAAAAATTTAGCATCCCGAGGTAACGGAAGCCTAAGAAAATTCTTCAGGTGTTGTATTCCGTCAGACACAGACGGGCATGAAAAATTCTAAAATCACTTTTAGATTCTACAAGATATAAAACAAAATTTAAATTTTGAGCAACGTGCAGACAAAAACCTTATTTATACATATAGGAGATTATTTATATTTAAAAAATATTAAATTGAAGATTAACAAAATGTAATGGATTTTCTTATCTAAAGCCAAGCTAAAATATCAATATTTATTTATATATATCTAAAATAACCATTATTTTTTTAAACCCTAGTTATTGAACCTGTCAAGAAATTAAAATTAATTATAAACTAAATTTCCTTAAATTATTTTATTTATATTATATTTGTTTTAATATATGTACATATATTATAAAAAAATATTGATTTATTTTCTGTTCTTGTAATTATGAATATTTTTATTTTATTATACAATACAAAAGGTATATGAAAACGATGAGCAAATACAGCTCTTAATTAAGTTAATTGTTGCTCCAATCCATTTATTATTATTGATTCAATATCTCATTAAATTAACCACATAAATGTAACTAATATTTTACTATACAGATTTTGTTGTATATTTTTATTTTATTTTTATATATTTTTTTCCTACTTTTTAACTACAATTAAAATTTTTATTATAAAAATTATGTAATTATTATTTTATATTTTTACTGTTTTAAATTAATTTCAAATATAGCATATATATATATACTTGACATGAGTGAAATATGAAACCGTATTAATTTAAATTTGAATTTGTATTGGTACGCGCGCGCGTTAACTACCATGTGGCTCATTATTATAAATGAAAAACCGGAATGAGACTCTCATTGACTTCATTCATGCCCATCCCTGCTATATAATATCAAATAACAAATCAACAAATGTCAACATTCTGGGAGTAATGATTATAATAATATAATTTGCCTATATTCTGTTTAATACCTACCCATTGATACAATAATAAAATGTCTATCAATATTGACCATTTTACAAAATATGGCGTTTATTGTAGAGGAGAAAGGAAAAAGGAAAAATAAACAGTAAATGGTAGAAGGAGAGATGAAAATAGGAAAGAATGACAAATTAAATAAGACAAGCGATTTGGATAAGGACATGGATAATAGGGATCAGTAGGCAATGGATGGCAATATTGTTAGGGTCAGTTCATCTCCAAGTCATTGACTGAAGTATAAAATGAATCGATTATCATAATAAATGATAATAATTTCAGTGATTGAATGTTTGATTTGATGTATGTTTATTGGAAAAAGTGTTAAATGTGATTGATACTAGGCATACTTTAATTTACCTTAAAATAAAAGAAACTATTAAAAATTAAATATATCGTTGAAATCATGTCCTATTAATATTGCAAACATAAATTAATTTATTTTTGAGTTAAACTTGGTAAAACTTTTACTGAAACGCACCAAATGCTACAAAATGCATATGGTGATGAGTGTCTATCCCGTACGCAAGTTTACGAGTAGTTCGGGCGATTCAAATCGGGTAGAGAGACACTGGATGATGACGAAAGATCAGACCGTCCCAGAACCGGATTATCGGAAGAAAATATCGAAAAAGTGCTTGAATTCATCAAAAATAACAAAAAATCGTCGGTGAAAGTTATTGAAATGGAATTAGGCATTCCTCAAACAACCGCATACCGTATTTTGACCGAAGTATGGGCCTTAAGAAGGTTAATTCGCGGTTTGTACCACACAAACTCACCGAAGACCAAAAATTTTTGGTAAAAAATCACATTATTCCTTTGCATCATTCGCCCTATTCACCAGATCTGACTCCGTGCGACTACAATCTGTTCCCTAAACTGCATTTGGCGATGAAAGTAAAGTGGCACGCATCGATGGAAGCCATTGAGAAGGCGACGAACGACGTCCCGACAGTCCCGACCTCGCTCCATCTGATTTTTACCTGTTTGGACCACTCAAAGAC
This sequence comes from Labia minor, assembly GCA_963082975.1. Lineage (NCBI taxonomy): Eukaryota > Metazoa > Arthropoda > Insecta > Dermaptera > Spongiphoridae > Labia > Labia minor. The sequence continues at coordinate 43,177,646 of OY720348.1, read as the reverse complement.
GCCGTACGTGGAAAAAGATTTGCTTTGATGAGGAAGTTAAGGAAGCGGTGCAAAAGTAACTTCAGAGTAAATCGAAAAAATTCTTCGCCAAGGAAAATAGCAAGCTGCAAGAAAGATAGGACAAGTGCATAACTATGTGTGGGGGGTGGGGTGATTATGTTGAAAAAAAGCCTGAATTTTGTAAGAATCAAATAAACGATTTTTGAGGTATAGCCATTTGTCTCTACATATTGAATGATTCTCGTATATTCCCTCTCCTTATGAATTGTATCTTTCAATCAAAAAATACTATTTTAATTAATTTAACATTTTAGTTAAAAAAATGAAATTTTTTTATTTTTTTTTATTGTAGAGTATGTATAACTATTGTTTAATAATAATTTAACATAAAAAACAATTATTATTTTTCTATGTCATAATAATTTTTATTATATTTAATTATTTGTCATTTTTCTAATGATATACCTATTTGGTTAAAAAAAATACTAATTTTCATTATATAAAAATTACCTTATATTCATCCATATTAGGACAATACCCTAACTGGCTTATACCTATTAAAGGCATATTATTTAATTTTTTGCCCTTGAAAGACTTAATTGTCTTACCATTATATAAATATATCTATAAATATATAAATATATATATAACATGTGTTTTTCTTGAATATAATACAATAATAGAAATAATAATGTTTATAATCTTAATTAAAATTTATTTTAAATCAAATTTGTAAAATTTGAGTGTTTGCAATAAAATTACTGATTAATTTATCCATCAAAAAATATTAAATTTTATACCAGTTTTTTTTTAATTTATTCACCCAAGTTATAATTATAATACTATTTTATTTAATAATTTTGAATCTAGACATGGAAGTCGGCTTATTATAAAATATTTTGTTCAAAGTATGTATGTAATGTAAAATACTCACTTCCATTAACCTATTGAAAATATTCCATCCTTTTCTTATTATTTCCCTTTGCGTGTTTTGAATTAAATCAATAAATTAAGTATTTATTGTATATATAAGATGGGGTACTTTATTAATATATATTCATTTTACATTAATATCTTATTATAATTTAATTTTCAGAATCACTAATTTTGTAAAAATGATAATTAAAATAGACTCTTCAGTGGTTTAGTGGTTAGCACGACAGTCTACCACACTGAAGACTTAATTTCGGGCCTAGAGAAATTAAATAATTAATAATTTATAATAATAATTAAAATACCTAGATAAAAGAAAGTTAATTTAATTTTGTAAGGACGTTATGTGTGATTATCTAAAATATAATCTTTTCCATTTTTTTGTTATAATTAATTGAAATAATAAATTAATTCATTATTATTTTAATTGATATTTAAATGTTGTAAATATAAAAATTAAAAATTTTAATCTATATTAAGTTAATTTTTGTTTTATTAGTAATATTAAAATATTTTTTAAAAATATTATAAATATAATAAATATGAAATTAATTAGTATGATTATCAAGAGCAAATATCAATATATTTTATCTTATATAATATGATTATACATATAAAAGTTTTTGATAGAAGATTAGATCCCTGAAATACTAATATTTTGAAATCATAGACAGCACCCCACTTTAGAAGGAAATTTTAAGTGCCTATTCCCACCTCCCCCTATCCTTACGCCCATATCATCACTGATATTTCAAGTTAAGGCCCCTAAATTATCATAATCTGTCTAAAACACTTTTATGCTTCTCTCCTTTATATAACAGTTTATATAAATGTATATTATATAAAGCCTTTTATAAATATATATAATATATAATTTCAGAAAAAAGCTATATAAAATATCAATATTTTTGATGACATTTAAAATATAAAAAAAAGATGGATTTATAAATAAACTATACTTAAAAAATTGTATTAATATATAAATATTCTTGTCTAATTTAATAAGTTACAAATGCCTGGACTTTCCTTCGTTTTTGATATATTCAGTACCTACATGACCGTTTTAAATAAAATTTATATGTTCTTAATATACATATATATATATATATATATTAATTTTATAATTATTCTTATTATATGATCCTTTTTTAAACATCCTGTTTATTTCTTTAATTCATTTTAAAATTAATAAATTTGCAAATAAATTAGATCTAATGTTATCATGAAATTTATTAAAATTAATCAATAACTTTAAGAATATATTATTTATTTAATTTAAATATTTATATTTAATTCTTAGAAATTAAATTTTTTTTAATCTAACATGAATTTTTCAAATTAATAAATTTGTATTCTTTGCCGGACAATTCCGGACAGACATTAGGATAGCAACTGTCCCCTTTCTAAAATTGAACTTACATTCGTTTATTTGACTTCTAATTGGTTTATAAGAATTTCTAAGTTTTGTTTTTTGAAATGATATTGATCCTGATTATAGTATTGTTCAAACAGGGATATATAAAAATACCTTTGGAGGATATTCATAATAACAAATAGCTTGTACATGTAAGAGAATTAAGAATTGGCATTGGCTCAGGATAATGGCAATTGAAGAAATATGGTTGCTGCCGCCAAAAACTTTCTAAATGAATAGTAATGGATCAAAAAATCAAATGAATTAAAAATGGCCCGCTAATCATCTGTAAAGATAGACAGAGAATTTATTTTTTCATTGAAAAATACTTTTTTTGTTGTATAACCCACCAAACATTTTTAAATAGAGCTTTATTAATTTTTTTCTTGTTTATTATAATTTTTTTAATTACATAAAATTTTAGTGACCTTAAAAGGTTATTTCGTTGGTAAACTACTTTATATAATTGAGATATTATAGATATATAATTTAAAAATTCGATAATAATAGCTCTTATTTTATTTTGTTTAAAAAAACAAAATTGTGAATTTTTTATAGTCTGAGAACCCCTAAATATACAAAGGTACCATTTTTGGAGTAAATAAATGTAGGTGTGGCATTTTGCCCAGATTTTTTTTTTGTCAACGGACTGAACGAAAAGTTATTCTACTGTCCAATTTAAATATAACTCCGTCAAACTCTCTTCCCCCCAAATTTGACTATTGTTTGTCAATTAATTATGGTTGTTATTTAGATTACTAGAAAGTTCATGTTTTTTTTTTTTTTTTCGAAAAACTTAATTTAATTAAATTATAAATTAAAAATTTATATATATTTATAGATTAATTTAATTAATTATCTATTAATATCTATGTAATTTATTATATAACTAGACGAAACGGTTGCAAACTGTGTTTGCAATTTTAGTTTAAACTGAAATTGTAACTAACTTAACAATGTTACAGTCATCACATACTTAACTTCATAATGTTACAGACATTACATATATACATACGACGAAAATTATATGATGATGTATAAATTTATTTTACCAAGGACGCCGTGTTTGGACAATGTAGGAAGGGACTTGAGAGAGATGGGAGAGGGTAGGAGTTGAATGGTTGTGGCTCAGGATAGGGACACTTGAGGAAATATGATTATTGCGACCAAGAATTTTCGAATTCCGTAAGCCACAGAGATAGATAGATACATTTATTTTTAATCACATTGAAAATAATAGAAACGTTTTTAAAGGCTGTAAATTAATTAATAGTAATTATAAAAATGATTTCATTTATTAGAGAAAATAAATATCATTTCAAATATATTTAATAAATATGCATAATTATTGCCCTGTTCATAAATAATAACAAGATATATATAATAGGAGTAATATCTTGTCTGGCATTTTATTTAATTTTGTTTATTCGTTGGGTATATTTTTATTTATTTTCATTTGCAGAATCCAAGTTCACATCAAATGTAAAAATTCTACCTCTCTTCTATTATTTATTTATTTTTTATTATTATTATTATTATTATTATTATTACATTATTCTCATTTTTCTTTTCATTAATTTGTTTTTCATGAGTTCTATTTCTGTCTGAATTAATTTAAAATTAATTAATATACCTATACAATTTTCAATTATCATAAAATAATAATCTTTATTATTGATTTACTATTTTTTTTCTCTCTTACTTAAGTATATAGCTTGTATTTGTGATATTCATGAAAAGGATTTATTTTTAGAAGAAGAAAAATAAATAAATAAATAACATAAAAGAGTTACTTTCGACAGGTGAAATAAAACAAATGTTGTCACTGGCCCCACCTCCCCCGGCTATTGAAATTGGACTTTTCTCTTTCCACTTTCAATCAATCAACACAATTTCTTTTATCGGCCAATTTTAAATTAAACAATGCATTGACATTTTTTTTAAAGATATTAAATATTAATTAGTTATTAATCAAATGTTTACATTAAATTAAGTATAAATTACCTTATATCTTAATTAAAATAAAGGATATACACTACTTACAAAACAAATCTTCCATATTTAGTAAGATAACATTTAATACTTGCGAGATACATATTTTAATTTTTTATGGTAATTATTTACAAAACGGGAATCACCAGGGATATGGATGAACCTGTGGATTCCTTGTTTAATTCCAAAGAAACTTTTCTTATAAAATTTTTCTCAGTTTCTTCTAGTTTACGAGATAAAAATTATTAAAATTTGCATATAATTAGCCTATATTAATAATTGTTTTTGCATTTGGTTTCATAAATTATTCACTTATTTAGTAATTTTCAGTGTTTTTTTTTCAGTTCGATTTGGATATAGAAAAATTATTTAATTAATTATTTTTTTAATTTTCATATAACCAAAGCGAACTGACCCCTCCCCGAAATTTAGTGGAGCCCTCTGCTGGCCAAATGAATAAATAGCAAAATTGAATGTAAATAGATTTATATGCAAATTTTAATAATTTTTATCTCGTAAACTAGAAAAGACCGGGAAAAATTTTATAAGAAAGTTTCTTTGCAATTAATCAAGGAATCCACAGTTTTATCCAAATCCTTGGTGATTCCCGTTTTGTAAATAATTACTTTTTTTTATTTATGAAATTAATAGATTTTTATTAATTTAATAAATTATGTATGTAGGCTTAAATTAAATTAAAAATATATTTAAAATAAAACATAATAAAAGAATAATTTTTAATTAAATATTCGGTGAAATTTCGAGTTGATTGATTTATTTGCTTTATAAACATTTCGGTATTTACACCATCATCATACACCATCATCATAACTTCAGTTGAACTTTCATTGTGTTTAATTAAATATTATTGAGTTTTCATATTTTTAATTTTAATTTTAGTTTATATAACATTTCTTTTGGATGTAGCTAAAAATTAATCTCACATTTTTATAATATATATATTATATTTAAAATATTACATATTTATAAATAATGTGCCGCACATTTTATTTATATATATAAAACTTTTTTACCTTAAAAATCAAGTTCCAAGTAAGGACCAAGTTCGCCCGTCTCGAAATAAAACGAGTAAAACTTGTTTGTCACTTTTTCTCTCATTTAATTTAATTTATATTTATTTTTAAATTTATTAACAAATATAAAATCTATTAATCGTTACCTATTTATTTCTCGACACCATATTTGTTTTATATATATATATATATATATATATATAATATATAATTAGCTGATATGACCAACACTACACGATTTTTATGACAATATATATAAATGTTATTTTTTTTTTAATATTATAGAGATTATCAAATTATTATTTTTCTCTTCATTGAACTCCACATTCCTTTGATATCAAAATTTTTTCCCTAAATGCGGAAATATTAAATTATTTATCTCTCAATATAGAAGACGAATTACAAACGAGATTTATTTGAAACAAAATGAATAGAACCAATAATAAAAAATAAAATAATTTATATAATTATTTAGTGAGAACTGTACACTATTCAATATATATACTATACAAATATATTTAAAGATAAAGCACACTTCAGTTCATGTTCTTACCAGATAAAATCGGGATAAAACAAGGGGAATCTAAAGGCAATTATAACAAAAAAATTGCTACAGGCCAAACTCCCAACTAAAAGAGTGTAAGGTTTTAGAGTCAAAATTAGCTGGGACAATTATTTAACTTACTATTAATATTATCAATATTATTATAGATATTCAAGAGAAATTAATTTTTGGTATTTTGAGGATTTATGGAACCAACTAACCTCATTTTAAGAGTTATTTTAATTAATTATAAGTAGAGAGACAAATGGCTATAGCTCAAAAACGATTTCAAAATTCAGGCTATTTTTTAACATAATCACCGCCCCCCTCCACAATTATGCCCCTGTCCCATCTTTCCACCACTTCCTTAACTTCCTCATTGTTAGCAAAAGGACGGCTTTGAGTGGTCCAAATAGTTAAAAATCAGATGGGGCGAGGTCAGAACTGTATGTAGGATGAGGTAAGACCTCCTAACCCAAACGGGTCAGCTTAGGATGCTGCAAGAAAGATGGGACAAGTGCATAACTATGGGGGGGGGGGGGTGATCATGTTGAAAAATAGCCTAAATTATGTAAAAATCAAATCAACCTTTTTTTGAGCCATGTGTCTCTTTACTTATTGAATGACCTTGTATATAAGGAATAAGGAGTAGGAAAAGGGTTGAGGATTCTTTGAATTACTCACCCCCCCTTTCTTTTTATTATAAACCTCAACTATTTAACATCTTAAAATAATAATAATATAAGATAATTATTCGATAATAATATAATTTGTGAGTAAGTATTTCTTATATATATATATATCTAAATAAACCCCTTGGGCAATAAAGTTTAAAAGTTTTGTTATATTCGTTATTTTGCTAAATGTATTATTATTATTATTACTATTATTATTATTATTATTATTATTATTTGTTATTCTATTGTAAGTTGAATAATTGATTTAACTTCTACCCAGTTGAATTCGAAGCAATAAAAATCCATTTGGAAGGGAAATCCTCCCAAGGGGCGTGTGACCTGACACAATGCTTTGTTATGTTGTGCCTCATCTGTGTGCTCCCTTTGAAATGCTATAATATAATGTAGATGATGATAACAATTAGGGACGATAATTGATGAGTGACACTAATTGCCATTAGCTACTGATTTTCTTTTAAATTTCCAATATTAATTATATATAAATAAGTATATAAAAAAAATTAAAAAACAAAAATCCCAATTTTATTTTTTTATTTAATTAAAAATAAAAATAAAGATACAATTTTAAGTGTTTGGTGAAATTTTTATGTTGAAATTTTTTAGGAAGAATTGATTAAAGTAAATATTTTTTTATAAGATAATTTTATATCAATATATAGAATTTGAAATACAAACTGACAATTATAATATGTACTAGCTGCTCAGAGCGCCTTCGGCGCTCTTCACACCTAGACGGGGGCTCCGCCCCCTGTACCCCCGAGTGGTACATCGTATTTGGTTGAAAGTAGTAAAAGGTTTTCATCCATTTTGTTTCAATCAGTATATTACATAAAACATTCATTTCTTTTTGTGTTCTTTTATTTAAAATATATTTTAATTTTATCAGTAAATTAATTATATATATTATTATTATTGTATATGTTATATCTATCTATCTATGTGGCTCAAAGATACTCGAAAGTTCTTGGCCGCAACAACCACATTTCTCCAAGTGTCCCTATCCTGAGCTCTTGTCCCATCTCTCTTACGTCCCTTCCTACGCGTCATTGGTTTACCAAGCGGACGTTTTCCAATCGGTCTCCCCACCAATATCTTTTTCCTCTCCCATTCTAGCCACGTGCCCTGCCTATCGCAGCCTTTTCCCTTTTATAACCCTAACTATTTCTGAAGATGCAGAGAGGCCATGCAATTTCTTGTTATGCAGTCTCCCCCATTCCCCGGTGACCTCATCTTTCTTTGGCCAATAAATACAGGGAAGAATCCTATTCTCAAATACTCTGAATCTACTCTCATCTCCCAGGGTCATAGACCATGCCTCCCACCCATATAATGCAACAGGCAAAATAATTTTTTTATATATTCCCTTTGATAATAATTTTGATGAGATAAGCCTTTTTATTGAAAGATAACAGGCGTTTTCCGATTGCAACCCCGATTTAAATTCTTCTCAAATATTATTATCCTTCGTGATTACATTCAATTTTTCTACATATTCAAATTCTACATTTTGTATCTTAAGATTTTGAACGTTAATACTCTTCCTCTTTGTTACTAAATATTTTTTCTTATGACTATTAATTTCAAACCTCCATTAATTTTTCCTCGATATCTGTAATTGCAATTTCCGAATCTCCTATTATATTTAAGTTGTCTGGGTAACCTAACATTTTACAATTGATTTCCGCATCTTATTCTTTCTTTACTACCTTCAAGACAAATTTGAAGATCAAAATTTGAAAAAGTTTATGCTGATCTAAATTGAGTCATGTATATGTTTTACTAAAGTCTACAAATAATTAGTGAACAGAAATATTGAATTCGCGGTTTTTTTCCTAATATCTGTCATAATGAAAATATCTTAATTAATGTTGATCGATTTGGCCTGAACCCGCAATGATATCTCCTAATATTTCCTCCGCCTATGGTTCTTAAGTATTTTCTATGTTATAATAGTGAAATATAGTATAATATTTCTTGATCATTACATTTTGATATTTTATTTTCATTGTTAGATATTTATTGAATATTTTTAATTATAATGAAACTTGAGAAAATGCAAAAATAGAGACTTGAGACAATTTATAAAAATTAACGGTATAAAACTATAGATAAATTACCAATATATACATTCATTAATAGTATTAATTTAAATTAATTGATTTATTTGTTTTTTTTATTATTAAGTTCATTTATTAATTTTTTTAGATCATTGTTATTTTCCTCCCTTAAAAGAAACTTATCTAATTCTGTGCTAGGGGATTTGAAAATTATTAGTCGCAATATATGAAGATTTCGCTTACAGTTTCTGTCATGTCCGACCTCCGTCTAACAGTTATTTCCCTCAAGTTTCTTGCATCTCTTAATCATGTGATCTATATATTTAATTTTTTTTGATTCATTGTAATAAAATTTAAACAAATAAAAATTTTCACTTTGTTAATTTATATAAATTTCAATTAAAACTGATTGTGAGTGATACGTTTTGCCAATACTCTGAATATTTTGTGTATAGAAATATTTAATGTTCTTAGCGAGATTTTTTAACCTTTCACTTTCAAATAGAAAAGAAGAAATATTCAAATATATAGAAAGAATAAATAAAAATTAAGTTAAATATGATCTAAATATTTTATTAAATAAATTAAAATGAGAACTTTTAGAATAAATGATTTAATTGAATTGATATTTGAATATTAGAATTTAAAATAAAAAGTGAAATATTATAATAATTCTTTGATTGGGAATCGCTATGATAATTCATTGTTTGAAATGATTCAGGACAGTGGGCCACGCCAGGCTCTTGAATGAACAACACGGAGAATTATATAAACTTTAAAAAATTAATTTCTGCGGTTATTGATAAGATATTAATAAAATTTATAGCCTATGTTACTCTAGAGGTATATAAGAATATTGTGATGTAATTTCAAAGAAATCGGTTCAGCCAATTCTGAGTCTATAAAATAGTAATTTTCCGAACAGACAGACAGACAGACATGAAAAATTCTAAAGTCACTTTTGGATTCTAGAGGTCATGAAACGCGAAGATATGCAAAAATTTTTAAATTCTGAGCAATGTGCAGACAAAAACCTTTTTTTATATATATAGATTTTTTCAAAGAAAAAATATATTTTCTAGTAAAAAATTATTATATGTAGTAGGATAAAAAAATGTATCAAGGTTTTCAATAATTTGATTTTTATAATACATTGAATTTTCCAAATTTTAATAGAAATATAGAAATTATTGTTTTTTTTTTTAATTTTAAAAAATTAATTACTTTCTCTCCTTCCCGATTCAATTTATTTATGAATGACTACTTCCTTGCTGACGACTTTAATATTATTAATAATAATAATTATTATTATTACATTATTTAATTATTTTTAGTTTCAAAATATAAACATAGGCCTAATTTTGAGAAATAAAACAAAATTATATATTCAACTATTAAATAAAATTACAACTTTTTTTTTTACTTAATGCTTCCTGTTTGATTAAATTAATTTCATGGTATATGTAGATAAAGTAATTATCCAAAAAAAAATTTTTTTACTATATTATATTTTATATCAGTTAAATTGATTTTGTCTTTATATTCATTGCTCTTTACTACTATTATGTATAATATTTACATTGATGTTTTCGATCAATGAATATAGAAAATACTGATATTAATTGAAATTACACTATTTTATATATAGATATGTTTAGAAAATTAATTTTATTTTTATATTTTTTTTTTTTACTTTATTTTATTTTATATCAGTTAAATTGATTTTGTCTTTATATTCATTGCTCTTTACTATTATTATATTTAATATTTACATTGATGTTTTCGATCAATGAATATAGAAAATACTGATATTAATTGAAATTACACTATTTTATATTATATGTTTAGAAAATGAATTTTATTTTTATATTTTTTTTATGCCGGAATGAAATTGAAGATTTGTATCTCATATATATAATACCTGTATCTTAAAATAGAAAATAATCACACATTAAGCGATTTAATTATAAATAAATATTTTAAGAATGAATGAAATGAATCCATTCGAGAGAAACGAAACAATGGATGGACATTTTTCCTTCCTATTTTTATTTGGGCCACTTTTATAAAAATCCAAAAAGGTGCTTAACTGGAATTTGTCATTGAGTAATCTATCGAAGGTTGAAGTCATAGGCAGTCCTCCCTCCTTTTTTCTCGCATAGACAACACTCCTCATTCGACATCTCGGCTGGGAATTTCTACAACGTTCCAACTATACGATATAACTAACCAGCTGGCCCTGTACAGCCTTGGCAAATTACCAAATATAGTTTGTCTAAAAAAACTCGTTTTGATATGCTTCAAGGATAGTCAAATAGCTTACAAGTCTTATATTTTATAGTAAATTATGGCAGATATGTATTTTATATATTATTTTTATTAGAGAACCATAATAATTCGCCACCTACAATGATTTTCATGGCCCTGATTGATTCAATTATATGCAAAAAAAAAAAAACATTTTGTGAAATCACATACATTATTACTTTTTCGTTGTAATTTCAGGTTTTTTTTTTTGTTTTGTTTTTTTTTTTTGTTTTCTCAATAATATTTACATAGATATATCAAAATAAAAAAAAGCTAACATAACATTAGGAAATCATTTTTTGGCATAATTTTTAAAAGAAAATAATTATTTTATTTAATTATATTATTTTATTATTATATTATTATTTATTATATTATTCTAAAAAGATGGAACTAGTATATTATTATTTATTGCTAAATATTAATTATTTTTTTATTTTATTAATCGTGTTTGAATATAATTCATAATATTAAGAACTCGCGCGCGAACTTAATGAATTTTTAAAACAAATAAAGAAACGCTTGAATATATATATCATATATCGTTTGTTTGGCCTATGGGAGACCAGACCCGAGTTGTTATCGCATTCGATCCTTGGAAGGTTTATGTTATATATATATATAGATATATACATATATATACTTCTATGGCGCTAACCTAGCAAAATTTATTCTCTACTTGAAATAATTTAACCATTCTTTTAGTTAGAATTCATTTCACTCAAAATAATACTCATTTTACATTTCCTTTTTAGTTACTATTGCATTCAATATATACATAAATACGCGTATATAAATATTTAATGGAAAATATTCCTTTTATTTATACTACCAGATAAGTACTATACATATAATATGTATTTAAGTATAATCAATTATCTGCTTGGAATACTATAGTTGTAATTTGAATTTGTTAAAAATTTAAAAAATATATTTAACAGATTAAGTACTTAAAATCTCAAAATAAAAATAAAAAAAATAAATTATTATTATTTTTTTTTAAATAATTATAGTGAATACTAATAATGTTTATTTGTTAATATCTATGTTAACAGTGTATTATTGTATCAATATAATAGACAACGACTCTTCAGTGGTTTAGTGGTTAGCACGACAGTCTACCACACTGAAGAATGAAATTCAGGCCTAGGGAAATTCAATAATTAATCATTTCTCTTTAAAGCTCTGCGTGATTCTCAGGGTCTATCCGCATAAAATAATAATATATATTTTGTATTAATTTAATGAATATTTCTTTATTAAAAAACTTAATAAATTTAATGTGTTTTGAATAATTCTCAGCCCTCTGGTTAGTTGTAATAATTGTTAGGGGTTGGTTCAAAGAATATTCTTGGAATATTCTAGTTGTGCTGATTATGAAATATATAAACCATATCACGAATGATATATAGGAATAATTTGTTTACTTGCAACTTGCACCATTTCTGTTAAAATGTTTTTTTTTTTTGTTTCGTCTAAAAGTTATTTTCGCCAAAAATTGTAAAGTTTGCCATGTATCTAATTTGTAATCTGTTAAAGATAGAAGTTTGTTTATATAAAAAAATTATATAATATTAATGGATAGACTTTTAATGCATGCTTTTAATGTTATCGTGCCTCTTGAACACTGCTAGACCTATTTGGCTATTTTTTTTTTCTTTAAATAACCCGATGAAGATTTTTAAATAAAGACAATTATCAGAAAATTGTAAAATTCATTAAACACGAATAATGAACTTATCAACATTTTCATTTTCATTTCTTATTTATATATAAAAATTTAAAAAATATATAATTAAATTTTTCTCAACCATTTTATCCAAATTTGATATCTTAACTACAAAATAATTTTAATTGTATTTGTTTAAGTCTTTTTATTAACAAAATAAGTTGACCTGTGGCCAGGTCCGAACCGACCGACGGTTTGAAGTAAATTAATTTCCAGCTGCAGAAACAATTTCAAATAATTTTAATATATCTATTAATGTAATAAAAAACAGATATGGATACATAAATAATAAATATAAACATTTTTAATTTTATTTTATTTATAATATATATGCAAGACCAGGCTGTGACGTTATGAATGACTGGATGACGTCATATAATCACCAAATTTCATCAAAATCCGTTCAGCCGTTCAGGCTGTACACATCTATACGGACGGACAGACATCATGCTAAAAATACTTTTTTCTGTTAAGAAAATGCATGATTCGTGGAGATATGTAAAAATCTCCACATGTGAAATTTGGTGTGAAAACAATACCTCCCTTACTATCGTCGGTCGGTAAAAAATCCAAAATTTGTTCGATAATATTTCAAGTTATCTCACCTAACTCTAGAATATTTTATCTTATTATATATATATATATATATATATATATATATAGGTTAAAGACATAATTCACCTTTAACAATTTTACAGCAGCAAATATAACCATTGAGACCATCTCCTCATATTACTTAACAACAATATTTCATATTTTTCCTAATTTCCAATAGTCCATTATGTTCTATTCTAAGTTTAATGTTAAGAATTCTTTTCAAAAAGATATTTTATAATATTATTGAAATAGACAATAAGGGGACAAAATTGATCAAATATTATGTAAGTAATTTATGATATCGATTGACTACTCCTTTATAGCATTATTTATTTATTTTAAATTATTACATGGTTTAGTGACATAGAATAGAAAAAAACATATTTTTCATGTACCAGAAATGAGCAAAGATAAATACAAACTGTTTGAAAGTTATATATTATACTTGTGTATATGGATTCTCTCAAGATTTTTTTTTGTAACCCCAATTGTATAGGTTCTAAACCAGAGATTCTCAAATTGTCGCACATGTACTACTGGTGGTACCTAACCTCTCTTTCTTAGTATGCCCTTTATCTTATCTTATTATGCTAGCTAAAATTGTATATATCTATATTTCTATATATATATAGCCATTGGTTCTCAAAAACCGCTCTAACGATTTTTTTCAAATTCACACTAGATATAGTATTTATAAAGAAAAATTAAGTTTTATTGATCATATCTCTTGAAACATACAGCTTCATTATTTATTTTTTAATTAAAAATTATATATGGGTGACGTCAAAAATGGCATCCATTTTGAAATTTTACTCCCGCCTTTTTTTAAAGGATATTGTATTAATATTTTTTTTATATTTAAAATATTTTAAAATTTATTATTTAATTTCGAAATAAAATTAAAAATATTTATTTTTAATAAAATATATATATATATATATTTGTTAATCTCTCTCAAAAAAAAATAAACTAAAACATCAAAAAGAATACGGCTTGCTAATATAGTAAAAAATTGTTTTTTGTAATTTAAATATATTAGTCTATGGGGTAGAGAGACTGTTTTGACGAGTCAACTTAGCAGGATCGAAACCGGCGGAAAATAATTTTTTTTTTTTAATCTATTATTTTTTAATAAAATTAAAAATATATATTTTAATAATATTTTATAATTATAAATTACGATAAATATATATCATTCTTCCAATAAAAAAAAATATTCATGCACTTAGAAACATACCTAATAATACATATTTATGTATTATTGAGGACCCCAGTTCCATTCATTTTAATCAGATTGATGCAATGATAATAATTGTAATAAATCAATTAAAAAATTGTATATCAGCTCGGTGTCTCAAGTATTAATATTACCAGCCAAACCCAATAATAATGAATTAATTTTTTTTAACTTAATTACCGAGCCGAGGCTCAGGGTCCCGGTATGATCTTAATATATTGTGAGAATTAGATAAATAATGTAAAGAGAAAAAAATATTTAAAAATAGATATTTATTTAAATGAAATAAAATTATTTAATTTACAGAATGAAAATGTCTACAATAATATCTAAGTATTTTTTCTTTATAATTTTACATTATAATAATACTAATTACAGTAGTTATAATATATGGGGGAATTTTCAACTTTGACCGCCGATTTGACCATGTTCCCAAATGAATTTTAAAAAACCAAGACCACACTTTACATTTACACATTTTAAACTCTAATCGAATCCAAAATCAACATTTAAAAAATCGAGAAACAGACACACTGATATAATTAATTTGAAACATTTTAGGAAACAAATTTTTAATGGGTCATATTTAGAAATCCCATTTAACAATTATAATAAATAATTAAAAAATTGTAAAATTTTTAAAGTATATAAAAATAAATTGTATAAATTGGTTAAAGGGTCGAGTGATAGTTCGGTGTCCCAAGTATATATTTTATATTAACACGCCTACTTTTCTGTATAATAAAGATATAACGAATAATATTTTAATTTTTATATAACCAAGAAATCATTTTTTCACTTAAAATATTGTTGTAAAGCCCAAATCTCCGATCCATATAACATCATCGACTGGGCCGCTACCTTAAGGAGTCTTCTCTTGCTCTGATTAGGGCCACCGGTATTTGCCATTAGTCTCGAAAAAATAATATTAAATTATATAAAAATTTAAAAATTAGAATATTTGAATTTGTTTAAATTTTAATACATGTAATCAATCATATGCATAAAGAATAGAAAATTTTGAAAATCAACTTGGTATTAAATTCAGAAAAAAAAATACTCATATATAGAATATATCGACTATTCGAATATAATTGAAACTCTTTCTCTCTCTCTATTTTAAATTTGAAAAAAGGGAGTGTTATGACATTATTTTGCCTTATGTAACATGGATGGTTAAATGAATTGGGCTCCCTACCTCCCTGAGAAATTCTCACTAAAAATGTTTATAATATTATTTTTTATTTCAATATTTTTAATGTTAATACAATAATTTTTATTTTATAATCTATAAAATAATTTAATTATTTAAAAAAACGGCGGTGTTCAATTACAATTTTTTTACTCTCTACTGACTGTTCATTTCATAACTGAAAATAGTGTCGAATAGAAATAGACGATATTACTTGGATTAATCTTATTATGCTAGCTAAAATTGTTTGTTTGTATTATTGAGGACCCCAGTTCAATTCATTTTAATCAGATTGATGCAATGATGCAACATTTAATAATTGTAATAAATAATTAAAGAATTGTATATTAATATTTTTTAAAGGGTCGAGCGACAGCTGTGTCCCAGGTATTAATATTACCAGCCAAACCCAATAATAATGAATCATTTTTTTTAACTTAAGTACCGAGCCGAGGCTCGGGGTCCCGGTATATACATAATAATACAACAATTTTAGTGGAAATGCCTAAAAATTCGAAAAAAAACAATAATCAGTTTTCACAATGATACGCTACAAAATTGTTATCTCTACCGGTTTCTTGTCTACTAGTGATGTCAGCGAGTTCTTTCCTATATTACCCCTGATTTTTTATACATCCTACGAAAAGACACTTATCAAGTCGATTGCCGCCTAATCAGGGTAAAGGTGATCTAAGATCAGAAGAACGGATCCTCCCAACCTTTTCAACTAATATATATATATATTTAATTCTGTGTTATAAATAGTTAATTAAATATTAAGTTTATTTATCATTTTTTACTAATAGCATTCTATTTTAATTATATAGAAGATAAGTACATATATATTCTTATTAATTAACTTAAGATTTTACAAATTCACATATTTTTTTCATAATATCAAATTAAATTTTATATTTAATCAAATAATATTAAACAAATAGAAATTATATTAAATGCTAGTTTTTAGTGAAATGATTTTAATAAAATTGTCTAAAACAAGTATTTTAATTAATTTATATATTTTTATATATTACTTTATTTATTTTTTTTATGTGATATAAATAGGTAAGGTAATATGGAATAAGTTGACCTGTGGCCAGGTCCGAACCGACCGACTGTTTGAAATAAATTAATTTCCAGCTACAGAAACAATTTCAAATAATTTTAATATATCTATTAATGTAATAAAAAACAGATATGGATACATAAATAATAAATATAAACATTTTTAATTTTATTTTATTTATAATATATATGCAAGACCAGGCTGTGACGTCATATAATTTTAAATCAAGAAAAAACTAATAAATATGATTTTTCTCGAGGATAAAACCAATACAAAGTGCATGATTCGTGGTGATATATAAAAAAATCTCCTTTGGTGTGAAAATAACCCTTTCCTTCCTATCGTCGATCGCTAATACTACCACTTCCGGTTTCCGGAATTGCACCAAAAGTTGATCAATTCATCCCACTGATGCATTAAGTAAATATACCAAATTTCATCAAAATCGGTTGAGCCGTTCAGGCTGTACACATCTATACGGACGGACGGACAGACGGACAGACGGACGGACGGACAGACATCATGCTAAAAATACTTTTTTCTGTTTAGAAAATGCATGATTCGTGGAGATATGTAAAAATCTCCACATGTGAAATTTGGTGTGAAAACAATACCTCCCTTACTATCGTCGGTCGGTAAAAAATAAGTGATAAATCAGACTGTGTTGGTTCTTTCTTTAACTTTAAAGTCAATTTCCGATCTATTTTATTTTTTCAATTTTCATTTTCACAAACTCTATTCCTGGATTATTAAGAACATTTAAATATATACATATATATATATATCAAAATTGGTCTAATACATGATTCTATAACATTTCAAAAGTAAGATAATAAAAATTAAAAGTCTTTAAAACTAGTAATTCCTTGTAAAACGTAGTCCTACCTATATCCATTGACCATCTTTATATATCTATATATAAATGGATTGGTTATAGAAAAATGAAGTTTATTAGTTATTCATAACGACGTCTAGTATACAACACAATTCGAATACAAATTTTATCCTAATTCAAATTCACTGACCAATTTACTAAAGTAATATAATCACTATTTAGAATTATTAATGATCAATGATTAGAAATCCAAAATGATTTGTTTTGTAATCGATTTAATGTACAATTATAATATAACCAAACGAAAAGTGCGAAATCGTTGTTAATCTTAAATATTTATTTATAATATGGTGAAAGATAAACGGTATAGAAGTTGATGTTCTGCAGCGTCATCTAGTGGTGAATTACAGCAAATTGGATTGTACATATACCTTTTCCATTAAAAAGATAAAAGAAAAAAAAAGATAAACGGTATAGAAGTTGATGTCCTGCAGCGTAATCTAGTGGTGAATTACCGCAAATTGGATTGCACATTTACCTTTTCCATGAAATGTTAAGTGTAAATAAAGGAACTAGGAGGAATTGAATTCGCTATTTTTTTTTTTTTACAAATTTTATTAACGTAAAAAAGTTTTTTCTTCTAGATCTAGATTAAATATAATTTAATTTAATTTTAATTAAATATTAAAAAATATTGATTATTTATTCTTTGAATATAGGCCATGCCAGGTTAAATATTTTATTTCATTTTTTTTCTTTTTCTTTTTTTTTTTGTAAATTGATAATTAAAAATAGATATCTATTCTTCATCTAATTCCATTAAAAGGGCGACTCGGACGTCGCAAGATGTCAGTTTGCTTGCCATCCTAGAGATGTGTGAAGGTCACCTTGCGCCACTCGTTTACATAAATCCTTATAAATTTTATACGAAAAATTAATTTAAAAATTTTTTTTTTAATATATATATATATATATATATTATTAAAGTAAATATATATACTTAAAAGTAGTATATTACGAATACTTATTTAAAACTTATAAAATATTATTATTATTTGAAGATCGAGACACCTCAGCCATTTGTGCCTTAAAGAAATCATTCATCGTACATGATAAATCTCATTTCTCCCTAAGCAATCCATTCATGGCGAATTTCTTCTTCTTCACCGAGGCAAACAGTAAATTACGGACTCCTAACCTATTCCATTGTGTCATACTCAGCGCTCCCCATGTAGATTACTTGGAAATAATGATATGATAATTAGTCCAAAATCTGTCTATTCAATAAATAACTATTCAATAAATAAATAAATAGTTGAATAAATAATAAAAAAATATCACCGCTCAAATAAGGTGACTGTAAAGGGGTCCCATTGAACATGACTAGAATATAATAAGTAAAAAATCACAACAATTTATATTTACAAATAACTGGTTAATAAATCAACAATTAATTACTAATTTTGCATAACAGTTTAACTCTATCCAGAAACTTAAACAAATTCTCAAAATTTTCAATCTTTCCTAATAGATCCCTGATATTCAAAATTTCAATATTTAGTATATTAAAAACAAATTGAAATTAACTAATAGATTTAATATTTCTCCAATTTCATATATTTTAAATAGTTAATTTTAATTGGAAATATATATTTTCGAATTGTTAATGCCATAGAAGTCTTACTACTCTAAACATATGTGGTAGATATAAATTATTTTTTTGAAATTGTGTCTACTATTAATTTCTTTATCCTCTGTATATTCAAGCATTAATTTCTATTTTTATAATTTATTTAAAAAATAAAAATAAAAAATAATAAAATAAAATAATAATTTATATTATTCTTTAAATTTAATGAAATATTATTTAGCAGTATTTATTTTATATAATTTTTTTTTTTATTTTAATTTAACTTTCCTGTTAATTAAATAATTCCTACATAAAATCCCACAATTAAACTTATCTATCGTCTATCTAATTACATGATAATTAATATTCAAAAGTTCCTATTTAAAAATTCATTTAAAATTTACAAATTCATTAACATACTTTAAATTATATATTAAATTATATAATGAAATTTCATGTTTGTTCAAAATTTATTAAAACACTTTAAACAAATTGAAATTATTAAATTATTATGAATAGAAAATTATCTAATTTAATCATCTTTTTCATCAAGATTTTAAATTTGGATAAAATTCTTTAAAAACAAAAAAAAAACATTTCAATTAATATAATATTTCAATCTTTATTACATGTGAGATATATAAATAGATAAATTAAATGAGAGAAAAAAAAAATGTATGCGTGTGATGGGATTTGTTCTCTTGTCCTAAAGTTTATTTTACCACTCATGTAAGGTCACATTTTTAGTTTTTCCCCCAATTTTTCAATTTTCCACATACAAGTTTTAATAATTTTACCTAAAAAACCTCATTTAGCTAATTATAAACTTTTTTTTAAAAAAAAATGCTAAATCTGTCCACCACCAAAACCTAATTAAATGTTTATATCTTATATATATCTTATATATATATATATCATTTTAATTTTAATTTAAATAGAATTCATTATTTGGAAATTAGTAAAGATAAATGAATTTTAAATTATACACAATTTTAAGAAAAAATAAAAAAAACAATCAAAATTTTTTGATTATATAATAAATTAGCATAAATTTCATTCCAGAAGGAATTCTACTGATTATATTAAATCCAAGGACTAAATCACACAATTATTCAGGGTTGTTTTTCAAATTTCAATTATTATAATTTTATAATAAGATTTCATCTCGATTATATTATATCTTGAAGAATAATATGTAAGTATATTATGACCTTAGCTTTTACGTCACTGATACGATATTAAATTTATCTATTGAGTTTCTTTCCATTTTCATGTGTATTTTAAATAAATTACATCCATACAAATTAATTTAATCAACTGCGTTTCTTGATTAAAAAAAAAGTTAATTTAATTATAAATATAAATATAATATTTTATATGTTAATTACAACGAATTATAAAATTTATTTTATAGGAAAATTAATTAAATCCATCTGACCTCTTGTATGCTTTGCTTCTTGACTCTTATCAATTGTTAATAGATGTAACCAGAAATATAATTCTGTATAAATGTTTGTGAACGGCTACTAAAGCCTTCAATTGAAGACATAACATCATTTTACATTGATGATGATAAATGATTCTTGATAATTACTAGGAAACTTTAAGACAATTTATGTATTAGATATTAGGGTCCCCCTTTAATTTTTATTTCTAAAGTTTATATATGTAATATGTATGTATTTTTAATGGAAATCGATAAATTTTCAAGAATAGACTACATGGAAATTATATTAGAACTAGACGAACCCGCGTTGCAAACGGTATTTGCAATTTAAGTTTAAACTGAATTTGTAACTAACTTCATATTGTTACAAACATCACATACCTAACTTCATAATGTTGCAGACATCACTTACATACATACATACGACGGAAATTATCTAGTTTGATAGTTTTCATATCCTAGAAAAATAACAAAAGGGGTTCTTTTGAAGGTTATTAGTAATTTAATAAACTTTTTTATATCTATTTTGGTCACTGAAAACCTTGAAAAAGACCCTTTGTGGCCTTTTTCTATTAAAAGTTTTTCATAAAATTAAACCTTTATTAAAAAAAAATTATTTTTTTTTAATAATGTGTGTTTTTATTTACGGTTATACTAAAGAAAAAATATAATATTTCTTTTTAATTTATACCTATTAAATATTTCAATGAGATTAGACAGAAATGTTTTCTTTAAAATTGGTCTTGAGCTGTTTTTTCTTTTTTTCTTTTTCTTTTTTTTCAATTTAAAGGGGATGTTAGTATCGGTTGTTTTTTTTTATAAATGGCTACTTAAGATTTTATTCAGTTCATATCAAATTATTATATCAATGCAATTAAAATATACTGAAAATAATAATGAATATCTAAATAAATTAATAAACATAAAAATGTAACGAAAACAATTTTACTATTTATATTTTCCATTTTAATTATCATGTGAAATTAATTTTTTTTTTCAATTTATAATTATATAATCATTTCTTTTAAAATTAAAATTAATCTTATATAATCTTTATATATTTCATTATTTTATTTATAAAAGATATTTTCAATATAAATCATCTTACACTCTTGTTTCAGTTTAATTGTTGAAATTCAAATTTGAATAATTGATTGTTTCATGCTATTATAATATTTTTTTTTCTTTCTAATGGATGGTTATTTTGTAAGATAATGTGTTTATTGTTTTTTTTTCTCTCTATTGTTTAGAATATGGGCATCAAAGATGAATTTCACCAAAAAACGATTCTTGTGTGTATCGACGAATTATGCCGCCCCAGTCCGGATGCTTCAAATGAAAGCGGCCTCAAAGAGGAGCAGTCGGAATCTGGAGTCGCCAATACCGGCCCAGAAAGTCACCGACTTATTCAACAGAGTTTCTCCAAATTGGAGAGATGTGACAAATGCAACAAATATCTTCGTGGACTTATCCATCAGGGCTTCCAATGCCAAGGTACGACACAATCCTATCACTCTTCTCAACAAAAAAATTCAATATTAAAATTTTGTGTGATTTCTATTTCGAAAGTTTAATTATATTATATATATATAAAATTATAAGCTGTCAATATATAATTTTTAAAGACAGAAATTATCAACAAAACTAATTTAATTCGAATTTACTGTATATCTAATTTTATCTTTTTTTTTGTATTTCAGTGATTTTAAAATTAATAACTTTCAAAGCATGACCTACAATTAAATTCTTTCAATTAATATCAAATGTCATAATTAATTAAAAAAATAATAAACAAAACAAAAAATTTACAAAATAAATAAATTACTATATAAATATATATATTCTGTATATAAATTAATTTCTATTTCAAATACACTGAGAGACCAATTTACTAAAGTAAAAATCACTATTTCGAATTATTAATTTGAAATCAAAAATGTTTTGTGTGTTTTGTAATCGATATTATATATATATATAATTTAACCAAACGCGGATAGTGCGAAATAATTGTCATTCTTAAATATTTATCTTTTTTATAATATGGCGAACGGAAGAACGGTATAGAAGTTGATGTCCTGCTGAGTCGTCTAGTGGCAAATTACAACAAATTGGATTGTATAAATACCTTATCCATGAATATATATATATACATAAAATTTTATACATTAAGTTAAAAAAAAGCAAAATGTGCAGCATCGTACACGTGGCGGAAGTGAAACTTCTTACAATCTAGAGAATAAGATAAATTTTAGTTGAGAGTGTGAGTGAGAGAGAAATAGAGAAAAATAAACCACACTGCCCTCTCCTACAAAGAATATTTCCAAGCACATACAATTAACAAGTCCACCCTTGCAATTTTCAATTGAATGACTCTCGCCAAGTGTTTTACCTGCTAAATGCTAAGAACCTTAATTTTAAGAGGTTGATTGATACATCGCAAATTATGTCGAATCATAAACTTACTATTTCAATTGTAATGTTCACATGTGGAAGTGTGAACGTGACAAACATAACTTACTTATTCTTAATTGTAATGGACACATGTGGGAGCTTGACATTATAAGCCTTTCTGGGAAATTGCAAAATGTGTTTATTTTTTTATATAAATAATGATCATGCAAATTACACTAAAAATTAAAAAATTATTAGCTATAATAAACTATTATTGGCTATAAATTAATTAAAATTAATTAAATTAATAAAAATAATTTAAAGATACAACTCGTTGAGAAATGAACTTATAATTAACATTTCCTTTAAAACTGTTTAAAACCCCAGAGTGGACGCTGACAATTTGGGTTTTTCCTGGTAAGACTGTCCCCCCCCCTGGTTTTTCCCAATAACAAAGTGAAAGAAAATTCCCTTATGTTGCCTCCCCTTCCGACCCCCTAAGAGGGGTTATTTTAAAGGAACATTCGGAAAATAATTTTAAATGAATGAATAAATGAAAATTCAAATTTTATATATAGTTTTTTATATATGTTTATTTATTCACAAAAAATTAATTAAATTGTAATTTAAATTCTTATAGTTTTATTAAATAAATCATTTTTAGTTATAATTTTATATAAGCATTTTTTAATTGAACCTATTCAATCTTGTCATTCCCTAATCAGCATACGCGGTTTCAATAACCCTTTTAATTATTCTAAATTCAATCTTTAATTAAATCTAATTTAACACACAACAATTCCGTCTCATTATTGTAATACAAAGTTAGAAATATTAAGTTAATATAATTAATATTATTTATTTATTAATACCAATTAATAATATTAATTACTTATAAATAATTCATAATAATAATAAATTGTGATACCAACTTATAGGAATATTAAAATAATATAATTATTATTTTACATATATATGAATATAATATAAATATTTTTAATTTTATTTTAAGAATAGATATATATCTAAAAGGCGGTAACTGTGAGGTCACATACTAATTTTTATTCTTTCACCCAGCAGAGGCTAAGAAATATTATTCCGCGTCAACGTACTAGTGCGCATGCGCGCCGTGGACTTTCAACCTAGCGACAGGGTATTAGAACGAAAGACAGCATAAAACGAAGACGCAGATAGCCTCTTTCTCAAAGACGAAAGACCGGACAAAAGAAAGACCCAGATAGCCTCTCTCTTAAAAACGAAACACCGCACAAAAGAGAGACAGAGATAGAGGCTATCTCATTCTCACTCGTTATATCTATATCTTTTTTCTCTCTTGCGTTTCGTAACGCGTTACGAAATTTCAATTTTTCAATTCACTCTCCATTCTCAACCAAATGTCAGGACGCCGCTAAAGAAGTTTCACTTCAAAAATTCCATTTTACTAATATATTGATTTGGTATTCGAAACAAAAAAAATTCTCTGGAAAAATATATATACAAATTTAACATAACAAAGATGTTTTTTGCTCCGTGAAATCCTACCCTGGCATTCATTAGCAAAAAAAAAAAAAAAATACCGTACGTAAGAGAGAACTTAAAACTTCTCTCATCATCATTTATTACAAAGAAATGTCCTTTGATTTGAAATGAAATGAACATTGAATATGCTTTAGCAGAAAATAACAAAATATATTAAATAAGATTAACGATGATACTCCAAATTTAAAATTTATATATAATTAAATATATATATAAGAAATATAAAATAGAAAACGTTAATTTATTTAATTTTATGTTTATTTTATCTGAACTAATATCCTATATATTCTTTATTTATTCATTTTCACCTTTAGTCATTTATCCCCTCTCAATTTGTAAATTATTTTTCCTCTTATAACTATAAAACAACTGGTAGCTGTAAAGGGGTTTCCATATTAGAATATATATATATATATATTCTATATTTTATAATTATGTATATTACTAAATGTTCTAACCTATTGTTATCTAAATAATATTGCATATTATATGGTATTATAATGAGTCGGTTAATGTCAGGGGGAGTTATCCTACAATTTTTTTATTAAAAGGCGGAGAACTTAATTTTTTTTTTTTAAGAAAAGTTGCATTTTTTCAAAATTGTGTGAAAATAGGCTTTGTACTTTTGTACTAAAATCCAAATTTAGATTATTTTTAATAATAAGAATATATTAAAAACTTTTAAAAATTACTTTTTTTTTCTTTTAAAAGCGATTAAGCTTGGCCCATTAACTGCCTCATATAATATATACATATACCTGTTACATAATTTGATCATAATTTAAATTTTTTATTCAATTCCAGATATCAAATTATTAATTTTAAATTTTTACACACATATTAATGACGGATGGAAAATACAATAAAATATTTCCTTCGAGAATGGGTTAATATGAATATGGTGTGAATTCAAAATTATTCGTATAACTCAACCAACTCATTTGAAAAGGCCTGCAACACCCGTTATTTTTGAAATTTATATTCTTATCCTTTTGTAATATTAAATAAATAAAAAATAAAAATAATATCTAATAAATGCTTATATATATGAAAACGAATTCGAACATGTCATTTGTCCGTTATCGTTCTTGACATAATCCTCAACACAACGGAGTGATTCAGAAACGATTGTTCGTTTTAGATTGCGGTCTAGTCGCTCACCGAACTTGCCTGGCCACCGGATTGCCCTTATGTCTTCCAAAGGCTGGAGAAGTTGGTTCAGGTCGTTCAGCGCATTTCACCTCCGTGTTCGGGGTCAGTCTCTGCTCCCAATTCCAGCTCCAAGATCAGCCAGCTCCTGTTCTCGTTATACGATGCGTTGAAGAACTAGAAGTTCGTGCAGACTCGAATCCCACCCTCGACCTCTACCACCTCTATCGCTCATCACCTCAACCTGAGCTTGTTGAACAACTAAGACAAGAATTTAATAAAGGTATTTAACCATCACTCACTAAATTACATTACATTACATTATATTAGCCAAAATCTAGAATGAAGAAATAATCACTATTCCAATCTATTTATAATGAGACCAAAAAAATAAAGGAAAAAAAAAATAATCAAATTATAATCCTTATGCCATAGTATATTTTTAAAGTTATGTTAGCTAATGTATATATATCTAGTATATATATATATATATATTCTAGACCAGTGGTTTCCAAACTTATTTGGCCAAACGCCCCCCTTACTAGAAAAAAATTTACTCAGCGCCCCCTTGGAAATTATTTTTTTTTATTTTAATAACAATTAAACAGAAAAATAAATGTACCAATTTGCAAAGTATTATTATAAATAAAGGTGTAGATTAGAAACATTAAATTTATGTATCTATTTATTGATCTCAGAATAGAAAAGTAATATACAAGTAATTTTCCCTAAATGCGCATGTGGCCATCACCGCCCCCCTGGATCGCTCCAGCGCCCACGAGGGGGCGGTAGCGCCCACTTTGGGAATCACTGTTCTAGACGAACCCGTTGCAAACGGTGTTTGCAATTTAAATTTAAACTGAATTTGTAACTAACTTCATAATGTTTCAGACATCACATACATACGACGGAAATTATATTAAATAAATAAATATATATATATATATATATATATATATTAGAGTATTCTATGAAGTTTGGAATTTTTTTAAGCTAATGAATTTCTTTAAAATATTATAAAATGAATTTATTCTCTTAACTTTTAAATAGATATTAATTTATCTTGAAAGTTCATTGAGTTACAATTTTTTTTTTTATTGATATTATTAATTTATTATATATTATAAATTCCCAAAGACATAAATAAATAGTATTATATCAAGGAAACGACTAATATGTCTAAAGTATAAACAAAACAAAAAAATATTGTATCACTTTTTATTTTTTCAATGATAATTATTATTTATGAATTATAATCTATAAGTAAATAAATATTTTACCTTTAAACAACTAAAATTATTAATATTATTATAATTATGTGATTAATGGGCTTATTTAATTAAAAATATTTTTATCGCAGTATATCAAAATTAAAATATATTGGAACTATTATTTTGTCAGTTTTAAATTATATATTAGTTATAGATATGTTAGACGGGTACGAATGGGTGGGAGAAAAGCTAGTGATAAGTATGTTTATAAGAAAAAAAAATTAGGATTGATTCGACAGGTGGGTAGACAAAGAACATGTTGAATAGACAATATTAAGGTTATATAGTTAAGGGAATTGGGAGAAGAGAGGAAATGGATCTAGGTGGTTTAGATTAGAGCATGTTCTTTATTAGATTTATTAAATATATTAGTAAAAATATATAATCTTAAAAAGATTTAAAAATAAACAAATAAATTTGAAAGATTTCTAATTATTATTTTTTTTAATTTTTTATTGTAAAATTAAAGAGGGCCAAAGAAGTTGACTATTTCACATATGAATTTATATATATATATATATATTACAATCCTTCATCGTCTCCATTCTCAATTTAATAAATTTAGAATGTCTTTTCCCTGAAGTTAAATAAAATATATAATTTGAATGGAAGTGATTTTTTCTCCCTTTCGCGTTGTGTTGTGCTTGAGTTCTATTCTTCTATTATTTAAAAGTATTATATATATATATATATATATATATATATATATATATATATATATTGTAAAAGAGGTAGTATAATCAGTGACATGACAATTAAAAAAATATTTTCATTGGATATATATATTATATGAAAAGTAACTTTTTCAGAACTAAAAAAATTTTCTAGTCTCTTTTTATACGTTTTGAAGGTCCCTGAGTCATTTTCACTAAGGTTGAGAAAAAAGTGTGTGTGTGTGTGGACAAGATTACGCAAAAACGGTTTAAGCTAGAATAATGAAATTTGGTACACGGCCATTATTCAAAATTCGTAGTTTTCTATCAACTTTTGAGAAATATAGCTTTGCTAAAGTCTTTACCTACCACGTTTGCATTTATTTTTCCTCTAAACTGACCGCAAAAATAAAGATATATGTTTGATAGTTTTCATACGATTAACATTTGTATAAAACTGCTATATATAGAATTTCAGCTTGATTGATTCGCTGAAAGTACCGGAATTAATTTTTTAACACTGCAAATCACGGGTCAGCACGTGACGTGGTGTCACCAACAAAGAGCCAAACACGCGCTGTTTTAATAAATATTATTTATATATATGAAAGTACTTTTTTAATTGTCATGTCACTGATTATACTACCGCTTTTACATTTATATATATATATATATATATATATATATATATGCACTTATTCAAAAAGATTTCTAACAAGATGCTAAGATGCTCTTATCTAAAATAAGATTTATCACTATTATACTATCAAATATCTATTTTACTCGTGGAGGTACTGATTTATTTATTTTTTTATTTAAATCTCTAGAAATTGTCTGAAATATATTGGATTTCTATTGTACACTATATGTTAGTTGAAAAATATTTTATTTAAAAAAAAATGTATTTTTAATCACATACACATATAATATATGTAGATCCAATCTGTTTTTTTTTTTATTTCTTTCTTACAACTTAATACAGGTTACAACTGTTCCCAACAACAATTACCTTTTTTTCTCATTAAAAAAATTCAATAAACATTATATTATATTCTTTTATAGGAAAATAATATTGATTTTTCACTATTATATATGTAGATTCAATACACGTCTCTGTCACACTGCAAGGCACAGACACACACACACACTTATATTTAATTTTTTACATATAAATTTACATGGAATGGAAATGAATTGATTGAAATTTGACTTTTAAGACTTTGAAAATGGAGGTGCTTAAGTTTCATTTAATATATACCTGTCATTACAGAATATTTTAGTTAACATTTTATATATCAGGGGATTATATAGTATCTTGTATTATTTTTTATTTTTATTTATTTTTTTTTTTTGATGATTTATTTGTATATGACTTCCTTTGATTCTGTTTCTTTCAGTATATGAGTATTCTAATTATTATTGCTTCTTTTCTTTTTTTATTTTCATTCTTTATTAATATTATCAATTAATACTGTATATTATTTACATATGATTTAATAAGATATCGCTCCTTAATCTTAAGTACCTCGTTCACTGAGCAGCCGCTCGGAACTAAATCTTACTGTACATTGCTTAGAATTGAACATTTATATATATACGAGGGGTGTTCAAAGTATTCTCGGTATAGGTATGAAGGAAAATGCAGAAACTTCTAACTAAAATTTATTTTTCAATGTAGTCCCCCATAACCTCAATACACTTGTTTGCTCGGGAAACTAACTTTTGAATTCCCTCTAAAAAATATTTTTCCTCCTTGTCCTCAAAATGTGCGTTAATTGCCACCTTCAGCTTTTCATCGTCAGAAAAATGTTTTCCACGAAAATCTTTTTTTTTAGGTTGGAGAACAAGAAGTAATCACTGGGGGCAAGGTCTGGGCTGTAAGGTGTATGCTTTATTTCTTCAAAGCATTTTTCTCAACATTGTCGCATCAGTCATTCTGGTCTTCTTACACCAACGATAATTAGATTAGTACTAATGATAAATAAATGAAATTTTGAGTTTATGTTCTCAGGGAGTGTCGTTACCAACTGAAATAATTTAAATCTCTTCGTCACTGCTAAATTACCCCGTTACCGAGAATACTTTGAACACCCCTCGTATTTACCTTTTCATGAACTGAAATTGAAATAAATTTAAATAAATAAATTTTTTTGTGTCTATCTTATGACGCTACATCCTCCTATTCTACATATCTTAAATATTATATTTTTTCTACACACCCCATCATACTATATCCAAAGAATTTATCTCTTCGCCACTCAAAGAACCTGTCCTTACCAACAATGAATCCAAATGATTATTAATTCTAGCACATTCCCATAATTATAAAAAATCTTCAGACTTTTGTACGTCCTACGCAAGGACAACGCTGCCCTATGATCAGTAGAACGGGTCGTATTAACCTTTACATTGATTTTCTTGATCTGAGACGATATCAAGTAGCTTTCTCAATTTTGATCCCGGAGACTGGGTTGACTCTGTTCCATAGACCCGACCTAGAGAAATTCCCTTGCCAGGCCCGGGACTTTAATACGGGACAACGAGTCCCACAATTATACAAATACATATATAATAATTATCACTGTATATGTTTTTCTGAATAAGAAAGAACGAAGACGCAGGTTAAATGAATTATATATATATATATTACATGTACATTTCTGTAATATAATGAACACTATCGCTCTCCATATTCAAAAAATAACATAACCAAATTCTTGAAAAAGGTCCCTGATACTGTACCGGATTTTGGCGCTATATTTTAAGAGGGTCTTAGTCTTTATTACCAAGAGTAAATGTTAGGATTTTGGGTTAAATTGGTGGGTAATCTTTGACTTAGTGCATTGTGTGAAGCCTCGGTGCTAGCACTGACACCTCTGACTAGTACCACAGCCCCGATGTCAATTATATTTATATATATTCTCTTATTATTATTTAGTAATAACTTTTTTTAAATATATATGGCCTTAGTCTATCAAAATTCCTTCTGATTTTTATAAATATTTTTTTAATAATTTTTTTTTTTAAATTCTTTTTAGATATTTCTAGTGTGAAATTATCCGAATATGATCCGGTTTGTATTTCAAATGTTTTAAAGAAATATCTTCGTGAGTTGCCGGATCCAATAATTCCTGTTCAATGGTATGACCGATTTTTAGCAGCCTCGCGTAAGTATTTAATATTAATATTTATATTTTTATTATTATTATTATTATTATTATTTATTTAATCTATGTATTGATGTTGTTTTTATTTTAAGAGATACGAAACGATGAACAATGCGCAGGTTGTCTATACCATTTAGTAAAAGAGTTGCCTTATGCTCACCAAGCTACTTTAAGATACCTTCTACGTCATTTCTGCCATCTTTGTCGAATGCAATTTATGCGTGGAAATAAAGAACCACCAACAATTCTTATACAAACGTTGTGCCATCTATTTCTTCGACCGCCATGGGAACGAATCATGTACATTTTCAAATTTTTTCATTTCTTTCTATCCTATTCAAAATATATTATTTGAAATAAATTGATTTATTTTTTTTAGACAAGTGGTATACAATACGGAAGATCATATTCGGATCCTTGAAATGCTATTGTTGCATTGTTATTGGGGAATACAACTTCCGGAATTTGCATCTCCTCCTGCTCTTCCTCCTCGTAAGGTTTCCCGACCTCAACCAACCCTGTCTTTGGTCTTCGAACTTGATAACGAAAAAGATAAATCACTTCAAGATGCCGAATGGTATTGGGGAGATATCACACGGTAATTTAATAATAAAAAAAAAGTCCTTATAATTTTTAAAAAATATTGTGATCACCACCCAAACCTCACTTATGACATCTATTAATAATCTCTACAAATGAAAAGTGAATTTATGCACCCGTAAACAAAACAAACTAAAAACAGCGAAATGACTAAGAATACATAACGATGTGATCTTTATGCATATCAAAAATAGTTTGAATCATAAAGTTGAGGAGCTTGCATTGGATGGGACATGCAATTCGAATGAGGAAAGACTAATGAAGATTGATTATAGGGAAATCAATTGGAAATCAGCCGAAGCATAGGCCAAGGACAATAATATAAAAAATTGATCTAAGGGATTTAGGAAAATATATGAATTAGATGGAGGGGACTAAGGATAGGGACGGTTGGAGGAATGTGGTTGCTGATTCCAATATTTTTTTTAAGATCAGCAATACCATTGGATAGATAAAATATATAATAAATATTAATAAAATTAAAGAAATCCCATGAGAAAATTACTATAAAATTTGAATATTTTTTTAAGTTTGAATATCCTAACAATACATTTCTTAAATTTTGTCTGTATGGGAGAGAATAACATAAAGTTTTGTCGAGTACATGGTAGATATATTTTATAGTTTTTGGACAAAGTCATATTTTATGATTCCCCCAGTGAAAATAAAAATAATCTTTATTTCTGAGATGAATTTTTTTTTTTATTAATAATTTATATCTTTAACTCGGTTATTAAATATTTTAATATATCCAAATATAAATTATTATATATTTGTAATTAGAAAACTTTAAAACATGTATTTAGGTTGATCATAAAGAAATTATTTTTATACTTTGTAAATAAAAAGCCATCATATTTTATGAAATATAATAAATGGTGAAATGTTTTAGTTGTTAGCACGACAGTCTACCACACTGAAGAGTTGAATTCAGGCCTAAGGAAATTCAATAATTAATACTTTCTCTTTAAAGCTCTGCGTGATCCTCAGGGTCTATCCGCATATAATAATCATAATATAAAAGTTTTAATTTATAATTTAAAATTTTAATATGTCAACAATATTTTCTATCATTTGAATTCAACAAATTTCATTATTTTGCCGTTTATCAACTTCAACTTCAAATGCATCTTCAAGTAGTTTTCAAATATTTTCATCTGATATCTATGTGCTAATACTGAACTTCGTCTTTTTATCCATTCTGGAAATAATACAGCAGAATATATCGGAAATATTCATTTTTTTGAATTTTTCTATTTTTTTTACTTTGAAATCATCGCCACACAGCAATTTTGTTATTGAAATCATGTACATTCTTACTCTACAAGAAGTTTGTAAAATCAGTTGTCCGTCAAGTTATATAATTAATATGCGGTTAGTTTACATTTCAAGATATGTATGAAAAAAATTAAATTACTTTTTTGTCAGCGTTTTTTTTCTGTCTAATTTTTTGAATGAATAATTTTAATATAAAATAATAAAAAAATAAAAGAGCTTTTTTATTATTTCAATTACAAAATTATTGTTTTGTACTTAATGCATATATATATATAAAATTTATCTAGATTTTTAGATAAAACATAAGGATATATAGATTTTTTTAGGCAAATAAAATATTTTCCGAGATTTCGTGAACAAATATTTTTTTCTTTCTTTTTTATTATTTAATTTATTTATTTATAAAATTCTTTAATCCATTTTTAGTTCTTTCTAAAACCTCATTAGTAGTTTTTTTTTTATCTCAGATATCAGCAAACTATTTGAAATATGAGCCTCTATTTCCGAAGCAGTATTATGAAGTCGATGCTTTTTATTTCAATTTAATTTGAAAACCATTCTATATAAGAATGTAAATGAATAATCATCAGCCTTTTTCTTGGATTATATAAAAAAATAGATTTTTTAAAAATAAAAAATATTTATTATGATTTAATATAAATTTACACTCTTTTGAATTAATGAATACAATAAATAATCATTCGTATTTATTATAAATAATCTTATCATTCCCTGTTCTTATAGTTTTTAGTCTTATATTAAAAAGAAAATTCATGAGTCACATATTTGAATAACAATAATTAATTTAAATATCGTTTGTTTAAATGAAGATACCATTTTAATAATAAATAACCTAAATTTTTTTATTTATTTATTATTTAATCATTCATTATTCATTTGTACTGGTAAATTTATCATTTTGTGATAATATTAATAAACCCACTATTTATATGTTTAAATGATTATTTATACACTAAACATAATGGAATTAATCTTTTATACATAGTGGGACATTTATCTTGACTACCTGGAATATGATGATCCATTTTTAATTTTTATTATATTATGTTATCAAGGTCATTTCAAAATTAACTTCATTTTTTTTTTAAATAGAAACAACATTATTTTTGATGACTATGACTTGAAATAAATATTTTAAACCTTTGTTTTTTTTCACCATTTATTCTGCTTTCAAAGTGACAATAATATACACAATCCTATTTCTTCGATTTAAATGAAAATCATTATAATTTTTTTTTTAAAAACTAAAGTGTGTGCCATGATTCATTAATAAAATTTGTTTTTGAAATATTCCAGGTGGCTAAGATAAATAAATGATCCACTCTGAATATAGTCTGTTCTGATGATTATTTTTATAATGAACTTAAATTGAATATTATACATTTATATACCTATCCATTTGAAATTTACAAAAAAGACTATATATATATTTTACAAAATCACACTAAGTAAGACAACTTACTGACGCGCATGGACTTACCAGAAGACTAAAACCAAATCCTTCGATTTATGAGTTGTCGTTTTAATTAAAGACAAAATCTCTCCCTCTACTCTTACTCCTCCCTCATAATATCTCTTTCACCTAATAAACCTACTAAATCCTTCCTCTTATATTCCCCTTGTATAATTTTCCAATTATATTTTTAATCTATGTATTGTTTTTTTTTTGTTTTACATTCTTTTGATGCCTCAAATAAGGTAGTTGTAGAATTTCATGTATTTTGGAAGTAAAATAAAATTATAGAAATATTTACATCCCCAAATATCTATTTTCCAGCAAAATGTGCACTTATTAATTATTCTATATATATTTTTTTTAGGGAGGATGTAAATGAAAAATTAACCAACATGCCAGATGGAACATTTATTGTAAGAAATGCCTCAAGCAAAGGAGGTGAATACACATTAACATTGAAAAAGGGCGGCACCAATAAGCTTATTAAAATTTGTCATCGAAATGGAAAATATGGATTTACTGAACCATATAAATTTAATTCGGTTATTGAATTAGTGAATTTTTATAGAAATGTTTCACTTGCACAATACAATGCCACATTAGATATTAAACTTCTTTATCCTGTTTCTAAATATCAACAAGAAGATGAAATTGCAAGCACAACAGACATTGAAAAAGTAGTCCAAAAATTAGTTGAAATAAATAAAGAATATAATTCGAAAACAAAACTTTATGAAGACTTTTTTGAAGAATTTCATCGGACTTCACAAGAAATTCAATTGAAACGTCAAGCTCATGATGCATTTTCAGAGGCATTGGCGATGTTTGAAGGACAAATTAAACTTCTAGAAAATTTTCAAAAAGAAGCACAACCACATGAATTAAAACGAATAAATGAAAATTCAGATTTATTGACTAAAAGATTAAAATCTTTATCAGAAAGTAGAGAACAATTGGATGAAAATTTAAAACAACGACGAGCCTATAACCGATCCACGGAAAGAGAAATGCGTACATTAAACCCCGATATACTTCAACTATATAAACAACGTGAACGGCATCAAAGGTAAGGTTTTTTTATGTTGATAATTTAGATTTTTTTTATAACTACACACATGATCCTTCTCTATTATTTCCTTCTTTTTTCATGTAATTAATATCCTCGTTTGTATCTTTAGAGAATCATATTGTTACAATTTTATAATAAATAATTTATTGTAAATTCAAAAATTTGATTAACATACTTCAAGAACAAAGAATATTATAAAATAATAATAATGTTTCAAATAATTTGAAAGAACAATATTTCATTTTTTTTTTTAATATTTGCAATCAAAACATTTTTAATAGAGCTCATAAGAATATTTACAAATTAAAAATTGAAGATAATCAACATTTCAAACTATAAATATTGTCTTATCTATCTATCTCAGTGGTTCTATGGAACTCGGAAGTTCTTGGTCGCAGCAACCACATTTCTCCACATCCAACTCCTACCCTCTCCCATCTCTCCCACGTCCCTTCCTATATTTTCTGCACATCGGGTCCTTCCCAATCCCTCTCCCCATAAATAGACTTTTCGCTAGTCTTACCTCTGCCATTTTTGCCACGTTTTCGGCCCATCACAACCTTCTCGATTTTATTAATTATATCTGGAGATGCATAGAGGTTATGCAATCTCCGCCATTTCCCATCTTTCTTTGGCCCATAAATGCTGCGAAGAATCCTATTCTCAAATAGTCTAAATCTACTCTCGTCTCCCAAGGTCATAGATCACGCCTCACACCCATATAAAGCATCTAGTTTAATATTTTTAATATTGAAGGAACATCTGTAAAAGAATAAAATCACATTATACAATTAATATTTTTTATTTAAATTTAAATTTAAATAATTGATTGTTCGTCAAATTAAATTAAAAATTTATTTTTGCTGAAATTAATTAACTCTGCTCCAATTTCCTTCTCTTAATTTCTACACTAAGGTCATCAAAGATGAGAGAATTATCCCTTCCTAATTTCTATACTTATCTAATACGCCTTGCAAATTTTCTAATATTTTATCCGCTTATTATATTATTATTATTATTATTGATAAAAATCAAATCGATTTTAAAATAATGCTTTACTTACTTTGTTAGTTGGCTTCGAAGTCGCGGAATTAAACAACAACGAATAAATAAATTTTTGGCATCCGAAAATCCGTCTTCCTGGGGGTTCCGGGATCTTCTCTCTGATATAGATCCTGAACCTCTTCCCCATCAAGATGAGACCTCCTGGTTTTTAAGAGATTGCTCTCGAGAGGAAGCAGAGCGGTTATTAGCAGGAAAACAAGATGGTACCTTCTTAGTGCGACCAAGCCGAATGGGATCATACGCTTTATCTATAACGTAAGTATCACAATATAATTATATAGGAGGGTCATTTGAGATAAATATTTTTAAAAAGCAAGTTAAGTGCTTTTTTTAAAAAAAACAAACTTGCCTTTATTTTCATCATCACCAAGTTTTCAATTATTTTATTTCCTCTTAGTCATATTTTCAAATTAAAACAGAAAGTCAGTTGATATTAAATCCGGAGAATAATGTAAATGGAAGCAGTTTAAAGCACAATTTGTTTGTTTGTTTTCGTGTCAACTTTTAGAAATTTATCAAACTTTATAAATGACATCTCATATAATTTTAGAGAACTATTTGTAAGATTTAATCTTATTTCAATTTTTATATAAATCTAAATTTTAATTGTTTGTTTTTAGATGTAATGGTACCACGCATCATTGTATTATCTATGAAACTGATAAAGGATTCGGTTTCGCTGAACCATATAATATTTATGGTACACTTAAAGCACTAGTAATACATTATGCCCAAAATTCATTAGAAGAACATAATGATAAATTAACTACTACTCTTGCATATCCTGTAATTCTTAAAGAGCAAAATACCGTATCCCATGACGTCCCAGGGGGATATGGCTATGTTCTCTCGAACCCTCGATGAAAGGTGTTGCAAGATTCCAGGATCGAAGAGGCCTTGATAACATCTACTGTGATAAATAAAATTGATGGCATCATCTTGAGGCCAAAGAGTAATGTATTTACAGTTCCAATGATAATAAGGACTATTTAAAATTAAAATAAATATATACATTTTTTATATTGTTCCTTAGAAAATATAGAAATGTTTTTTAAGAATTAGAATGTGATTCACATAGATTTTTTTTAGATTATAAATCTTTTGAACTTGTAGTCTTTAAATATTTAAATGTCTACTTTTCATTAATATTATCTCTTTATATATAAACATTTAAAAAAAAAATACAAAAAAAAATAAATATTTTCAGATGTTTGTAAACAATTACTAATACAAATGTATGGAAAATAAATCAGCACAGTCCTATTCATAATGGTTCAAAAAAGTACTTAATTGAACATTTCAATTAAATTTTACCCCGTATTGTATTTGGACTGAATATTAAAAAAAATATATATAAAATGATCTCTTTCATTATTTTTTTGAAACTTTGCATTATTACTGATATAATATCAAGAATAAAATAAAATAAAAAAAAAAATGAAAAATAAGTGATATAATTATAATATAATAACATCAACAACCAAATTACTATTTTTTAAATAATTGCTTAATTTCAATTATGTTTATAGATTTATTATTAAAATCGAAATGATTTAATAAATCTTTTATAGTATAAAATATATATATATATATATATTATTATTATTATTATAAATCTAAAAAGAGAAACATAAAAAATGTATGAAATATCAATGTTCATTTTTTAAATAAAAACAAATAGATATATATATATTTATCTGTATATTTAATAAAAATATCACTTTTATTTTTTTTTATTTTAATATAATTCGCTCTCTCTATTTTTCTTTCTGTCTCTATCTCTCTCTCTCTCATTTATTTTTTTAATAAACCAAAAGGAGAGTTGCATATATATTAATAAATATATATTCCCAGTCTTGAAAAAACAAAGAATAAGAATGTGTTTTTTTATTGAAAAATATACTTCTAAAATTTGACTATTATTTTTTAGAAAATATTCTTTAAAAACATGAAAAAAAAATATTAAAAATAAAAAAAAATTAAAAAAATAAATAAAATAAAATAAAAAAAAAATGTTAGCAAAATGTGACAAATATTTTATGTGATTATATGCAATTATACTGATTGTCAAGCACTATGTGCAGAAATTGCAAAATTTTACAACTTCTTTAATGTCCAATGTGCGATTTTCAATTGTCGATATAAGTCATTGATATATATATATATATATATATATATATATATATATATATATATATATGTATATTTAGCATTTGTTTATTTTATAATAATTTCATACATGTTTGACTCATCTATCATTCTCTAAAAGAGAAATAAAGCTTTAAAAAGAAATTTAGAAATGTATTTTTAATCTCTATAGATCTAGTTTTATTTGGCAATTTATTGATTACAAATATTTTTATTTATAGTTTTGAATTTTTTCTAAAATAAATGCATTTTTTTTTAACTGGAAGTTAACATTGTATATTTCCTTCTGTGCCTTGAAAGATTGGAATAAACAGTGTTAATAATAAAATCAGTTATTTTTCTATTCTTCTTAAATTCTAGAGAATTTTCAATCAAATAAATATGTTATAAAAATTATGTGATATTTAAAAACAAAATATTTAGTTTCTAAAGAAAAATTTTAATTTTTTATTAAAAAAAAATTTATAAATAATAAAACAATTCCTTCTTTTAAAATATTATCATTATTAAAAAAAAATAATTAATTAATAATATATTATTAATATTTTATGTTTAAAATTGCCAAATAAATTTATTCAAGTAGAAATGATTTGATATATCAGTGTAATATGTTGTGATAAATTTGTAAAATTTAAACAAAAATAGCATTGAATATATTATATATATACACACAAATTATATACATATATACCCTCTATATATAAAATCTTATATTCAATTATTGTCTTTTTATTTAATTCAGATTTAATTTAAAATAATATGCCAAGTCAGTTAATTAAATAATTTAAATTTTTTTTTTTATTTTTTATTTATTTTTTATTATATTTTTTTTAGTGACCAAATGAACATTATTTTTTTTATGTTTAAAAACTCTTTCATCTATATTTTAAAAAATAGATATTAAAATTTTAAACAACCTATTTTTATATCAATTATGTATATATAATATTTAACTTTCATATATTAATATAAAATTTAAAAATCATCAATGATAGAAAAATTTACTTCACTTTGACAAGAGTCTGATTTAACATTTGAAATACCATTTATAATCAGTTATAAAGCTCAACCAAATTTGATATTATATTTAACAAATGAATTGTTAATCTTCAAAACAAACAAAAAAAACATGGATAGTGCAAAGCACCTCTTTCCTTTGATTTTTAATAACATTATATTTTACTTGGAGAAACAAAAACAAACAAAAAAAAATTGGATTAAATGTTCTTAAAAAGCACAATGTTATTTCAATATATTGGACCACTTGAAAAGAATATTATTGTGTGTTTTTATTGTAATCTCCTTCTTATTCCTATGAATTATCTAATGGTAGAAGATAGCAGTATAGAATTATTGATGAAAATAATAAAAACAGCTAAAAGGGGCAATATACAAATATGTTAGAGATCCAATTTATAAACACAAGGTAATATAATAATATACAAACCCATTCCAGGCCCGCTTTAGAGGGCGGCAAACCGGTCATTTGTACGGGGCGGCAATTCTCAAGGACAGCATTTTGGTTAAGAATGCAATAAATTTTACGAATATAGGGGCTGTAAATGCTAGAGCGGGCGCTGCCCATTCGTATAACAAAAGAGAAACTGAGGCAAATCAATGATATAGAGCCTAATACAAATTTTTAAAATATTAATTATAAAAAAAAAAACCTTGAACTAAATGAACTTGGTAATATAAATCTGGCGAGAATCCAAAATATAAATGCAAATACAAAAAATAGAGAGATTCAAATTTAGTTTTTGTTTTTTTTTAATTAAATTTCAATATCTTAAGTACATTTGTTTAAATTTGATTAATTACTATTTTCTAAAATAAATAATTTTTTTTTCTATTTATGAATATTTTTTTTGTTCTTTATAAATTTTTATACATTTATTTGATATTATTCTCAATATTTTTATTTCCACGTAAAATATGGGTCTAAATTTTATTTTAATTAATTCAGCACCTAGATTCTCTATAATAGCAATAGCGGATCATTTTCTTGAGCGATAACCTTTATTAACGCATAATCAAGAAGTCAACATATTTTGAACCGATAAGACATCACAAGGACCAATTATACGCGAGATCTAAGCCACGCATTTCATTCACAAACTGGACATCATTTGCATTTTGTATATTATTTTTTGCACTATGATTTCTAGAAGAGGATTTTAAAATTAAAATCAAATTGATCTCCATCTTGAGTTAAAGGAGGTGAGTAAAGAATTTTCTTTTATATCTTTGAGATTTTGAATTGAAAATATTGAAAGTATTAGTTTATATATATATATATAGTTTTTTTTTTTAAAAGTGATATTGTAGAAATTGTGTTGTAGATAAATATCGATTCTTTTCAGAATTGTTTTTTTCTTCGTTAAAATTTATATATTTTGCTCATATAAATTTGTTTTTTTTCCTATTAGATAATTGACAATTTTTTTTATTTTAATAATTTTTGAATATTCATTATTATAAATTTGCTAATTTATATTGCTTCAATATTGCAAAACAAACTTCTATCTATTCCAAATTAAATATATAATCAAATTCATAAACTGATAATGCTTATCGAAAGGTCAATTTTATGGAAAATAGTTATAAATTCATTTAAATGAAACCACATATAGGGTAGTAAATGAATTTTAATATTTTTTTAAAAAAATGTAAAAAAATGTATATAAATCAAACGGTTCATTCATACGATCGCTCGTATAAGAATTTTAAATTTATTTAAAATAATAGAATATATATTTATATATGTATATATTAAATTACTTCATATTTATATACACAGTGGCGTAGCGTGATCTATTATGTTGGGGGGTAAGGGAGGAGGGGTCCGGGGGTCTCCCTCGGAAAAAATGTTGACAAAATAATTTATTTATTTATTCATAACGTTTAGACTATACTTATACGCAATTTAAAGATGTTTTTGTACTTTTGGGTTCTCAGTTACAAAACTAATCACTTTTAAATTTATTTTTTGCCCAATGTTTGGGGGGGGGAGCACGTGCCTCCCCTCCCCGGCCCGACGCCACTGTACATATATAAACAATACATACAGATAGATACAGAAAAGAAGAAAGTTACAAATATTGTATTATTATACGAGGTCAGATCAATAAGTCCGTGACTTTTTGAATGAAAGTTTTTTGATAAAAAATTATTTTATTTTTCAACGTAGTCTCCTTTGAGCTCTATACACTTAGTTCAACGTTTCTCCAATTGTTTTAATCCTTTTCAAAAATAAGATTTGTCGATGACATCAAAATAGATTTGTTTGTGAGAGGATTTCATCAGGTTTGGAAACAAGAAATAGTCACTCGGGGCTAAATCCGAAGAATAGGGCGGATGAGGGAGGCAATTCGTATCCCAATTAATGGATTTTCATGAAAATTCACTTTTTTCCATTTTCTTCTCAAATCACGAGTTAATCTGCTATTTATTAATGGATATCAAATATAAAACTAAAAGACCCAGGAGGTTTAAATTTCGACAGGGGTCAGCTGATAGTAGCCTGCTGACAGGAGCAGTGTTGCCATTTCATTTAAAAGACGGGAAATTCAAAAAGTCACGGACTTATTGACCCACTCTCGTATAATTATTAAAATAAAAAAAAAGAAATATATATATATATATATATATTTATTTATAAAAAAATAAAAAAAATGATTAGACAATTAACAAATATGTTTCAGAAAATTAGAAAGTAATATTATTTAATAAATATACTTAATAAATATGGGCAACGGGTAAATTCTTTTCTAAAATCCGAATAATTTTACTACGGGGAGTATCGCCCCTGCCCTCACGTGAGCTCGAGTTCTCCATCACTTGGAGTAAATCATATCCTTTACCCTTGGACTCCAATCAATCTATTTCCTTACTTCCTCCCTCCCTGATTCCAAAAAATAAATCATTTTATTTGGATGAAGGAGAATACCTATTGTATCGGCTTGATACATCGACTAGAGGCTTGTAAGGCCAAAAAAAAATAATAGAAAGCTTTTGTTCCTGAAAATCGAAAGTGGGAGGAAATGGAATGGGATGAATCCTTAATATATATTAATTTCGCTCGAAGGCTAAAAAGAGGAATTAATAAAATTACGATAGCAACCTCTTCACTTCTATCGCACCTTGAAAATTAAGTGGACTGTATTAAAGGTCTATGTTTAATATATTAAGAATTTGGGATTGAAAAAAGCTCGCTAAAGAAAAACTATAATCAACTTTTATAATCTTTAATTAAATTAAAATTAGGTTCAATGTAAATGTATTAATTATATTTAGGGTCACCTAAATATTTTCATATATCAACTTAAATCTAAATTTTAAGTCTAAAATTAATATAGTTCAAAGTGTTCATAAATGCACTTATCTGACCACGGGAATGGAACAAAAGGGGGATTTTCGCGGCCGTTCGCTGCCTGGATGTCTTCTCTGCTGATTTCGCAATTGATCCAACTATCAATTGGCTTTGGACACTCCTCGAGTCTCCAAAGGGTTGAATGGACCACCACGGATCCAAAAGTAGAAATGGTCCCCCTCAGGAACCAATGGGTTTGCCCCCTCGGAACAAAACTGGAGAACAGGGCCGGCGGCTGAAGGTTGTAGCAGCCTCGACGATCTCAATGGCACCGCGTTCAAGTTGTAAATTTGAACGGGCCGAATGGCGACAGCGACAAGACAATGCAATCGGGCGACAGGACAACAGCAGGGCTGAGCAGGGCCCTTCAGAGAGCTCGGCCTGTCTTTTTATATGTAGATAGTAAGGGAGGGGGGTGGTCAACCTCATGAATTTATGACAATAAAAATTAAATATTTAAAACTATAAATGAAATTAACTTAAAAATATTAAATTACATTATATAATTAATTAACACTAATATTTATAAATATTAACTTAATTACTATTTAAACATAGTCAGAGGGCGGGAATTCAAATTTATTTGAATTCAGGTTCCATGCGGAACCACCTATCATAGATTTATTAAATATGAAAAAAATATTCTTTATATATTTATATATTATTATATATATATATTATAGAAAATATATATATTATAGAAAAGAAGAAATATTCAATTAAATAAAAAATAATTTAAGATAAAAATATGATCTAATAAATATTTTAATTAAATTGAGAACTTTTAGAATAAATTATTTAATTGAATTGATATTTGTATATTAGAATTTAAAATAAAAAGGGAAATATTATAATAATTCTTCGATTGGGAATCTCTATGATAATTCATTGTTTGAAATGATTCCGCTAGGCCGACAGTGAGCCGCGAGCTGCTCTTGAATGAACAACACGGAGAATTATATAAACTTTAAAAAATTAATTTCTGCGGTTATTGATAAGATATTAATAAAATTTATAGCCTATGTTACTCTAGAGGTATATAAGAATATTGTGATGTAATTTCAAAGAAATCGGTTCAGCCAATTCTGAGTCTATAAAATAGTAATTTTCCGGACAGACAGACAGACAGACAGACGTGAAAAATTCTAAAGTCACTTTTGGATTCTAGAGGTCATGAAACGCGAAGATATGCAAAAAATTTTAAATTCTGAGCAATGTGCAGACAAAAACCTTTTTTTATATATATAGATATATATATTATGTTTATTCTTTGAGGATTTTCAAGAACCAATTTAGTTAATTTTGTTCACTTTATATAAATTTATAGCTAAATGTTTTAAAATAGCAATAAAATCAACGGATAGAATAGAATTTTAGCCAGATTTTAAATAAAATGGATTTGTAGGTAATTTAACTAGCAATTTATAATATATTTTTAATTAGTGTCATTTGTACACTTTCAAATAA
Source organism: Labia minor (assembly GCA_963082975.1). NCBI lineage: Eukaryota > Metazoa > Arthropoda > Insecta > Dermaptera > Spongiphoridae > Labia > Labia minor. Next base: position 43,133,288 of record OY720348.1, on the reverse strand, counting down.
TATTTTCTGATAACAATAAATAAAAGGCATACCAAAATATTCGTTATGAAACGTAGATTCATTTTCACTAGCATTATACTATTTTATGATGCTTCCTTAATTAGATTTTAATTTATGAATTTTGACAGATGGAATTTGAAATGCGCCGCCATGATTGTTAGCCACCACCTCGAATGCAATATTTTCCTTCCATAATCTTGACCTGTTTTTAATCTATTTCTCACATACCATCCGTTTTCATTATAAGATTTCTTTTTATTATTTTTTTATTTAATAAATTAATGATTGTTGCATTTATTTAATATATTTATAAAGTCATAAGTCTTGATAAATTTTATAATAATGTTTATATATATCTTTAATAATTTAGATTTATTACCTTTCACTTATAAAAATTTTAAAATAATTAAAATATAGTATATAGCAGTGATGGCGAAACTGACTTAAAATAATATTTTATTTGCATTTACAAACAATATTGATTTATTAATCATAGCTAAAAATTATTCTATTAATTATAATAAATATTAAAAATCTAATATTAGTTTTTATTTATATTAGTTTGATTAACACTTAAAATACATAATTTTATTTTTTATAAATAAAATATTAATTTTATTTCATACTTTTTAGTATATGTATTTAAACTTAAAGAAATAATCTTTAGATTCATTTTTTTCATAATTTATTTTAACAGTTTTTTTTTCATTTTATTATTTTATTGTCAGGTTAATTATTATTTCATATAGTTTATTTATTGTTTATGGTACGGACAAGGGAAAAGGTTTGCCATCCCTTTTATAGAGAATATTCTTTATATGTCTTAATTATTGTCTAAATAATATATTAAAGGTAATTAAATTACACTTAATTCATTTAAAATTGTTTAATGAATTCTTTATGAAGTGGTACGATAATTAATAAATTAAATATAAATATATTAAAATGAAATATAACTGAATAGTTAAAAAATGAAGATAGAGTAATAAATTGAATATTTACAAGTACACCTATCCCCCGATTTACACGGTAGATACGTTCCTGGGAAAAATCGAAAATTAAAAATTTTCAAGTCAAAACCGTGTAAATCGAAAAGCATGCAGAAAATGCATAATTTTGCTATTTAACAAAATAAAATGCATTGACAGGTTAAAATATGTAATATATTACGGAAACACTGTTTTTTTATTTAATTACAATACATTAAACAGAAGAACAAAAAATAAAACCAAAGGTGTTTTATTATCCTTCATCACTATCAGAAATTACTCTCATTCTTTTTTTCGGAATCGAAGGTTGGAATTCACTTACATCACTCGAAGTTATTTGTGCCGATTCGATGTTTGAAGCAGAAATATTTACATTCTGAGAGGTGGTAATAAAATCGGTTATTAACAATTGTGCCCATACTCCTGGCATTGCCAGCTGCAACACTCTTTCTAATTGTGTTTTCATTTGTTCTAATAATTCTTATTGTAGCTTCGTTCATGCTATATGATTTTGCAACATCTACTACTCTATCTCCCTTTCGTAAGCGATCCAAAATTTCGATTTTAGTTTCTAAAGTAATAAATTTTCTTTTAACTTCTTTCGACATTATAAGCCTATAATTTTTTTTAATTTATTTTAATTTATAATAATCTAAATTATGCACTCACTTGTAATTTACGAATATGGAAAATTAAATCTTTCTGAAACTGTGAAACTTTCACTCAAATACAATTTTCCGTAGATAAAACTTTAATTTTATGCGAAGAAATACAGACACAGTGTGCATGTGCAGCAAGTCAGCACATAAGCTCGGGATTACCCGTGAGATGTGTACACAGCGCACGTGTTCAAACACTAGTAGAGTGCGGTAAAAACAAAACAAAAAACTTATTTGGAAAACCGTGTAAAAGCGAAAACGTGTAAAACAAGTACCGTGTAAATCGGGGGATAGGTGTATAAAAGAGGGGACATTTTTAGTTTTATTGGATCAATGATGGAGAATTAATAATATATGAGCTGTGGCCAGGCACAGAATCAACCGACGATCTGAAATAAATTAATTTCCAAACAACATTATATATATATATATATAAAGTATAATAAAAAATATTTTTAAAACTTGAATTAAAATGACTAAATTATACTATCTTAGTTTTTATTTTTAGTTAAATTCTCAATTATTAATTACTACTATATTTTGAGTGAAATATTTTCCGACAATGAATATGAAACTAATATTTTGTAAACTTCTGGTTTTTGGATATACACCAAAAGTTGAGGAATTCATGGTACTGATGCATTAAGTAAATATACCAAATTTTATCAAAATCCGTTGAACCGTTCAAGCTGTAAAAATCTATACGAACACACAATGGACGGACATGCTAAAAATTTCTTTAACAAAATGCATGATTCGTGGAGATATATAAAAATCTCTATATGTGAAATTTGGTGTGTCAAAAACAATCAGGGACTGCTCTAGAGGCTATTTGTCCGGAGTGTCCAGTCTTAAGGACGGCATTCTGGTTCTGAATGTAATAAATTTTACGAATATAGGGGCGACAATTTATTCTTTTGTACCGGGCGCCGTAAATGCGCGGGCTCTAAACAATTAAAAAGAAATTCAACTTTTATATATTAGATTTTAAATAACAAATATTTGGGTTAAGATTGTCGAATTCAATCAAGCCTTCGTATTTATTTGAAATTAATTAATAATTCTTAAATCTAATTAAGACGGCACATGTTGGGGTCAACAGCGTTGACTCACATTCTCATAATCCCGGGTTTTTCGTGAAATTCGCAGGTAAAGTTTCACTTTTCGCGGACGTTAGTCAACTATCCTTGTAGTACAAATAAAAAGTGTGAAGCGTTTTTTTAAGCCAGTTGTCCTGAAAAATTATAAATAAAAATCGAAAACTTAATAATTATATATAAACATTTATTTTCCTATTGTATAATTTATAATAAGTATAATAACAAATGTACAAAGAATGTATAATGTTATTAAATTAATTAAAATAAGACTAAAAATCCCAATGTGTTTAGGGATAATCTTCTTTGTAAATATCTATTGTATATTTTCTTGGCTTAATAAACATATTTAAAAAAAAGGCGCTCATGTTTTTGCCTCCGCCGCCTAATATTTAGAAATTTAATTATTTTTTTTCGCGATCAACTACTAGTTCGCTATTACTATTTTAAATTATTATTATTTTATTTACATGTTATTTATACTTAAGTAATTATAAACATTTACAGTTTTGCTTTATTTACATTATTTTTTATATATATATATGTGGGAAATTTAGTGGCTCAATGATTGGGAATTACACTCCTGGCTGGTTTTAGAGTGTTGGTTCGTATTGGCTCGTGTCTAGTACAGGATGGTACAGGCAACTCAGAGGATGCGACTGATGTGAGTGTCTTGGCTGCGAGGCTCCCTTATATATATACGCCAAGGACCCTGCTTGGGGATGTTTGGGGTTCCGCCCCGATGTCGCCAAGGGTCTTTCGGGCACAAGTTGCAATTCCCACATATATATATATATATATATATAAGTATGTTCAGGGATTCTGGTAACTAAATCGATTTCGTTCTCTGTAAAGATTTTTATTCAATATTAATTTTTTTTTACATTGATTATTTACAATATTAGAAATATAAATTACCTGTAAAGAAATCGATTCTAAAGTTGATTCTTCCAGATAATTCTTACAAATGCCAAATATAAATTATTAACTAATAATTCTAATTAAAAATTATCCTATTACAATTTATATTCGTCTTTAATCCATTCTAAAATTAGTTAGTTGATTCTTATAAATAATACAAACAATATCACTAACAGATGGCGGTGACTAAAGGGTACTATATAGCAGTGACTTTGTTACATCTCCCCCATCCTCACAAAAAAAAATTAATTAATTTTTTTTTTTTTTTTTTTTTTTTTTTACAATTTATAAGGTATTAACTTATTTACATGAATTAATGTGGAATCCTTTCCTTTTTTCTTACAGTCTATTTCATATATTGAGTTTGAAAATTGTCCTATCACATGAAATGGACCCATTCGTATTTGATCCAACTTTCTTCTGTTTATCTTATTTCCTGTTTCAATGTACACTAAATCACCTTTTTTAAATTTTAATTCCTTTCTCCTCTTGTCAATATTAATTTTATTTTTTTGAAAACTAACTAAAGAGTTTTTAATAGCTTCTTCTCTATCTTCTTTTACACTACTTACTCTCGCTAAACTATCTGGTGTTATTTCTGATTTTATTCCATATAATAGATATTTTGGAGCAAAACCTGTCACTGTATGAATTGTTTTGTTATATTCCTCAATGCACTCATTTAATACAATCACCCAAGATCTTTTATTTCCTTCATTTATTTTACATCTTATTCTATTCACAATCGTCTGATTTACACGTTCAACCATTCCATTTGATTCCGGGCAATCTACATCCGTAAAAACTATATTTATGTCTTCGATTCTTACAAAGTTTTTAAATTCTCTAGAATTTATTGCACTATATTGATCGCATAATAATAATTTTATTTTGTTAGGCTTTTCTATTTTTTTAATTAATCTTATATAATCCCGTGCTGATTGTGTCTCCGATGGTACTGCATAAATATATCTGGTTAAATGATCAATCAATAAGTGGAGATATTTTTTTTTAGATCCATTTCCGGCAAATCCTCCTATTGTGTCCATTGAAACTATTTCATATGGTTCTTTAGCTGGGCCTAGTTGTGACAATAAACCAATAACTCTGCCCTTTCTTGACTTATTTAAAATGCAAATTTCACAATTTTTACATATATTATTAATCATTTTATCCATTTTTTTAAAATAATATTGTGGTCTTATTATCTTTATCATTTGTTTTACTCCAATATGTCCATAAATTTTGTGAACTTTCTTGCACAATTCCAAACCTAATCTCTCTGATATATATATTCTAAGATTTGCCTTCGTACATTTAAAGTAAATATTACCTTTATAATTTATGTCAATTGACTTTTTTATTTCATGCTCATTTAATTTCTGATCATCTATAATCTCATTCATTGTCACTAAATTCACTACTTCTAAGACATCCTCTTCATTCTCAAAACTTTCTAACACTGGATTTCGAGACAAAGAGTCTGCTTCCACATTTGAGGATCCTGGTGCATACATGATTTTGAAATCATACTGAGACAAATAATGCATAAGATCCCCAAGAGGTTCATCTGTTCTAGCTTTCACACGCAAAGTCTCCAAAGGTTTATGATCTGAGATTATATTAAATTTTCTTCCTATTAACCAGTGTTGCCAGTAAACAATTGCTTCCTTAATAGCCAAACACTCTAGATAAATAGCTTTTCTTTTCTTTTGGCCATTACTCAACTTTTTAGAGAAATATGCAACTGGATGTAGAAAACCATCATCATCAGGCTGTTTAAAGACGGCGCCTAAACCTTCTCCACTTGCATCCGTGTATATGAACACCTCTTTTTTTTTATCATATATTTTTAATATGGGACTCGAACATAAATACTCTTTTATTAATTTAAAAGATTCCTCACATTTACAATCCCATTTGAAATTAACATTTTTTCTTAGTAGATTATGTAATGGCTCCAGGAGTTTCACAGCATTTTCAATGTATTTATAATAAAAATTTACCTTTCCTAAAAATTGTCTTATGTTTTTCTTACTTTTAGGTGTTTCAAATTTTTGTATTGCTATGAGATTGTCCTTGTAAGGCATTATTCTCCCTTTTTCTATAATATGTCCTAAATACTTAACAGAATTCTTTGCAAATATGCATTTTATTAATTTTAATTTGAATCCTTCTCTTTTAATCATATCCAATACTAACTCAATATGTTTCATGTGTTCCTCAAATGTATTTGAAAAGATTAGTATATCGTCAATGTAGTTAACACAAAAACTGTCTAATTTATTTCTTCTTAATAAGTTTGAGAGTATCCTTTGAAACACACTACTTGAGATTCTTAATCCGAAAGGTAAAACATTCCACTGCCAATGGCCCTTTTGTGTGACAAACCCTAATTTTTCTCTATCCTTATTTCTTACAGGAATTGACCAGAAAGCCGAGTTTATGTCCAACGCAGAAAACCATGAACAATCGCCTGCTTTTACCATTATATCTTCTATTCTTAAAAACGGTTGACTCTCTGGTACAACTAACTTATTCAATTCCCTGAAATCGCAACACAACCTTTTTCTTCCAGCTTCATCCTTCTTGTATGCCATTGTTACAGGAGCAGCAAAAGGGGAAGATGATTCTTCTATAAGACCTGCCTCCTGTAACCTCTCTACTTGTTTTTCAATTTCCTTCTGATCAGGCAAAGAACTTCTATATGGTTTCTTTGATATATATTTATATTCTCTCAATTTGACCACAGCTTCATAATTTTTTACTTTCCCTGTATCATATTTATCTTTAGCAAATATGTTTTTTTTATTAATTAATAATTTTTTTAATTCATTTCTATTATCCTTATTTAAATGATTTAAATGGGATTCATATTCATCCAAGTCGATGTATTCATTCAAGTTTATTTCTTTATAATCTTTTCTTTTGTATTCAATATTTTTATTTTTATATCTGTCTCTATTATTTTGACTATTTATATTATTATCAATTTCAATATCTTTTATTTCTTTTGTAACATTTCCAATTTTTTGAAATATTTTTAATTCCTCATTTTGTATTAATTTAAATTTTTTTATTGCGTCAAGTCCAAGTAACATGTCATATGAAAAATTATTATTTTTAATTATATAAACATTCAATGTATCCGAAATTTCATTTATCTTCAATTGTAAGTGGGCCCGGCCTTCAACAAAACTTATCCCGTTAATCGTCTTAAATATAATATTTTCCCTTTTTATTTTTTTTTTTATTTCTTTCATAATTACTTTATAATTAATAAGAGATACATTTGAACCCGTATCATATACTGCTTTGATATTTTTATTTTTGTTAATTACTACATTTAATTTTATTAACGGTATTGTTCTGCCGGGGCTTATACGTTTTTTTCATTCGAAACCATCTCTTCCAAACAGTTTATACTAATTTTTTTATCATATATTTTTTTATTAAAACACTTCTCAACTGGATGATATCGGTCTCCTTTTTCCAATCCTTTACATATATAACAAGGAACCTTCTTGACATTTATATCTGTTTTTATTTCATTATTTTTCTTTTTTATTATAGCCCAATCATATTTTCTTAGCATATTAATTAATTTGTTGGTATTTGTCACCTCATCTTTATCTACTATATTCTGAACATGAATGGGTAAACCTACCATAATATGATTTACTTTTGAGGTTTCTGAAATGGAAGGCTCAGCTTCTACTAATAATCTTTCTTTTTTCAGACAGTAATCGATGACCGATTCTCCCATATATCTATATTTATATGCATATCTCACATCAGACCACCCTTTACTCGCATAAACTAATAAGAAGGATTCTCTCCATTCACTCCAATTACTATCAATAATTTTTTTACTGTTAATCCTGTACCAGTCATTGGCATTTCCTTCTAAAAATAATCGCAATGTTTGTATTTTCATGGAATCTATTATTATTTGATGCCTATGACATTCACTTTCAAATGTTTTTATCCATTCTTTAGCATTTTGTTGAATGCCTATGAATTTCTCAATATTAAATTTTTTTTCAATCTCTAATAAATTTATTTTATTCACATAATTATAATCCAGTTTCATCTCTAATGGATTAGATTTTTCTATATTTTCAACAAAAACTTCTTCCAGCATATATCCATCAAATATAAAATTATCTTTTTCATCTAAATATCTTTTTTTTAATTTTTCTGACAATGCAATATTTATGTTTCTGAAATTTCCCTGTTTTAACATACTCTTACATCCTAATTTCACTGTACTTAGCTGAAAGAGGTCCTGATGTTCACTTTCATGCTGGCTCTCCGTTGGGAATGCATATATTTCATCACTGCCCAGAAATTTTATGGTCTTGATTTTATTCACCAATTTTCCTTCTTCAAATTCCTTAACGATGTGAATCTTTATATCAGAAGGCATGTTTCCAATCTTGAAAAGAATCGATTTATAAGTATGTTCAGGGATTCTGGTAACTAAATCGATTTCGTTCTCTGTAAAGATTTTTATTCAATATTAATTTTTTTTTACATTGATTATTTACAATATTAGAAATATAAATTACCTGTAAAGAAATCGATTCTAAAGTTGATTCTTCCAGATAATTCTTACAAATGCCAAATATAAATTATTAACTAATAATTCTAATTAAAAATTATCCTATTACAATTTATATTCGTCTTTAATCCATTCTAAAATTAGTTAGTTGATTCTTATAAATAATACAAACAATATCACTAACAGATGGCGGTGACTAAAGGGTACTATATAGCAGTGACTTTGTTACATATATATATATAGTGATAATGTACAGAAGGTTAACCACTAAACTATCGTACTGGTTAAATAATGATGTAGATTCTTCAATTCCATTGCAATATGTATTCAAACAAATATTAACATTTTAACTTTAAAAAAGGAAATCTTTAAAATAATTTAATAATAAAAATTTGAAATAATTAATAAACAATTAAAAATGTGTAAATGAGAAATGTTGAATAGTATTTTCTATTATAAATGAACAAATTAAAAAATAATATATTCAATAATGGGAGGCTGCCATTGATTAGGCGAAACTATTATAGTTATTTTCTTCATAAGCGATAAAAAAAAGTATGGAAAATTGTTTGCATAAATTGTATCTACATATAAAATTAAACCTATAGAAATAGAAAATTCAACCAAATGTACATGTGTAGTGATTTTTTATTATTTATAAGTTTAATAATAATACATAGATGAGTAAAGTTCAAAAATATAATCTATCTGTGATGTAATTTATTTATTATTATATTAAGCATAAAATTAATAATTTTAAATATATATATATATATATATATATATAATTTATTTTAAATAATTGATTTTAGAGACACTGATTCACTTTTTCAATTTTTCAACCTTTATTTATCATTTATTATTACTAATTTATATTATCGACTTTTCATAAACTTGAAGGAAAATTTCACTCATCAAATTGTAACATTCAACATTTCAATTCATTTAATTTAGTTTAGTTTTTTTAGTTTAAAAAAGTATATTTATTAGCCAAACATAAAGTTTTTTTTATCCCATAAGATAACAAAAAAAGGTTTACAATAACTTTTACATTCAATTAGTGACTCATGGTCGTAATTAGTATACATTTTCATTTTTATATTATCTAATATTATTTGCATTATTTACTTATTTCGAAATAATCTTAATTTGACTTACTGACTAGGAAAATCTAGTCTATATATTGGTGGAGAATGGAGGGAAATATCTATAGGGGGAGGGTGAAATTGTGATACAATTTTTTTTTTATATTTTGTATATATTTTTCTATTAACAATATACATAATAATTGTTGGTATGGTGACACACATCTGTTTACCAGCAGCTACACTTTTTGATCCATTCAATTCATTTAACTGTCCAATTTCAGTATATTTTTCAATTTATTTCAAAATTAATATTTTTTAACTTTCATTTCAACTAATATCTATCTATCTAAAACTGTATCTATTATTTTCAATGGGATTAAAAATAAATTTATCTATCTATCTCTGTGGCTCTACGGAACCCGAAAGTTCTTGACCGCAGGAATCATATTTCTCCAAGTGTCCTTCTGAGCCACAACCATCCAACCCCTACCCTCTCCCATCTCTTTCACGTCCCTCCCTACATTGTCCACCCATCGCGTCCTCCTTGGTCTTCCAAGCGGACGTTTCCCAATCGATCTCGCCACCAATATTTTTTTCGCCATTTTTTCCTCTCCCATTCTAGCCACGATTCCTGCCCATTGCAGCTTTCTCGATTTTATAACCCTAACTATGGCTGGAGATGCATAGAGGTCATGCAATTCCTCGTTATGCAGTCTCCGACACATTTCCCGGTATCCTCATCTTTCTTTACCCCATAAATACTGCGTTACCCGATTGCAACGTCGATTTAAATTCTTCTCGATTTGAATTAATATATTAATAAAAATAGTATATATGTATATTTAGAATTCTTTAATAATTTGAAAATCAATTTTTTTATATGCACTTTTTGATGAAATTTTTTATGGTAAATGGTTTATATTATAAAGATAATAAAATATTTTAATATAATTTTTTTTACATCAACTAACTATATTGGTATAATTCATATATACATATATATATGGGTTGTGGTTCAGAACAAGAATACTTGGAGGGGTGTGGTTGCTGCGGCCAAAAACTTTCGAGTTTCGTAGAGCCACAGAGATAGATATATATATATTATATATTCTAAATTAAATAATAAAAAAATAGAGAAATAATTAAAATATTTTTACATATATTCGAGTTTCTTAAGATTTCTTTCAAAATCATATTTTTATTTCCTTAGCATATATTTTAGTATTTATTTTATTATTTTTTTTTTTATTTTTAATTAATTATTATTAAACATTACTTTTAGAGTATAATGCAATGCATAAAATAATAAATAAAATAAAAATAAATAATATATAATATTCACATATATCATAAAAAAAATTTTAAAATATGAATTCCATTTTTGGCTAACAATCAAAAATTAAATAACTTTGCTAATTTCGCAGAGTACTTGAAAAAAGCTCACGGAGCACCAGTGTTTCAGAGAGCAGCGCTTAAGAGGCAATGTTAGATGTTTGTTTACAAAATAAAAATCCAGACCAATTCTACACACGCATACTCCCCAAAAATGGTCATTTTGTATACATGGGATGTTATGATGTGTTATAATTTCAAGTTTTTTTTTTGTTTTTATTTTTGATTGGATTCCTATACTTTACCTACGTAAACAGTAAATAAAAAACTAATAGTTTTTACATTTCACCTTTCCTCTATTATATGATCTAGTCTAGTAAATAAATATAGAACCAAGCGTCAAATGCACGTTACTCAAGTGTTCTAATGGGAAAGAACGAGGTATACATTAACCAATTTTTTTTATTTAATTTTATTATATTAAAATCAATAATTAATAAGGTAATATGTTTTCATTTATAATTTTATTAACCTAATTATTTAAAAAAAATTTAAAAACAACTTCTTTTAAATAATTTTTATTTATAATTTATATATATCGGTATATATGAAAATATTTTCAAATGATACTTATATAGATTTTTTATTTAATTTAGATATTTTTAATATTTATAATAGATAAAAAAAATTTATTTATTTTGTTATTTTCAAATATTTTTTTTTTATAATTATTATTATAATAGAATTTTTTTATAAAATTTTATTTTGTTTTAACTCATTTACAAGTTGTTGTAGTCATTTTAGCCCGCTGTCCTCATCCCATCCCATTCATCACACTGATCCCATCATTGATCTAATATAATTTATTTTATTTTTTTGTTTTTAGTCAGTCAAGACAATTTTAGATTTTTCTGAGATTGTATAATAATCCTCTATTTATGAAAAAGTTTTAAATCTCAATATGAAGATGGCATTACTTGACAAAACCATTCAAATACAACAATGATATATTCTTTGAACCATACTATTTGTAGTAATATATTCCTTATCGCTGTCTGTTATTTCACACATTAATATATATATATATATATATATATATATATATTTGTGTTTTAATTACAAGATTATAGTAACAACACGATATTCGATTTTATATATATTTACAAAATTACTGACATAGACTTACACATTTGAATGCAAAACAACAAAACGAGTGAAACAAACATTTTTCAAAGAATATTACATCGTTTAGCCATACTTGTCAAATTTATTAATTGTTAAAATATATAATAGGATAATGTTCATCATTTATATATGTATATAATTTTAAAAAACATCTTATAAATATTCCATGACCTACTGATGGATATTTTAACATTTAATATAATTATATAGCGATATTATAATAAATTATTTTATCTATAAACACAGTGATCAATATTCTTTTTAATAGTTTAACTTGGTAAAAAAATAAATTAATACGATTATATAAATAATTTTGATAGAAAAAATATTTAAAAATTAAAGATCATAATAAAATAATTGAAGAACAATAATATTTAATTATCCTGTTATTAATAACCTGATATTTATTATTTATTATTTATACAATTAAGTTGTTTTTATGAAACACTTACGAAAAATAATGAATATTTTCTTGGTGTAAGTAAAAAAATATTGAGGAGGGTGTTTTTTTTTTCAAATACATATTACCTAACATATGAGGGGGGGGCTGTAAGGTGGTGAAGCTCGCCTTTCAGTTCTCTTCAATATATACTACATATATATTATATATATATATATGCTTGTAAAATGTATTTATAGTTTATAACAAATGTAAGATCATTGAGAATTAATCTTATATAGATTTTAGGGAGGATCTCTATGTTAAGGATGGAATAATTTATAAAAAAAATAATAAATATTGATAAATAATTCTCCAAATCGCTTATTGGAGGACTGTAAAGGGGTCATTGAATCTTAAAATATGTCACTAAAAATATTTACTTAACGCCTTATATAGCAAATTAAAATTATAGAGATGAAATAATATTCAATCAATAAGACTTTTTTTTATGCAAGTCAATTAAAAAATCTCTAAACTGAAGATAGAAAACACTCCACTCAGAGCCTAGAACACCGCATAATACCTATTAATAAAAAAAAATTAATTATTTTTAAAATTTCATTAGATAATATAGAATGAAATACTAATGTTTACTATAATTTGTGATTTTAGAAATATTGTTATCAGTTACCATTCATGACTCTGGATTTTATTGCCGGGTGCCTCGGTGGTAAGGAAATATTTTTTGAAATTTATTGTTAGACTAAGAAATCAGTTAAATAACTTTTAGATATTTCTGTGAATAATAATAATTATTATTATTATTATTGTCAATTTGTTTAAGTATTCAAATAATATTTCTATTTTTTAGGCTGTGCCGGGGTTCTGGTTGGGCATCCCTTTGATACTATTAAGGTAACTCATTAGTTTTGTTATTTATTTATTTTTTATTTAAGTTAAAATACAATTTTATTAATATAAAATATTTTACTTTAGGTATTACTTCAAACTCAAGATTATAAAAAACCAAAATATAAAGGAACTTTTCACTGTTTTAGGACTATTATAGCACAAGATTCGGTAATTAATTTTTTTTTTTTTTTGTAATTTGTGAAATAAATATAAATCAAATTTGAAATAATTTTATGATAGTTCAACATTTCCTTACCTATTGGATGAAGTTAATATCTATACAATATAATAAAAATTGAAATAAAAAACATTCTGTAACTTTTTACTACATTCACATTGATCTAATTTGTTAATTAATTATTGTTATTTAAGATTCGTGGACTCTACAAAGGAATGAGCTCGCCGATGGCAGGGGTGGCTGTTGTCAATGCTCTTGTTTTTGGGGTGTATGGAAATGTTCAACGACGCCTATCTAATCCAGATTCATTGGCCTCTCATGCGACAGCAGGTGCAATTGCTGGACTTGTTCAAAGTTTTATATGTAGTCCTGTGGAATTAGCAAAAACAAGAATTCAACTTCAAACAAGTAATAATAATACTCCGAAATATACGAGTCCACTCCATTGTATAATAGAGGTAAAGAAAAATATTATTGTCATCTCTAAATCAGTGGTTACATTTATTTTTTAGACCTATCCGTAATTACTAAATATGGTGAATTTGTTTACAAAATGTTATTCTTCCAAAACACATTTATTGTCTTCAAATTGACTTCATAAACTTTACAATTAGTGGAAGAAAATTCCACTTAAGCTCATCTGTTTTATTAATTAAATAGTGTCATCATTCAACATTTCAATTCATTTAGCCGTCTCTTCTCAGTATATATTTCAATTTATTTCACATTAAAACATTTTTAAATTTTAAAATTAAAATGGTACTTTTATTTATGTTAACTAATAGACTAACATAAATAGTATTTATTAAGAATTTTGAAAATCATAGAAAATATAATTAATTTTATTTGAATAATGAATTTATAACTTCCTATTTAAATTGAAACAGGAAGCGGTTTGCTGAACAATTGGTGAAGTCTAAATCAGGCAAATTCGGTGGTTGTGGAAAGATATGGTTCTACATTTTCTCAAAGATCCAACGCAATGTTGATGCATTTGTTGATAGATAAACCAATTATTGTCATAAATCAATAAACCATTTTAACTTCTTTAGGCAAATAACATTCAAATAATATTCTTTGTTAACAGTTTAACATTCATACTAATCAATCATAAAAAAAATTCACCCTATTTTTGTGTTAACTCCTCCTTTAAGTATCCCTTGATTTTTTTTTACACATTTAAAAATAAAATTAAAATGTTGTAAAATAATATATTTATTCAAGATTATTTTTTATTTTTATTTTCATTTAAAATAAAAATTACTTTTATAAAAAATTATCTATAAAAATTAAAAAATAATATAAGTAAATTAAAATTTATTAAGAAAACATAATTTATTAAAACGTATTATTTTACAACTCTTCCATAGATCTCCACCTCCTTTTTAAAATACTTTCCATTTTGATTTTTTTTTTGAACCCAACTTAAACACAAATTATTTTTGTATTTGGATGTGCTCAATTTTATTTTGTTACCAACATTTAAATTAAATTATGTTAGCGATGCATCAAATAAAATTTTATAAGAATATATTATTTTATTTTTAATGACAATTTATAATTAAAAAAAAATAAATATTAAAGTTATTTGTTGTGAAATAATTATTCCTTAACTAATATATTAAATATTTTCATTACTTTGATTATTTTTTTATTTATTAATATAGAAATTTTATAAATTCTTTTGTTAAATCTTATTTTTTACCGACCGACAATAGTAAGGGAGGTATTGTTTTCACACCAAATTTCACATGTGGAGATTTTTACATATCTCCACGAATCATGCATTTTCTTAACAGAAAAAAGTATTTTTAGCATGATGTCTGTCCGTCCGTCTGTCCGTCCGTATAGATGTGTACAGCCTGAACGGCTCAACCGATTTTGATGAAATTTGGTTTATTTACTTAATGCATCAGTGGGATGAATTGATCAACTTTTGGTGCAAATTCGGAAACCGGAAGTGGTAGTATTAGCGATCGACGATAGGAAGGGAAGGGTTATTTTCACACCAAATTTCACATGAGGAGATTTTTTTATATATCACCACGAATCATGCACTTTGTATTGGTTTTATCCTCGGGAAAATCATATTTATTAGTTTTTTCTTGATTTAAAATTATATGACGTAATCCAGCCATTCATGACGTCACAGCCTGGTCTTGCATATATATTATAAATAAAATAAAATTAAAAATGTTTATATTTATTATTTATGTATCCATATCTGCTTTTTATTACATTAATAGATATATTAAAATTATTTGAAATTGTTTCTGTAGCTGGAAATTAATTTACTTCAAATCGTCGGTCGGTTCGGACCTGGCCACAGGTCAACTTATTTTTTATTAATATTAATATGGAAACTTAGTAGAGGGAAATTTTTAGGCTTGCTAATTTAATTAAAATTAAAACACATTCAATTTAAATGATGGATATAAAGTAACTTTATTTATTTTAATAACAATATTTAATTTAAATATTTAATATTTTAATACTAATTATATAATCTCATATCATGTATAATATTGAAAAAACGTAATTGTCTTTATATACGAGGACAGGTCAAAAAGTTCGTAACTATTTGTATGAAACCTTGGTTTTTGGATAAAAAATCATTTTATTTTCCAACTTTGAGCTACACTTCGTCCAACGTTTCCTCAATTTTTTTATCCCTTCCAAAAAATAAGATTTGTCGAGGACATTAAAATAGGTATTTTTTGTGATATGATTTCATCGTTGGAGTAAAATTTCTTTCCGCCGAGTCATTTCTTCAGGTTTGGAAACAAGAAATAGTCACTCGGGGCTAAACCCGGAGAATAGGGCGGATAAGAGAGCAATTCGTATCCCAATTCATGGATTTTCATGGATATTCAATTTTTCCCATTTTCTTCTCTAATCACGAGGTAATCTGCTATTTATTAATAGATGTCAAACAAAAACTAAAAGACCCAACTGGTTCAAATTTCTACAGGAGTCACCTGCTAAGTAGTGTGGTTATTTCATTTAATAGACGGGAAATTCAAAAAGTCACGGTCTTATTGACCTACCCTCGTATAATTATATATATAATTAAGAGATAATTTATTATCATAACAAATACAATATAACTACTAGTAACAATTTGATATACTAGGAAAATAAATTAAAATAATTGATTTTTTTTTAATATTTAGGTTGCTAAACTACAAGGCATTAAAGGTGTTTTTAAAGGCCTTGGAATAACAATGGCAAGAGAGGTTCCAGGATTTGCTGTTTATTTTTACATCTATGAACTTTTGACTCGCAGAACGAATGGAACTCTATCAACGTTTGAAATGCTTTTAGCGGGCGGATTTGCTGGAATGAGTTCGTGGATGGCTTGTTATCCCTGCGATGTGATAAAATCTCGTCTCCAAGCTGATATGGATTCTCGGTATACCGGTATTGTGGACTGTGTTAGAAAAAGTGTAAATGCGGAAGGGTTTAGGGTTTTTACCAGGGGCCTTGGGTCTACATTGATTCGTGCTTTTCCTACAAATGCCGCTTGTTTCACAGTTGTCACTTGGGTATTCCGGATAGCTGCATCTGAGAACTTCACCAAAGAAGAAAGTAAAACATCATCGCTCTCTCATAGTTATTTATTGTTTCAACAATTTTCTGTTCAACCACTTCTTTTAAATGACTACATCTCGTGTTCTTTTATAAGTGAATCCTATACAGAAACTCAATCGAATGACAATCCTGAAAAAGAAAACTTAATATATGAAAAATCACTAATCAATGACAGTCCGGACTGTGAAAATCAACTAAATGATATGAAAATTTTTGAAAACGATGATCTTTAATTTTCATATATATGTATATTACCTAACAAAGATAGGGATTCTAGATAATATGACTATTTTTATAAAATCTTTTCTTTTTATTCTTCTATTTATAAACAATCTTAAGATTTACATTTTAATACCTTTTAACTATTTTAATTATTTTCATCACAATGTCATTTTTATATGATCTTCATCAATTCTTATTTGTAAATTGTATAACTTATAAAAAAAATATTTTATTAATTATTGTTATAAGGTACTTGAATTAATAATGAGCGTTTCGCACAAGAGGCCGCCACTAGTGTATGTTTCAATATTCCAGTTTGCAATGTCTTCCCGCTAAAACCTAGTCTATGGTCGTCTTGAACAGCTTGTATCATTTGGTTGATACGTAAACAACAGTACTAAATATTGTTTCGAACATGTCCAATTTTGTACCAGATAAAGTGTTTTTGCGGAGAGTTCTTCTTCATTATTTTAATAATGAAGAAAAGTGCGACCGAGAGTCATCGAATCTTAGTGGAAGTTTACAACAAGTATGCTTTATCTGAACAATGATTTGGTTGCTTTAAAAGTGGTGATTTTGAGCTGGAAGACAAGGAACGGCCTGGTCAACCCAAAAAGTTTGAAGACGAAGAATTGGAATCACTACTCAATGTAGACCAATGCCAAACGCTTCAGGAGTGCGTTAAGCTGCGCACTGAAGCAAAAACGGCCGGAATTCGAAGAAAAGCACGACAAAGTGATTTTGCAGCATGACAACGCTCGACCACATGTTGCAAAGCCTACCTAGAAACACTGAAATGGGAAGTCCTACCACACCCGCCATGTTCTCCAGACATTGCTCCTTCGGACTATTACTTGTTCGATGACACATGGTCTGTCCCAGCAGAAGTTCACTTCATATGAACAATTCAAAAAATGGGTCGATGATTGGATTGCCTCAAAAGACGAGTCGTTTTTTCGAGCTGGCATCCGAAAATTGCCAGAAAGATGGGAAAAAGTAGTGGCCAGCGATGGACAATACTTTGGTTAATATGTTTGTAACCATTATTTGAAAATAAACCCGTAAATTTCGAAAAAAAACGCTCATTATTAATTCAAGTTCCCTATATATTAATGAAATCATAAAGATATGCTTGCTGAATGAAATCTTTAAAATATTAATAATCATAATAATACTTGAATTCTGTGATATTTTCAATAATATGGATTATTTTAATCTGTTATTCAAAATTATTGATTGAATTTATGATGGTTTTTATTATAAAATAAATAGCAAAATGATGTTAAAATGTAGTTTTTTTTCTTAAATTGTTAAAGATTTTCGAAACTTCTTAGATTTTATTTATTCATGAATATAACTAGAAATTAATTTATGTTATGTAATTTATTTAGATTTTATTTTCATATATATTTTTATAATTTATAAAAATGATGGCTCATTCTAATATTTGGTAGTTTTATATTCTTAATTAGATAATTAGTCATTAAAATAAATATAGTACAATAGTATTAAAATCTTAAAATAATTTTTATTATATATATATAGAGATCGCTTTAAATTATAAAAATAAAAACATATTCAATTTTCAATTTTATAGTGTAAAAAATAATAAATAAAAATATAATTTTATTTATTAGTAAAATATTCAAAATTGTATAATTTAAATGATTGATCATTATTCTTGATTGCTTTAATATAATAATTCCAAAATTTGAATATGCCAATACTGTTTTTTTCCTTTGCCTCTTACTAAATCTATACCATGACTGATAAACGATTGAAATAGCTTTCATTTAGATTAGACAAAATGTTTAGAGCTCACTCCAATTAAAATATTAAAAACTGAATATTTTAATAATTGAAAAAATAAACAAATAAAATAATTTTATTACTTTAGTTAAGTTGAAAATATTAAGACTAGAAATATCATTTTTCATCATACAGAGGTAATTTTTCATAAGATTTTTCGGAAATCTTTGGCGCAATAGGATTTTTGGAATAAAAATAAATAGAAAGAGAAACAATAAAAATTGAAACAATAGTATTAGTATAAATAGGAATTGCAAAAATAAGCCAACAAAGAATTGCTGTAAAAATAAATTCAATGGCACTAGCAAATATTTTTAAAATTGAATTTAAATTTTTCAAAAATAAACTAGTTGTAATTCCAGTAAGGGCATTATTAATAATAATTAAAATAACTGGTATCACAAAAATATGAGAGATTGATTGTTGACTAAATGATGATATCAATTCTCCTTTAAAATATAAGAGAGATACATTACAAATAATTGAATCTATATACATAAATATATTTTGTATGAAAATATGAACATTTGCACCCTTATCTTTGAGCAAATATTCATTATAGACTCCAGCGAAACAAGAACATAACGTCTAAAAAAATAAAATAATAGAAAAATTAATAAATTAAGAGAATTAATCAATTCGATTTGTTTTTTTAATACATTACCTGAATTAAAATCATAGAAAATCCCCAATAATTATATATTATAAAACTCTTTTTTCCAGACAAATCAAATAAAATTGAAAAATCAATCTGTTTGATCATACAACCAATCGTTAATAATACCAAAGAAAGCCATTGAATACTACTTAATTTTTTTTGAAATATAAGCTAAAATAAAATTAGATTTATTATAATTGTATATCTCACATGTATATCTATATATCGGTTATATTTTGATTTTAAAAACCCACATAATTTAGAAATTTACGAATATTTTATTTAATATTTTATTACTTACTTGATAAATAATTCCAGTAATAACAACTCGAAATTGTAGTAAAAGATAATAAGTTGTTGGATCAAATGAGGAAAGACTTATAAATGCAAGATTGTTATAAATACAGTATAAAAATGCAGGAATAAAATATAATATACACACTATAATAAAAAATAATCAATGTTCTGATGAATGAAAGAGAATTAAATCGATTTCTTACCATTAGAATTTAATTTAATATCCTTAATCATTTGTGAAATTGATTCACTGAAATATTTGAAAGAAAATTAAATATTTGTTATAGAATATTTTTAAAATAATTTCAATGTTAATAACAAAATTAAAAAAGAAAACCAAGTTAAATTAAACAATTTCCATTTAATCAATTATAATTTAATATATTAATATATATATATATATATATATAATTTATATATTGAAAAATTATAATTATATAAAATAATTAAATATAAACAAGTGATCCATATTGTACTTTTAAACTACTTTGGTTCTAGCATCAAAAAAACTCACTTTTTTAAATATAAACTAATTGAAATTAATAATTTCAAGAATTCAGATAATAGAACAACAGTAATTGTATTATAGTTATATGAATTTTTATCTTGACTCGCAGTAACAAAAATACCTGAAAATTTAAGAATTAAAATTTGACGTTCTATTTAATTTAATAAAAATTTACCTTGATTAATAAATAAAACGATATATGCAATAAAAATAATAGCACTTGTTTTAGTTGGAAATAATTCTCGGATAGGATTCAAAGGATTGGTTTGTTTCATTTTGGAAATTTTATTCAACCAATTAGATTAGAATAATTTTAGGTATATTCATTCATTCATATATCATCCTTTTGACAGGAAAGGAATGAGTGAGAAAATATAGATAAGAGATATATGCTGCCAATATATATATACTTATAAAACAAAAAAACATGTCAAATGACAATTGTTATTAGATAAGAAAAAGGATAGATAGGTAAATAAACAGAAGTGAACAGAAGGAAAAACTCGAATATTTGACATTCGAATTCCTCCTTCAGTGATGCCAATGTTTTTTTTGTAATGTTTAATTATTATTAAAGGATATATTATAAAAACAATTATATATACATATATAAGTTTATTTATTTATTTATTTAAGAATAATAATATTTTTTCATGATTGTAATTATTAAATTAGATTAGATTTTATAATTATTTGCGATGTTATACAAACAATTTATTGGAGAATCAACAATGGATTCAAATAGAATAATCAATCAAAAAGATATTTGTTATTTATTTTTAAATTGTAGAATTTATGAAAAAGAAAGTATTTCATATAGGCATAAATTGTTATATAAAAGTGAAAGTTGAAATAACAAGGAGGAACATTTTCATCCCATCGATCAAGTCCAATATTTTGATATATTAATCACCCCACTCCCAACCATGTATATAACTTATTTTCATTTTCTCACCTTATATATATCTTCATTTCCATAATGAATATCTTATATATATATATATATATATATATATATATAATTTTTGTGCCTTTTATGCGAGTATTTACTTTACAATTAAAAATATTTAAATTTTTATGAAACTGTTTCAATATCAAATTAAACTATAAACTATAAATTTATATATTCGTCAACTATAACTTTATCAATTTTTCTAATAAATCTTTATTTATTTTTTTTTATTCTTTTAAATTTATGATTAATGAAAGGGAGACGAATACAATATATTACAACGTTGATTGACTATGATTAAATTTTATGAAAATCCCAATAATTGTTTATCTAAATTGAGTCATTCAAATTGGTTTTAGTTAAAATTCTTTTTTTTAAATATTTATTCTTGCTTTAAGATTTAAATTAAATATGTATACAGAAGATCATCAAAATAATTAATAAAAATTATATATTATAATAAATTTTTTTGTTATTTGCATTTATTTTATTTTTTTAACATTAACTTTTATATTATGGTATGCCATTTTTGAAATTTTTTTAAAATTAATTAAATAATAATTTTACTAATTTTAACTCTTCTATTATTATTATTATTATTATTTTTCGATTTGATCTCACTTTTTCAGCATTGCTGCTGGAAAAGTTTCACCTATCCCTAATATAGAGTGGGGTTAGGCTCATTATAAATTATTATTATTATTTAAATAGGATCTTTTGTTATCATATGTTTTGATTTTTAAAGACAATTTTTAAAAATTATGCTTGATTTTTTTTTGTTTTTTAAACAATTTTAATAATAATAAGAAAAATTCAGATAATATTTTTTTAGGTTACATTTGCTATTTTTGAAATAAAATTATATCAGTGCTCATCTATATATATATTTATATTTAAATATAAATAATATATCATATAATTGAAAATATTTTCTTCTGCTAAATTACAATGAGTGGTGGGGATGCAGTTATTATTATTAACTAATATTATTTTAATTTTAACTTATCGAATTTCATAACAACACAATAATAAAATAAAATGTTTATTTATTTATTATTTAATTAAATCTATATAACCCATTCTATATATATTTCCATAAAAATTCCATTCATTCTTTTAAAAATATTTTCAAAATAAAAAATATAAATATAATTCGCGCCAATAGTAAAATGATTGAGGGGGGGGGAGATACTTTTTTATACGAATAATCTAACCAACCTAGTTCCTCAATTTTAAATATATCAATTGCTGTATTTGACCGAAGAGCTTCATTTAATTTAATTTAATTGGTACTACAATATATTTTAATTAATAATTCAATGACAATTGATCATTCTATTCTTGTTTAGAATTGAAAAAAACAAAATGGCAATGGCAAGATTATTAAAGGTAAATTAATTTTAAATATATTATTAATAAATCTAAAGAATATATAAAATAAATTCATTTTTTTTTAATAATTTATCTTGATATCTAGTCAAAGTTAAATTGATTAACCTCTATAATCATCTCTTATCATAACTTATATACATATATATTATGTGTTAGGGATTTATTAATAATAATTTAATCACATCTTATAAACTAATATCATATACCTTATATCATTTTTATATATTTTTATCTATATATATATGCATTTCTTTGTGAATCTAAATATTTTATTATATTTCAGTCAATTCATAGCATGAATCCAATTCGTACTTTTACCAATAAAGCATTTATTAATAACAATTGGGTTGATGCATCGACTTGTAAAACGGTCCCTGTTCTAAATCCTGCTGATTGTTCTCCATTAACCTGTGTACCTGATATGGAAATTGAAGATGTCGAAAAGGCCGTTAATGCTGCCCATTGCGCTTTTCAATCCTGGTCCTACACCTCACCGAAAGTAAAATTCCACTTTGAATTTAAAATTTCCTTTTAAATATATATATATATATATATATATATATATATATATATATTAATGATTTTATATATACTATTTTACAGGAACGTTCACTGAAATTGAGAAATTGGTTTAATTTGTTAGACAAACACAAAGATGAATTAACGGATACAATTGTTGCAGAAGCTGGCAAAGCTCGAAATGATGCTGCTGGAGAAGTCACTTATGGAAATACATTTATTGAATGGTATTCAGAAGAAGCCAGACGTATTAATGTAAATAATAAGAATAATAATCTAACTCTGACTCTACGGATCTTAAAAATTTTTGGCCGCAGTAATCCTCCTAATGTTCCTATCCTGAGCCATTCTCATCCAACTCCTATTTTCTCCCATCTATAAATAAAATATATATAGACTGACCATTCGTAACGTTTTATAAGTTAGTTTTAATCGTATCGTCGTTTTCTTGAAATATACGAATTTGTTCCGTTTTCGCATAATTTGAATGATTTTCAATTTAATTTTAATTGTTAGACAAAAATTGTAATTTGACTTGCGAACAATTTTTTCAAAATATTTCAAAAGAACCTCGTATATTAAATAAAATTATGCCATCAGAGAGAAGTACAATAGTGCAAATGATAAGTGATAATCTTATTTAAATAAGTACTCCTATTAGTTTAAAATATTATTAAATTATTATTAAATATTAGTTTAAAATTATTTCAATAAAATGATACTTTTCTATAATCATTTTACATTTACAGTTATGGTATTTTTTTGTTATTATAGTCTTACCTGCAATTATTTATTATATACAATACATATATTTCATATATAAAAAAGTTATTTATTATATATATCCTATATTCTGCTAGTATTATTGCTATTAATCTTATATTTGCATTAAAGCATATATTTGTTCGTATTTTTCATATTTATATTATCTATTTATTAAATATTGTTATTTACACCTATATATTTGCTCCTATTGTTAAGTGGTATTGTTATTTAATTTTATTTTTGCATATTTTTATAATAAATTTATACAAAAATCATATATTGAAAAAAAAAAAATTTGTCCCGTTTTGACCGGCTACATTTCTGGTCTATATATATATATAATAATAATAATGTCAATTAATCATCTTGATATATTAAAAATTTAATTCTATTTTTATTTGTCAGGGTGAAATAATAAATACCACCAATAATCGTGAACTCTTTTTATTTAAACAACCTATTGGAGTTGTTGCTCTGATAACCCCGGCAAGTATTTTTATATATTATAAATGATATATATAATAAGATATATTATTAATAATAATAATGAAAATTATATTTCTAGTGGAATTTTCCTTTAGCAATGTTAACACGAAAAGCAGGCGCAGCACTTGCTGCTGGGTGTACTTGTGTTATAAAACCAAGTGAGGATACACCTTTAACAACTCTATTAGCTGCAAAATTAAGTGTAGAAGCTGGTTTTCCACCTGGCGTAATTAATGTTATCACTTCGGGAAAAGAAAATACACCTAAAATTG
Organism: Labia minor; assembly: GCA_963082975.1. Classification (NCBI taxonomy): domain Eukaryota; kingdom Metazoa; phylum Arthropoda; class Insecta; order Dermaptera; family Spongiphoridae; genus Labia; species Labia minor. The sequence goes on along the minus strand of OY720348.1, from coordinate 43,108,510 downwards.
GCCGATATTTGTGTGAACATCAAAATATAGCAGGACTTTCTTTTACAGGTATATTATATTGATTATATTTCTATTGAAGAATTATAACTATATTTAATTTAGTTTTATTTTTTTTTTTTAATTTTAATAACAAATAATAAAAACATATCGAAGATAATGAATGATAAAATGTTATTTAATAATTTACTAGTACATAAATTGTTTTAATTTTATTTTTTTTAGGTTCTACACAAGTTGGTAAACTTTTATATAAACAATCTTCAGGAACAATGAAAAAACTTGGTTTAGAATTGGGTGGGAATGCACCTTTCATTGTTTTTCAATCAGCTGATGTCAATGTAGCTATACAAGGTGCATTTAATGCTAAAACACGAAATGCAGGTCAAACCTGTATTAGTCCAAATCGATTTTTAATTCATGAAAAACTTTATGATGAATTTATTGATAAGATTGCTACTTCCCTCAAAGGTATTTGTCTAGGACCTGGAAGTAATCCTCAAACAACAATGGGACCATTGATTAATCAATCACAAATCAATCGAGTATATAAAATTAATTTATTTTAAATTAAAAAAAAAAAACACGTGTATTTTTAATTTAATTATATTTATCTTATAGGTATCTACATTAGTAAATGATTCAATTAAAAAAGGAGCTAAACTTATTTGTGGAGGGCATACTTGTCCAGATATTGGCCCTTTGTTTTATGCCCCTACTTTAGTAACAAATGTAACTAAAGATATGCCACTGTTTCAAGAAGAAATATTTGGACCAGTAGTTGCTTGTGCAAAGTAAATTTCACTTTCATTTTGACTATTCACAATTATATTTTTAATTATTTACGTATATATATATGGCAAAAATGAAGACATTTCAATGTCATGTCGCCGGCATGTACCACCGGTGGCTTAAGCCGCCACATAAAATAAATAGACAAATTATGGAGCCGGCGGGAACGTATTAAATAAATAAATATATATCATTATATTCATTTGTATTTATGCTCTTGTTTTAGATTTTCGTCAGAAGAGGAAGCATTAAATATAGCTAATGATACTTCAGTAGGCTTAGCTGGATATATTTATTCTCAAGATATTGCTCAAGTGTGGAGAGTAACAAAAAAACTCGAAGTTGGTATGGTTGGAGTAAATGAGAGTATGATTTCAGCTGCTGAAGCCGCATTTGGTGGTGTTAAACATTCAGGATTAGGGAGGGAAGGTTCCCATCATGGCATTGATGATTATGTCCATATTAAATATATGTGTTTAGGTAACCTCAAAATGTAAGTTTCCCAAATAAAATAGATATAGTTAATGGATCATTAGTCTATATAATATCAATATATTTTTTTATCAGTTTATTTAAATTAAAAAAAATGATCCATATATTTCATTCAACTTGTTAAAAACGAGTTCACTATAAATCTATATATATATATTTTTTTTTTAAGAAAACATTTTATATTTAGACAATGAATAATTTATTTAAACCATAAATATGTTATGGTATATATAACTATATTCCTAATTATTGCATTTCTTGAGCTTACTGTTTTAGTATAATTTATCAAGAACATATATGAAATATATAAATTGTGTTAAATTTTTTCAATAAAAATAAAATTTATTTCTTATAAAATAACATATTCGGTAGTACAAAATAAATAGTAATGATTTATCTTAAAATTTAGAGAGAAGATAAATTTTCAATTACCAAACGAATTTATTAACTAATTTTTGTAGGAACTTAACATTCATCTATACATGAATATTTAAAGTGAATTTATATATGTCTAGTTAATATTAAAATTTTGATTGTAATATTTAAAATTTATATTATCAAAATATGCAAAAAAAACAAGAAAAAAAAACAACACAGATAAAAACATAGATATGTAAATGTATATTTATAAATTTATTTTCTGAATCAAAAATGTGAAGAACTCACTTTATTTTAGAATTTTGTTTATTGAAAAATTAACAGATATCCAGTTGGACTATCATATAAGTAAATCAATAATATAATATTTTCATAAAAATATTTATATTTATTAATAATTTTATTTGTATTATATGCACGTGTTCTCATTTAGGGTTTAAATAGTATGTCTTCCAATCAAAAAAATCGTTTTTGTCTTCCAAAGTGGCATGTGATATATATTAAAATATTATATATAATATAAATGATTATTGTATATTTGTAATTTATAGAATAAAATACAATATGTAATACAATTTTATTTTTGTTTTTAATAGTATTGAGAAATAAAAAGTAAATATTATTTTATAATTAATTCTAATTTAAAAATTTTAGATTTTTTTTTGATATTCATATTTTAAAACAAACAGTAATGCCAATAATTATATTCATGCTACATTCTTTGAAATATTTTTTTTAATTTTTCATTTATATATGCATAAATTTATTCAAAAACATTAAAAAGTTTGTTTATTTTAATAAATATTTATTTTTTAATTTGATCAATAATTCTACAAATATATTGATTTTTTTGTTTATTTCTATTTAATTAAAAAGTGATTAGAGATTAAAATTAACTGTAATAAGTTATAAAAACATAACTTTAATATATTAAATATCTGTAGATTATGTTGTCTTTTAAATAATATCAAAGTATTTGATTAATTATAAAAATTTAGAGTGAATATATTTTAAGAGTAAAAATAATATTTTAAAAATAAGATTTTATTTAAAAATTAATTTTTCAATTGGAAATAAATAAATTCAATAGACTGAATTAATGGCAAAACATTTTTGGTGAATGGATGTTTTTTAAATAATTTATATAAGATAATTTTTATTTAAAAATTTTGATAAAATGAACGTAGGAATTCATAAATAGAATACTAATGAAATAAATATATCAGTTTATTTCTATGCATATTTCAACAATAATCAGAAATTTTATTTCTAAACTTTTTTTCTAGCATTTTCAAATTTTTTTTTTTCAAAATTTATTATTTTAAAATATTTTTTTATAAAAATTTACAAGTGTTAACAAAAATAACAAAACAAAGTCCTTATTTTTATAATATATATAAATACATATATACATGTAATATATGTACGTATGTATTTGTATGTATATGTATGTATTTATATAAACACACATATTACAATTTCATTGTCAATAAATTTGTGATTTTTAATATTCTCGACAAGAATTAAACACAAAAAAGAATTTAGTATAATATATCATACTTAATTTTAGATTAGAACCACTTTTTTATGTCTCTTAATTATATTTTTAAAAAAATAATAAATTAAGAAAAAAATAATAGGGGTTTTTCATAATCAAAGTCGGTTGAATATTAAATTTTAGTAAAACTTGTAAATTATTTTAAACGTAAAATATATATAATAAATGGCCTCTGTCTGAACTGATTTATGGATATTAATTCAAGTCTTACCCTTTATCTTGGATTCATTCAAATCAAATTCATTGGGATATATAAATCTTATAGTTGGGTTCAAAGGAAATGAACTCAATTCATAAATATTATTTTAAATGACTTTAGAAGAAAGTATTTTATTGTATGCAGGATATCATGAATTAAAATTAAGACGAAAAATCAATTCTTGCTCTTCGAATGAAATTCATTCATTAAACAAAATATAAATAAAATATTAAATAAAAATAAGAGAACATATTATTTGTATTTTTTCTCCATAGAATTAATAAAAAAATTATTTATTAAGATCAATTATCAAATAAAAAATTATAGAATTTTATAATAAAATCAGCTAATTTCCCATAAAATTTTAGGGATAATTAAATGATAAAAATTATAATTTTAAAACTAAACAAAAAAACAAAAACATGTAAATGTGAGTAGTTTTATGAAATTTATCATTTATTTTAATTAAAATAAAATTATATAAAATAAAATCTAACCTTTTTCTTTTGTTTAAAAATATTTTTTAATTTTTTTTTTTAAATTTAGTAAATCTATTAAATTAAACAAACCCCTATATTTTGAAAGTATAATCGACAATTTGCTATAAGATTAAATCATGAGTTATTTACAACTAAAATTTAAGTTATATTATTTTATTAACTTTATGGACGTTTATTATTTAAGGCCTTCATTTGGTGTGATGAAATAAATATATTGTGAAATAATTATAACAAAAATTAAACTTAATCATGAATTAGATCTTGTTTGTGATTTTTTTTATTGATAATTATCGATAAAATAAAATTTACGTTGCTTTTGAAAATATTTTTTAAAATTTCAAATTAAATTTATTAAAAATAATGGATTGTTACTAATTATAAACTTCAACCGAAATTGATTAATGTTTAAATAAATTTAATAATAATCAGCATTTATTACTTTATGAGTTTAATAAAATAATTTTATACATGTTTTGAAGCTTTACTAAAATTTAGGTATCTAATTCTTGAGAAGGGGAAGCATCATCCTCCTCATCGGGAAACATCTCATATTCTTCTTCTTCTCCTTCCAATCCATCTTCACCTTCTTCTTGGTCATATTCATTATCATCAGCATCATCGCCCTCATCTTCTCCTTCATCATCATCTTCTTCACTAATAATATAAAAGTATTTAGTAAATTTTGTAAAAACTCATTTATATATAATTTTTTTTATACTAATACCAACCTATTATCTTCTACACCATTCTCAACCTCAATATCAGGTACCAGATAGTATTGTAAAGGGTTTGGCCACATATCATCTTTAATGACCTGAAAAAATTAAAATATTAATTTTATATTTTCCAAAGGTCTATAAAATTTCATAATTTAACAAATTAATTAGATTTAAAAGATTTCTAATATAGTATCGGATATAAACAATAATTACTTTTAAAGAAATAATCTAAAATTGATGAAAAATAAATATATATAAATAAAAACTATAAATAAACGAACTTTATATTATTGTATTTTAAATGTGATTTTTTTTTTATTCCTTATTGAATAATTTTCTCAAATTCATTTTGGCGCCTTTTCTTACATAACAATAAAAATTGTTTCCATCTCCTGGTTAAATTTTATTTAAAGAAAAAAATGCAAATATAAATAATAAGATTTAAAATGGTCTTGGCGAAATATTGTTATATGTATAAACCTCAAGACCACTCTAGCCTTAAATTTTGTAAAAATTTGTTTTCACACACCCAAGAGAATTAATCTTTTAATTAAAAATATTTCAAATAGTTGTTTATTCCAAAAAATTATAAAATAACATATGTACTATACTATAATAATAGTTAAAAAAAACTAATCACAAAAATATCTTACTTCGGCTACTTCATCGGCTAAAGGATCTACATGGTCACAAAACCAAGTAAAAAATGATTTTTCATATTGAGCTCGTCTTCTACCCTTCTGGGCCATTTTTACCAAAGCCTTTTTTGTTAAATCATGCCCTTCTTTCCAACGTATTGTTGTGCTCTGTGAAGCTGGATCTCCTATGAATAATATATATAAATAAATATCAGTATAAGAGTAATATTTATTTAGATTGACTTACCACTTTGTCCTAAATGAAACTCTTTGGTGAGTATGTTGTTTTCAAAAAATGGATTATCGTCAAAAATGAAATTTATTCTGAAAAATAATTACAAAAAAATTTTAAATTGTAAAAATGTCATCTCTATTTAATAACAGATTATAGTAGCACGAAGTAAAATAAATGAAGATTAATTATTAAGAATTACCTGTAGCCAGATTTAATATCTTCGAATTCCTCTACTTCTAATTTTGTAAGATAGTGTAAACAGTCTTCTTCTTCTTCATCCAGAATTGTGGAGATTTGTGGGTGGTTTACAAACTTGATCCGTTAAGGATAATAAAAAATAATTAAATCGAGAGATAGATGGAAATTAAATAAAAAGAAAATCACTAAATAATCTAAAGAATTAAGAAATTAGAAAAGAAGCGAAGAAATTAAGTTTTTAGTATTTATTCATTTTTAATGAATGAAGATGTTTTAAATAAAAAATATTTATAACATTGATTAAAATTAAATATAAATTGTAAAAGAAATGGCATTGGGTATCAATGGAAAATTATTTTAAATGGTTTTAATATGTTTTGATGAAAAAACAACAAACAAAATATGGCGGTTGAAAAGCATGTTCATTCCTACCTCCATCAAATTAAATAGTTAAATTCACTGATAGTAAAAAAAGGATACAGCTGTAACCCAAAAACTCGGGATTCTTTTTATAATGTCATTACGTTTGTCGAAATAAGGTTTCCTTAGTTTGTTGTATTTTTGCTCAACTTTTAATATTTCATCACTTGCTTTTTCGTTCAGAGCATCAATCTCATTTTGGCATGTGTCGATTTCTTCAAGTGCCTTCTGTGTTTGCTCATCGTAATCCCGATTAGCCTTCTCGTCTGATTCACTCGGCTCTGTTTTACGCATTTTTTTGGGTGTTGGGCCAGAAGACATGATGCAAAATTAAAAAAAATGTGTTTTAAAATAAAGAGAAATTTAGTGTTAAGAATGTAATGTTGAAATGAAAGTTTGGCTTGAAAATTTCCACAGCAATGGTAAAGAGCGCGCTACTAGGTCCAATTTGAAAAACATAAGCGGAGATTGGTTGAATGAGTTCCAAACTAGCCAATCGGCTTAGTTGTTGTCTAACGCTATTGTCCTAGCTTTTCCCGATATGCCCTCTGATTCTTAGATACAAAATCAACATGGCATCTGGAAATGTGAATAAGTCCGAGCCAAGTGAATATTGTGAACATGCACCAACTCAAGTGGAAATTAATTCTCCAGATGAACAGGAAAATTCATATCAACCATATACTAATAATTTGATGTCAGATTTGAGTTGGAAACTTAGTGAAAAACGAAATCAAAATAGTTTTCGTAATTTACCTGGTTATTTATCAACAGCGTCATCAGTGGAATCCTTTGATTTAAATAAGGCAGATATCCATTCCAGAGATCATCTAGATAGTCTTGATTTGAAAAACGAAGAGTCTAGAAAACGAAAGCGTGTTAATCACGATTACCGAAAATTATCAAAATCTGGTTATGTTGATGATGCAATGGGCAGAAGATATTCTTCGAGTACATCAGAAAGCACATCTGAAAGTGATTCTCCATCTAAAATAACACAAAACAAAACAAATTTTAAGAAAAATGAACCTAGTTCAAGTGATAGTTTTCCTATTTCATCTGTCAATGGCACTCCAAATGATTCACTCAATTCAACTGGTATGAAAATAAATTCATCCTGTTTTATTTTCATAAATTTTAATTATTTTTCTATATTAAATAATTAATAATCATTTTATTATAAATAAAGAAATTATTTTTACAATCATAAGTCGTTGAAATATAATAATTTGCAAATAAAGAAATCTTTATTTTAACATACCAATATTTGATTCTATTAATGAAAATTATATTAGATTAAATTTCATTTAATTGATTTTAAATATATTTCAGATTCAACTTCAAAAAGACATATCGAGCATTCAAAGAAACATAATAAAAAAAAGAAACATCGAGACAGGGATAAAAGTAGGAAAGATGTTAATAAAATACATAAAATATTTAAAGAAGAACCACTTGAAAAACCTTCGGTAATTATTTTTATTGCTAATTCTATTGTCAAATTCAAGATACGAACTAAAATTTTTTATGGAAGTTTTGTTTTTTGATATTTGACATTTAATAATAGAGGAATAATAGAATTAATTATTTATAATATGAAATAGATTTTTTTGTAAGATAAAAAAAGATATCTTGACATTTTTAAGGTATATTATTTTAGGTCATTTATTTAAAGTTTATATTTTCATAAAAATTATCTATTTTTTTTAATTCATTATCAATCTATTCATAATTTTAAAAATAAACATTTCAAAAAGTAATAAATATTTATAAATATCTTTATCTTTTTCTTTTTCTTGTATAATAAATATATGTATAATAAATATAGTGATGAAAAATAATATTGAATCAAAATTTTCTTAAGTTTATTCTTAGATATCTTGTTTAAATAAAATTTAATCTTATTTTACTTAATATTTCTATATAGATTATTTTTTAAATAGTATAACGTATTACTATAATATTAATTTATATTATATATATATATTTTGATATCAAATAACAATTTTGAAGAATTATTATTTAATTTATTTTTTTTAATATTTTATTATTCAGAAAACAATTTTTCAATTAATTTCATAATTTATTATATTATTTATATAATTTATTTATTTATATTATTACATCACATTCTTTAGAACTCATAGTTATTGATAAAACACATTAGGTGATGTTTTCTTTTGACTGGCTTTCTACTATTTGAGATCAAAGAAGCTCGTGGATCAACAAGTTTAAGAAAAAGATTTTGAAGAATTCTCATTATTCTTGATTCCTGAAGAAAATAATAAACAAATAATCATTGAAAATCCTTGCACACATTCAGGAAGAAAGAAATATAATTATGTTTGTTTGTTTGGTTTTTTAATAACCATATCAAAAAAAAAAAAATGGTAAAACAATGTAGCCTCTCCAAACTTCAAACTAGCTGTTGCTTTTTTCATATTTTAGAATTTTTACAGAAATAAAGATCAACTATCTAAGTCATTTATCGCAATTTGTTTAACTCATAGCTACACTTCAGTTGTTTAGAAAATTTAAATTTTGTAATTATTTAAAAAAAAAACTAAATAATAAAATTAGGGTTTTTATTAATAAAATAAGTTGAAACTCTTTTTAACCATACCCTTAAAATTTAAGCCTTTTTTGGGTTTGAAAATAATTAATATTAAAGAATAATGTAGAATTTTATATTTTGTTTTAAAAAGTCATCTTGTATATTTTTGTATTGATTCTATGTTATTAAGTAATTGAAAATTATTTTATTTCCTTTTATTCAGGTGACTTCTCTTCAATATGAAAATCACAATATGTCTATCATTCAAAACTCAACTATTCAACAAGAACTACTCTCAGAAAATGCTACTGAGGATTTTTTAACTCATAGTACAATATCAAGTGACTTACAAGAAAATTTTTCAAATGAAATTAGTGATAATAGGACTCTATCTTATAATTTTTATTGTGAAAAAAATAATATTTCATATAATGAATTTCCTCTTAAGTGTGCAAATAATGATGAGACAGTTGTTTGTGATGAAACAATAGAAGAAGCCGATTCTAATATGTTGACTGTGATTCAAAATCAAGACATTCCTTCTCCATCTAGTGATATATTGGCAACCGATCCTTGTGTAGTGAAACAAATATTAGGTGAAAATCATTTAGAAAATTTTAATGATAATAATCATCTTCCTAGTCGGACTAACTCCTTTTCATTTTTAAATACACATTTTATACCAAAAACATCCTTACACCCTCCTCCTAATGCAGTTGAAAAGCCTTATTCTCAATCAACTGAAGAAAATAATATTCCCTGTGAAACAACAAATTCAACATCGAGAAACGCTTCTCAAGAAACAATTTCTCCATGTACAAATGATACACTTCAAAAAAATATTGATGATATTAATATTAAAAAAGACATTTTAGATAATTCAGACAGTCATTTGGATGAAAATAATATTATTTCACAAAATAACTTAAATAATATTAATGAAGTTCAAAATGATAATCAAAGTAAATGTAATTCTATAAAAGATTTTGATTCGAAATGTTCTATAAAAGTAAATATATTTTCAAAATCTGTGATGAATGAATTCATTGAGCAATATAATAAATGTTCGGGCCTTAAAGCTGACTCAGGTGATACTGATTTGAAAAGTGAATCACTAATGAATTCTAACCAAAAAAATAATGTAACAAACAATAGTTTGGATCTGAAAAATTCAAATATAAAGGAGGAGAAATGTGATAATAACACCAAGGATAAAATCAATCATAAATCTTCTAGTAGACGATATGAATGTTCTAAATGTTATAAACGTTCCAAAATCAAAAGAGCTAGTATTGGTGTACAATGTAGAAGAGATAAAACAATTGATAAATATGTGAAAATGGGCTCACCAGATTCAACAATCTGTATGGGTTCGAAAATTGATTTTCAAATCAAACATTATTCTTTACCTAGACCATTGCCTTACCTTCAACCTGGACTAGAACATTTAAAATATGGACGATTTATAAGAATCGAAACTTATGCTAATGGAGGAGCAACACTTGTACATATGTATCAAGATGAAATTGATTGTTTAAATAAGGATCAAATGGAAGAATTAGCTCATGAATATTTCAAGGTAATCATTCTCCTATATTCATTAATATTTTTATAAAGTAATTCTTTATTTGTTTGTTTGTAAATTTAAAATTTTTTAAAAAAATAATAAAGTAAATTAAATCATTTAATAATAATAGTAATTTCTCCTCAAAATCAGTTGTTTTTTGTTTGTTTTTTTTTTGAAATTTTTATATAGAATTATGTTATTTTGATAATAATATTGTATTTGTTCTATTATGAAAGATTGTATTTGGAGAAGATGAAAAAGGATACGCTCACCATGTTATGGGCATCGTCCATGATGCTGCCACTTATCTTCCAGATCTTTTAGACCACATGGCGGATAATTATCCATCTCTTACTGTAAAAAATGGAGTTTTAGGCAGAAATAATGATATAGAAACGACAACTATGTCCCAATATCGAGATCAGGTAATTTAAAAAAAAAACTCAAATATATTTTATTTGTTTAGAAAATTTGGAGGTATTTTTAAATATTTGATATATATTTGTTTATTTTTTAAGGTATGTCGATTTTATGCTAATGGAACCGTACGATATGGACCATTACATCAAATAAGTTTAGTGGGTCGTGTACATGAAGAGGTTGGTGGCTTTTTTCCAGATTTCTTAAATAGACTTGAAGAGAATCCTTTTCTTCAATTGGTAAGTTCTTATTATTATTGCTAATTGAAATAAAAGAAAAAAAAATATGATTTTGAATATATTCCATACTTCTTAGACAATGCCTTGGGGTCCATTATCTGTTGTAAAAATGCAAACTCCCCAGGAATCTAATGATGGACCTATTTTATGGATAAGACCAGGAGAACAATTAGTTCCTACAGCAGAGATTTCAAAAACTCCAATAAAACGTCGCAGGTATTATAATAATAATTTTCTTTTAAATTCTAAATCAGAGGTTCCCAATCTTTCCCGGTTTGTGGTTCCCTAAATAATCTGATTTTTTCCGTGGCGCCCTCAATACATCAGATTTTTTTCAAATTAAATTAAATTTTTGACTTTCTTGAAAACTTTCCTTTTTTAAAAGCGATTACCCATTTAACATCGAAAAATTAAAAACTTATTACTATTTTCCTTGGGATAATATAAAATATCTAATTGGCGGTGCCCCAATGACGGCAAAGCGGCTCCCCTGGGAGCCGCAGTGCACACTTTAGGAATCACTGTTCTAAATGATAGAATATCCAATTTTATTTAATTGATTGAACCACTTTTTAAAATTCATTTATTTTTAACTTTTAAAAAATTAATTTTTTTATTTCAGCAATAAATTACAATATAAATCAATGTTTGAATTATTAAAGTATTTTATAAAAATATATTTTTCTTTTAAGGACGGGTATAAATGAATTAAGGAATCTACAATATCTTCCTAGACTTTCAGAAGCTAGGGAATATATGTTTGAAGATAGAACAAAAGCTCATGCTGATCATGTTGGACATGGGTTAGATAGGATGACAACTGCTGCTGTTGGTAAGAATTATTTGAAAATATTTGTGTTTTTATAATAATCAATTGTAATTAATATACTTTTAAATTCTAAAAATAGGCAACAGTTTTATTCAAAAAGTTTTAAAATTAATTTGTCTCTTTCTTTTTTTTTTATATAAATTTTAAATGAAATTAAAATATAATTCCTATTTTAAACTTAGATTTTTTTAAATCAAATTGTAAAATTCATATACCTATACTATATAAATCAATACAATATCAAAATTATTATATTTTTAGGTATTTTAAAAGCAGTTCATGGAAATCAACCCAGTGAATATAACCGTATCACTAAAGATGTAGTAGCTTTTTATGCTGGAGATTTTCCAGAATTAGTAGAAAAACTTCAATTAGATCTTCATGAGCCACCCATTTCACAGGTTATTTTTTTTCAATGTTATTTTTATGATAAATTTATTTAAATAAAAAAAAAAGATTTGTTTTTGATCTATTTTATTATTTTTCTTTAGTGTGTCCAATGGCTTGAAGATGCAAAATTAAATCAACTAAGACGTGAAGGGATTAAATATGCTCGAATTCAATTGTATGATAATGATATATATTTTCTCCCTCGAAATATTATCCATCAATTTCGTACAGTTTCTGCTGTAACTAGCATTGGTAAGATATTCACTATTACCTATAAATTTTTAATTATCTAAAGCTAAGTAAAAAAATTGAATTTATATAAATTTTTATTTAAATTATAATTTTAAATTTAAATAATTAAATTATAAAATTGAATCCAATCCTTCTTTTAGTTAATTTTATATTTATACTATTGTTAATTTAATAAGACAGTATTTTAAAATTTTATTTTATTTTTGTTTTCAAAAACTTAAATTTACTTTTCTATAAAATAAGTTAATTATTTTAAATATAATAAAATAAACATTTTCATTATTTGGTATAAATTTTCTTATTGTTTTTTATAATTCTTGATGATAAAATTCTAGTTTTTTTTCTTTGGGTGATCAAGGAATTAAGGCCATTAAAACATTACGACAGATAATCTAATAGAAAAATATACAGATAGATCTACAGGTGGTAGACTAGGAGTACTTGAAATAAGTTGGATAGTGATTAGTTGTCGGTGATAACACCGTTGTTTCAGCCTATTAATATACTCTTTTTATTTTTAGCATGGCATGTGCGATTAAAACAATATTATCCGGACACGATGAATTTGCAAGATATGAAACATTCTAGAGTTGTTACTGCACAACATCATTATAAAGAAAAAAAGAATCTCGAAAAAGCTTGTGAAACATCCAAGAAAGAAATTATCCGAGATGAATTTTATAAACAAGATAAATATAAAAAAGACAAAGAAAAGAAGCCTGAAGAAAAATCATTCTCAAAAGAAAATGAAGAAAAACATAGACATTCCTCTCATCATTCAAAAAATCATGATAAATATAAAGATGATAAAAGAAATAAACGAAAGGATTCAGAAGATGATAGTAAACATCGTAAAAAAAGTAAAACGGAACATCACAGTAAAGATAGAGATGGTAAATATGATTCAAAAAAATCACCATTAAAAGAAAATACTTCACATTCAGAAAATGAAAAAATTAAAGAGGGATCTGATAAAATCAAAGAAGATAAAAAACAAATATCTTCCAACTCATCATCAAAAGAGAAAGAAGAGAAAAGAAAAAAGAGTGAATTTGACGAGAAAATAAAACAAGAAAAGAAAAAATCTGAATCACGAGATAAAGAGAAAACCAAAGAATATTCTGACAAACGTAAAAAACAACAAAAAGAGCATAAACATGATAAGGAAAAAAGACATGAAAAGTCCCACGATAAATCTCACAATAAAACACCTAGAAAAGAAAATGAAACCAAGAAGGAAAGTAATGTTAATAAAATTAATAAACATAAATCAAGTTCGAAAAAACATGAAGATGATTGTAAAAATGTAAAGACAAATAACTCTGAAAATAATGATGAAAATCCAAAAATTACCCTGGAGGAGTCACCTAAAAACAATAAAGAAGAATCTGTAAACATAAAAGAAAATGTTGTTTGTGATTTAACTAAAAAACTCGCAGCAGTATCTACTAAAGAAACTGTTCCAGATAATTATCCAAGACAAATTAATAGTTTTAAAAAAGATGACCATAAAACTTCAAATGTTTCTAAAAAGGATAATGTTAAAGTTGAAAATCAACATGTACATCAACAAGATTCTGCAAATATCCTTGATCAAATTATGGCAAGTATGGATTCTGTATCAAAACTTAGGGATGAGTAATTAAAAAAAAACGAAACAAAACAAAACAATAACTATTATAGATTTTCAATTTAATATACCGATGCAAATCTATTTTTTTATTATTCTTATATCATTTAAAACCACAAATTTTTACAATTGTAATATGGGTTAAAATTTCAAAAACTACACATTTTTATTTATAAGGAATTGTGTCAATTAGAAGAATTTCTATTTATACTAAATATTTTATATAATAGATTAATATATTTTTAAATATTAATTTCAGTTTTTGATTTTTCCTATTGTTATAATTATAACTAATTAACTAAAATTCGGTCATTAAAATAAAAAAGAATTCTTCAATATATATCTCTATCTATAGAAATAGATATATGTGTATTTGATAGAGAATTCCCTTTCCTATATATATATATATATATATAAGTTGGAATTTCCTTTAAAATAATGTTTTTTTCGTTTTATATAGTTCCTCTTTGAAAAACTAATTTTATTTATTATATTTATTTTTTTTATTAATCTTTACTAAATGTAGAAAAATTGGCACTCCTAAAGAGGGAGAAAAATATAAAACTCGATAAAAAAAATTTCATTAATTTTTTTCAAATTATATGAATAATATAAATATTTCAATGATTTTTATGATTTTTGCTTTATCAAAATTCTAAAATTACAACTCTTTAATATATATATTATTAAATAAGTTCTATTTTAATTATTAACAATCAATATTCATATTTAAATAGATATATTAAATACAGGCTGTGTGTGGTTTTTTATAATTTTTCTTGTTAATTTATTTCCTATTAATAAATAATATAAAGAAATTGTTAGAATTTTTTATAAATATATATTTAAATTTATTATTTATTCTTATTATTTTATTTTATTTTTTTTTATTAAAAAAATATTTCTTTTTTCAATTATTATTATTAATTATTATTATTATTATTTCTTTTTTTTGTCCTTAATTTTTGTTTCAATTGTAACCAAAAATATAAAATAAATGTAACACATGATAATATTATCTAAATTGTGCAAATATTAATAATAAAAGTTAAATTTCTACTACCAAAAAAAATTGATTAATGTAGACACTTTGGCTATACAATACACGAAAATCCGATCATAAAAATATCACATTTCAGTTATATTTCATTTAAATAATTCACAACTTGATTAATATATCAATCGACAAATCATCACTTTTTTATCAACACAAATCAAAACTCATCATTATGATGTGAATTTTTTTATTAAGATAATATATAAGTATAATTAGTTCAACATAATACTTTACTTTATTAATAGTCTACTTTAATAGACTATCCCAGTTGTAATTGCTCTCTTTTTATTTATTTCCATTTTTATTATAATTTTTTTTAGAAATAAATAACTATCAAATTTTCCTTTAATATAATATACAGAATTTTATTATGTTTTTTTTTGTAAAATGTATAATTTCAAGTAATAGAATTTGTAATTGCGTTGTATATTATATATATATATAACACACATAATTTGTTTAATATACACTATCTAATTACAAACAATATGTCCATTGTAAATTGATTTTTTTTTAAAGAAATGTGCCTTCAATAATAAATCCTATTATTTAAAATAAATTTAGTTTATTTATGAAATTATTTGCAATGACAATCTGATCTAAAAGGAATGTTTTAATAAATAACTTTTCAGCTAAATTATGAAAATATTTATTTCGTATTATTATTATTATTATTATTATATATTATTCATTAAACTATCATGTCATGAAACTATATAATAAATATGATTTAGTTCAGTTTTGATTAAATTATATTTATTTATTTATTTTTTTTAAATTGAATCCAAATAAATTTGCATCGGTACCAAATAATCATGACTTATTCTTTCAAGAAATTTTATAAGTTGACAAGAATTCAAATTCATATATGACTAGTTCATTTTTTAAAAAAAAAAAAACTTGCATATATTTTAAATTGGTTAATTTCATTCTAATACTATTTTTATTAAAAAAAATTATTAAATAATATTAAATAATTTATCAAATTTCTTACCAGAATCAGTCTCTAAATATTACAATAAATTTTTATTTATTTTTAATTTTTATTATTTAAAAGTATAAAAAAAAAATTTACATATATTTTCTTTGGTTATACTAAAATCCAAGGAATAACTTAATATAAAAGTTATACCTACAATTTATTTTAAATTTTTATTTGTTGTACATATATAACCTTCATAATTTTTTTATTCTCATATAGTGAAATATCAAAATTTAAATTTCATTTTTTTACAACAATATCTATAATTTTATTATTGAATAATTTGAAAATTAACCGAATTATATTTAGTAAAAATCCAGGAAAATATTCAACTAAAATAATTAATCTTTAATTTTTCAATTTGATGAGTATATTATATATATATATATATATACATTGGGTGATCGGTTAACGAACATAATCCGTTCCAAGACTGTTCGCTATCTGAATTGTTCGTTAACCGATCATCGATTTGCCATAGATTTTTATGTAAAATCGATTAATTTTTTTTAGAGACCCTAAACATTAAATTAAATAAGTTGGAGTGTCTCCACTCGACTATCTCGCAATTTGATTTGGATTAAATAACATATATTATATTTAAATTAAAAATTGAATTAATTATAAATTAAAATTAATAGATAATATTTATTAAACCAGCGCATGTTTGGCTCTTTGTCACGTCACGTGTTGGCGCTTGATTGTCAGTCAACATGTTAAAAATCAATTTCGGTACTTTTAGCGATTTAATCAAGCTGAAATTCTATATATAGCAGTTTTTTACAATCTTTAATCAAATGAAAAATTATCAAACATATTTTTATTTTTATTTTTACGGTCATTTTAGAGGAAAAAAATCAAAACGTAGGTAATGACCCTCTTCCGGTTGAGCTACATTTCTCAAAAGTTGATAGAAAACTACGAATTTTGAATAATGCCCGTATACCAAATTTCATTATTCTAGCTCAAACCGCTTTTGCGTAATCTTGTCTACATGCACACACACACACACATTTTTCTCAACCTTAGTGAAAATGACTCAGGGACCTTCAAAACGTATAAAAACATCAAAATCGAAAATTTTCATGATCGCATTACTATCTCTGGCGAGATAGTAAAAAGGATGCATATGTTTTCTATTTATTTCAATAAATAAAACATACCTATAATTTTGCACTTTAATCAATCTGTTTATAAGGCGTTAAAAACATATCTAAAGTCGATTGCTCTTTTCTTTTTTTTTTAAGGATATTTCGAATATGGGTAATAGCATTATCATTATAGATATCTTCAGCCCTACTCGGTTTAGTTCGTTGTCCGAATATGTATTCGGTGTTCGAACATAAAAATCTTTCGTGGATGTGTTCGTTATCCGATTTGTTCATTGTCCGAACTGTTCTTTAACCGATCACCCACTGTATATATATAGATATTTTAATTTATAACCCTATATATTATTCAATATTCAAGATAGTTATTGAAAACATTAATTTACTTATATGTTAGTAATTCTCATGGCAGTGACTATTGACTTATACTTTATAATATTGGATACTTAATCATCATTTCTATTTAGTGTAAAAAAATTGAATTTTCATATATTTTATTATCACTCTATTTATTTTATTTGTACAATTTATAATAGAAAAAATTCGTTATAGAAAATTATTAAATTATGTATAGTAAAATTGATTTTCTTAATAATAAACATGTTAGGTGTTATTATGTTTTATAGGAAAAAAAGTTAGGTCCATATTGAATATAATTTAAAAATTCAAAAGGACTATTTGTGTAGTTTACTATGATTGTGTTTTATTTGGTTATAAGGTAATCATGAAAATATTTTGATCATGTCCATTTTTCAATATATTATTTGATGAATTGAATAATATATTTTGTGTAAAATAGATTAATCCTTAAAAATACTTTTATTTTTTACATATTGAAAGAATGCAAAATAATTATTTGTCTAGTTCTTACATTCCCAGCCAGAACGTCGACGTCGATTAGACGTCTAATCGACGTCTAGATATATATTTTCATTTCATTATCAACATTCTACTGTGGACAACAAACTTTTATTCACATTTGTTAAACAGAACAAAAGTAAACTTCACAATAGCTCTTTAGAATTTATCACAATCGATTATACAATTAATTAGTATTATAATCATATTTTCTCCTTTACACATTATATTTTTACATTTTTCTTTACATAAACTATTAGTTTGTTATATTTTGATTAGAATATCCGTAATATCCCTTTATTTATTTTTTGAATGGATTACTTTCCTGGGAAACTTGAATATAATTACTTAGCTAGATTTGATATGATATTAATTAACAGTGTGCTGATTAACAATTTTTAAACGCCTAGGCAATAATTAAAAACTTTTTTTAAATTAACACTCAACAATAGACAATCAAAGATTTCAAAATCTAAGATATATAATTATGTTACAACAGTCGAGCCACCTGAACATCACTAAATGTAATTCTCATTTTATATCTATATCTATAAAGACATAGGTATAAATAAATATAAACCAAACCCCACTTTGCTTAATTTTATTTCTTAAATTATTATTATTACTTATAAGAAATTTAACAAAAGTATTATATAAATCTATAAAGTCATTATATTTTTCATTATTTATTTATTATTTTTAATAATAATTCCAAATATTAAAACTATGAATTATATATATATTGTATTCATTTTACTTTTACATGGTTAATTAATTATTATAACTAAACAAAAACAAATATTTGTTAAATAACAAATCATTTTTATATCTAAACTAAAATGTTTTAATTTAAACAACAAGATAGTTTCGATATTAAAACAAATTTTTTATTTTTCTTAAATTTATTATATTTAATTTGGAAATATAATATAATTTTTTTTTTATAAAATAATATAACAAATGTTTATTTTAATAATTATATTATATATTAAGATTCAGGGCCGTCCTAAGATTTTCGGCGCCCGTGGGCTCCTAAAATTTTGCGCCCCTTTTCATAAGAAATTACACAGAATGGTTAGTAAAAATATATAAACCAATAAAAAATGCCGCCCCAGAAGGCTTGCGCCCTAAGGCTATAGCCCAATTAGCCCTGTGGTTAGGGCGGCCCTGTTAAGATTTGTATAATATAAAAATATTTTCATTTTAAAGATTGTTGGTAGAAACAAAAAGAAAAACATTTCTTGATTTATTTATATGCTTTGAAAACAACCATTTATATATATATATAATATACTAAATGATAATTATTAATTTCATTTTTATTTTTTTTTTAAATTAACTTTCATCAATTTTTTGTATATGTCATGTAAATAATATTAACAATTAGATGCACACTTATTTTTAAATTTAGGGCAAATATTTTTATTATTTCTTGATTAAAAAGAAATATTAATAATAATAATAATAATAATAAAACATTAATAAGAGTATGTACACTTAAAAAATAATTTTTAAATTATTGTAGATATACTATTTTACTATTGATTCTGTCCTTATGGCTAAAACTGAGTGCCTTTATTTAACAATCTTAGGTCATATATACTAAACCAAATCTACCTAATAAAATTTTTTTATTTAATTTTCATGATACATATATATTAATACACTTTGCTTATTTATTTTATGTATATGTAAATATAAAGTGGAAATAGGATTTATTTTATGAAGTAAATAAATAAATATATGAGAAACTGGAAATAGAAATATTAAATTAACCTCTAAATATATGTATTTAGATTTTAATTATTATTTTTTTTTAATTATTATTATTATTATTTCTCATTTATTTATATTTTTTAAGTTATATTTTAAGAAATATTATTTCTATATTAATAAAAATTTTAGAAATATTTTAAATGAAAAACAAAAGTATACAATAAATTTAGCTTTATATACCTGCTGTTGATAAAATATATTTCTTAAAAAGCACTAAATATTATTATTTATTTATATATTTATTATAGAAATGAACTTAGAGAATTTTTTTAAAAGGTGAAATGAAATAGAGAAATTAGTTTTTATTAATTTTATTATATTTAATTTTTTCTAATTTTATTAGACAAAAAAAAAGAAAGAAAAAATTGAACATTAAGTTAGATAAATCTCTCTTTTTTGAGTCTAATCCAAAACTAAAATTATAACACTTCATTTGTCTTTGATTTTTTTTCTTTTTATGAATGTAGTCATTTTCTGTTCTAAACTACACTCAATTAAAAAAACCTAAACATTTTATTTAATTTTTAACCGATAGAGCTTAAAAATATCTTTAAAAAAGGAAAAAAAAATATTCATTATATATGTATAAAGATTTTATATAAAATATAATATTTATATTTTTCTTTTATTATTTTGTAAAAATTAAAAATCTGTCAATTTAGTTAATACTCTGGTGTGAATTATTTTATATTTATATTTTTCTTATTTCACAATTACCTTCATTTTATAATTCATATCTATAATTATTTTTCAATCTAATTTAGAAAATAATTATGAGATTATCCACTGGAATATTTTAATTTATTTTTATACAAATGAATGTATCCATTTCAATTATTGAATATTCAATGTATATAATATTTTGTTTTCGATATATTTTCATTTTATCTTTTAGTTTTTGAATTTATTTATAATACAAAATTACATTTAAAGAAATCCATATAAAAAATAAAATTAAAAAGACAAATCACACTATAATTATCTATTTCTTAATATAGTTTTCTCCATTGTATTTTTTAAATGTTAAGGGTGGTTCATGACTTATAGCTAGACGAATAGTTTCAAAGTATTTGATATTAAAATTTTTCACAGAATATCCTATTCATAAAATAAAAAAAAAAATACTATCCACACGTACTTCATTTGTATTCCTTAAAATGTTCGTATATCGAGTATTTATTTTTATTTTTCAAGATTTAATTGGGATGAGGTAAAATAATTAAATCCTCAATTTTCGTAAAATAAAGTTTAAAGATCTTTTCAGAACAGTACAGACAACTATATCCTCAAAAATTGTTAATATAGTCTGTTAATATAGCCTGTTATATCAATTAGGTGTCCTATGATCATTAGAACGGGTCCCATCATCCTTTACCTTGATTTTCTTGATCGGAGGCGCTACTTTTTATCAAATAGCTTCCCAATTGACTCCGTCTCATAGACCCCAGCTAGAGAAATTATTTTACCAGGCCCGGGACTTAAACCCGGGACCACGAGACTGTATTGAGAAAATATTCCTTACTTATATATGGTTAATTTTTATTCTTATTATTTTCCCGATTGTGTTTTAAGTAGTTAATGACTTTAAGTGACGCGAATAGTTTCAGAGTACTTGATATTAAAATTTTTCGTAAAAAGCAAAACGAACTTCCATGAGAATAACGGATTATATAATATATTTCAAATATAGTTAGTTATGAAATTGCGGTATTTGCGATGGGGGGGTTCGACAAATGTGAGGAAAGACTAATGAAAAATTTATTGGGAAAGGTAATTTCTCCGGTCTGGTGGGTATACCAAGGGAACGGTCAAAAATTGGACCAAGAGCAAGAGAATTTGGAGAAGATAGGTTAGGGTTAGAGGTTGGAGGGTTAAAGGAATGTTGTGGCCAAGAACTTTTGAGTTTAGTAGAGCAATTTTAAATAAAGACTAAATTAAATGTTTAAAATTCTTTGTCAGGGTATTGAATGCTCAAAACCAGATTTTATATAATATAGTATAATCTTATTATTATACAATATAAATTATTAATTCTTTCCACACATTTAATAATTGATGAATTTTTATTTATATTTATTTAATATTGAAGAGAAATAGAACTTATATAATCGATTATTTAATCTTGATTAAATATTAAAAATAAAATTTACTTTTAATCCATCTAATTTTATGATTATATTCATTACAATGATAAAAGAAAAGAAAATGTACAATTAACAAATTTATGTTTCATCATTTTCAAATTATAATTTAATAATAATTATGATATTATGGATAGAATAGATAGTATAAGGTTGTATTAAATATATATTGGAATGAAAAGTGTAAATTTCTTGATGTGAATAAGAGATAAAAGATTATTATATTTTAAAAATAAGCAAATTGATTATGAATAATTCAACAGAATGAAATTTTTTTTTTTTGGTTTAGTTACAGACTCAATTTTGATTTTAATTTCATTTTAAATTATAAGAGGTATTTTTTCTAAGATATTTCAAATTGCATCTAATTGTTAATTGATTGTTATTTTTATAGATCAAATATTCGAACAACAATCAAATTATTTCAAACAATGCATTGTTATTTAATATTCATAAGAGATGATAAATATGAATTGTATATCTATTCTATAATCTATGATTTTCAATGTTTTCTTAATTATTTTCTTATTATTGTACTGATAGAATCTTCCCTAAAATACTGAAAGCAATACTGCGTATACACAATCACAAAGTTTCAATTTCTTCGTTGTCTCGTTTTATGGACGATAAAAAACAAAACATTTTCACAATCTTCGCCCAACGACACACGAGGACCAAATGAAAGCGAACGAACCCTTGCCAATCTTGTATTTACAACTATAACTACAAATTTCGTTCGTTTTCATAATGTGTACGCGCCTTTTTAAATAAAAAACCAAAAACAAAACAAATCAAACTATTATAATAATTAAAATTGACGATATATATATATATATATATGTATGTAAAGATAAAAAAAATTATATTTTTCCAAAATAAATAAATAAAAAATAAAATAAATATAAATAAACATGTCTGAAAAAATAGAAATTTAAAACATATTAAATTTTTACATATCTGACAGGTATATATATATATATATATATATATATATATATATATAAACTTTGCAGGAATCACTTTGAATATTAAATTGATGAGTAAAGTATCTTCAAATTAAAAACAATTTCAAGTGATGTAGATATCTAAAAAAAAAAATATTTTATAAACTAATCGAAACATTTATTCTAATAGAAATCATCATTCTTTTTAACTTTATTAAAGAAAAAAAAAAAAATAATAGAGTTAAAAATCAAAAAAGATTTTTTAAAATTTTATTTTTTGAATATATGTAAAAATTAATTAAAATAGAAAAATTAATTTATAATACAATAAAATATATAGTGTTGGTTAGAACAATATATATATATATATATATATATATATATTATATATAAAATAATAATACAATATTTCAATTATATAGTTGCTCTCATTGAAAAGAAATATTTTTGTTACCAATAATAAATATCTCTTTTTTAAAAATAATAAAAAAAAAGAAATAAGCTAATATATTTATTCTAATAAAGAGATTTGCATTCTATTTTTAATTTTTATTTCTTTTAATTATAATTATTTTTAAATTAATTTATATTATTTACTTTTTTGTATTATATATATATATATATATATATATATATCTTTGATTTTTTACATTGATTGTAAATAAATGAAAATCTCCTTTCTGCTACTAAAATTATAAATATTTATAAAGCTTCTTAAAAATGTTATATTATTATCATTATCATATATCATTTTATTTATTATTAAATAATTTTGAAAAATAATATTAATTTGAAAATATATTATGTAATTATTTGTTAATATTCCTATAATTCCTTTCATTTAAGTAGGTTGGATACTAAATCATTGCCCATTGAGGATTTCCCAAAAATGTACTCTTGTATTTTTAACTTAAATTTTTAATCAGAGCTGGAAACGGTTAAAATGTTCTTAACGTATTTATTAAAGCTTTTATGGTTATTTTCATAATTATTAAAGGAATTTTTATTTAAAGTCCACATTGTTTGTATAAATTATTTACTAAATTAAAATAACTGTACAACGTTTCGACTGCTTATTCTGCAGTCGTTATCAAGTACGGTACGCGCTTGCTCCGACTCAAGCGGACATTTTTTTTTTAAATAATAAATAATTTATACAAACAATGTGGTCTTTAAATAAAAATTTCTTTAATAATGTTCTTAACGGTTCGTACATTTTTAAAGGTTCGGTTTTCGTTCCGGTGTATTTATTGAACCGGTGTTATTGGTTTCAAAAAAAAAAAAAAAATAGAATTTTTATTAAAAAAATTTAAAAATAAAATTAATCGAATTTTTAAAGAAATCTTGACTGATAGATAAATGTTTCAAATTAGAACACAAGTCAAAACTAGGAAAAAAAATGATTTTTTATTACTTATTATTTTTTTATTATTAATTTATTTGATTATAAAAATTTTTACTTTAAATAAGTTAAATAAAAAAAATGAGTTAAACGTTTTAATTTTACATTTATTAAATTATTTTATTATTATTAATTAACAACACACTATATAAAACTCATTGTATGTATATACAATGCGTGCATACTCTCTTCAATTTTCGGTTCAAACCGGTTCAACAAAGGCTATTTAAAATGTTTCAAGGTTCGATTCGGTTCTGTTCGGATGCATAAAACTCATTGTATGTATATACAATGCGTGCATACTCTCTTCAATTTTCGGTTCAAACCGGTTCAACAAAGGCTATTTAAAATGTTTCAACCGTTTTCAGAAGAATTGGTTTCGGTTCGCGATACGAAAATACTTCAAGGTTCGATTCGGTTTCTGTTCGGTTGCAACGCGGATTTTTATCTATATTTACATATCCAGGCATATCTTTTAATATATTATGACTTGGCCCTTTAATAATTATTATTAATAAAATTATAACTAATCTGTTTTATAGTATTTATATATAATACTATTTTTTTAATTTTTTTGTAAAGGTAGTCGTAAAAATCAGGCTCAAAAAAAAATAAATAAAATAACAGAATATTCAGTTGAAGTCTATAATATGCAAATATTAGACTATAACTAATACCAATTGGAGATAACAATGATTTATATCCAACCAATTCAATACTATAATAAGACTAGATATTATCTATGTATAAAAATTATTATTTATTTTATATTCCAAGCGATACTATTGATTAAGAGACAATATATTTGTAAAGAGCTATTTCTCAGTATTTTGAAAATATATATAATATAACTAACAAATCTTTTATATTGAAAAATTCAATGTTAATTTTAAACAAATTTTCGATTTATAATTAAAATATTTTTATTAGATAAAATCGATTTCGTGTATTTATTTATTTATATTTTCAATTAATTAAATATTATTTTATTGATTATTTTTTTATTATTAATTATACATCAATTAATTTTATCTTAGTACACTATTCAAATATATATACGATTATATTATCAAAATTAAAAATAGATAAAATTGATTTATAAAATAATTAATATAAATTTTATATTTTTTCTTTTCATGAAAAGCAAAAAACAAAAATTAAAAATATAGTTTATTTATTAAAATTAAATATATATATATAAAATATAATTTATAAATTTGAATTGAATTATTAATTAATTATTTTATAAATTTATTTATTATTTAACTCTTCCAATGTAAAAACCAAAGGCATTTTTAATGTTAAAAAATTTATTTGAAAAAAATTTAATAAAAAAAAATCTAGTCAATTTTTCCATAATAAAATGGATATTTCAATATATAAATAAATATATAAAACGAAAAAAAAATAAAATAATAATAATGCATCTGCAAGAATTCTGTAAGTGCCTTTGTCTTACTCGATTGGTGTATTTATATGATATCTTCTATTACTACAGAAAAAGGTAATTTTAACCTTTTACTAGGAAAAATCTAAGAATTACTGTATATCCTAACTTAAAATAAATTTAAAAAAATAAATAATAATATATATTAATATATAAGATACTTGGACAAAAATAAATAAATAAAAGAAATTATAATGTAGTTTTGTACAAAGTAAATCTGCTTAAAATGTATTAAAAAAATTGCTTATATAAGTTTTTTTTAAAACTCCTTCAGATAATAAATTAAATACAATTCCTATACTTATTCAAATATTTTTCTTTTAAATTTTTATTTATTTATTTAAAGAGGTTCATTTCTTTTCTCACATCTTATTTGAGGTAGAGGAGTTATATATGTATAAATATTTGGATTGAATCCCTAAAAAGATTTATTTATGTGTTCAATAAATAAATTATTATAAAGTTACACACAATTATTATGTGATGTTTTAAACTATTCGAGTCTACTTTTTTGTATATAACATATATTCAATTTCACAGCAAACTAATTTACAAGAGAAAGTATATCCATACTTGACATGAAAAGGTATTAGGTTTCAAATTTGACATTCTTATGGTAAAAGGGCCAAATAAATTTGATGTGTTATTGCAAAAACATTCTAATGGCTTGAAAATCTTTTTATTTTGTAGTAAAAATTATGGAGTCAAACCGTCCATAACGTTTTTAGATCGTTGAAAAGGCCTAAAAAAGCGTCATTTTACACTTAAATTTTTGCATACCCCCAGGCCCCCCCCCAAGAACCTATGCTGGAAGGATGGAGCCGCCCCTGATTTACATATTTTATAGAAAGAAGAAATTTTATAATAAATAAAAATAGTAAAATATAAATAAAAAAACAAATAGAAATGAGAATATATCAAGAAAGAGGTAAATAAATAAATATCTCAGAATATTGCCAATATGTTGGTTTTATATCCAAATAAATGATTTTTCACTTAACTGAAAATTCTACAATTTTTAATTTCCAATATTCCTTTTAAATAAAAATAAATTTAAAAAACGTGCCACAAACCCCCACCCCCTTTTTTAAAAATTTCATTCTAAATTTCGGCAGATAGCGCAAAACGCAGTTTAAAAAATAACATTGTGTCCCACGCGGTCCCACCTGCCTGCGATATTCTATAAAGGATATTGTATTTGAATCTCTTGGATTAAGATAATTAAAAATCAAAGAAAAGACAATGAATCTTGATTCTACTAAAATATTAATGAAAAAAGAAATTGAAATAATGAATATAAAAAAAGAATTGAAAATTTCAAATATGAAACTTAATATATTTAGGCAACATATTCAGGTAAGAAATCTATTCAATTTAATTAGCGTTTATACATTAATTTTTTAATCTATTATAAAATATAGAAAAATAGTATATTAGAGAAGAATGAATTTAATCCTTTAAAAAAGGAAATTATTTCATTAAAAGAAGACAATATATTTTTAAAAGATAAGATAATTTCAATTATGGAAGAAATTAGAGAGGTATGAATGATAGAGAAAATTTTCATAGTAAAACACATTCTTAATTATTATCTTCAAAATAGATTAACTTTTAAAGCATATTTCAAAATAATAAACATATTTATTTCTAATTTCTGATTAGATTTATAAATTTATTAATTATCCTCTTGTTCAACTATAGGATAATAAAAAAAGAGAACTGAATGAATATTATCCAATAAAACAAGAAATTAGTCTATTAAAAGAAGAGAATATATTTTTAAGGGATGAAATAATTACATTAAGAGAAGAAATTAGAAAAGTATGAAAGAAAGATAAAAATTTTTTAGTGAAAATACATTTTTTCAATTATTACCTTTAAAATAGATTAACCATTAAAGCATATTTCAAAACAATAAACATATTTATTTCTAATTAGATTTATAAATTTATTAATTATCCTCTTGTTCAACTATAGGAGAATAAAAAAAGAGAATTGAATGAATATAATCCACTAAAACAAGAAATTAGTTTATTAAAACAAGAAATTAGAAAGGTATGAAAAGAATTAATAAATGCAAGTGAAATTAAGTGAACTATTAATTTTAAAATATTTATATAAAAAATATCTTGAAACTAATAAAAATTCTATTTACATTATAATTTTATACTATAACACACGTAAATTATTTAAACCTCATGCTAAAAATAAAACTTTCATTATTTGTAGTATAAAATACATTTCAAAATTGATATTTTTTTAGGTTGTATCTTCACTTAATGAGAAAATGGAAACTATTTTTGGTGGTCCGATAGAAAAAGGAGATAATAGAGATGTTTGGGAAGCATCTAAAAAGGGAGATTTAAATGCTATTAAATATTTTTGTAATTTACTATCATCCAATATTAATAAAAAAAATGAAATAGATAATAATTATAGTCCACTACATTATGCAGTCAATTCGAGTAATTTAAAAATAATCAAATATTTAATTGAAATAGGAGCGGATGTGAATGCAAAGGCTTCAAATGGAGATACTCCTTTAATTCTTGCATTGGTAGGTGGAAAGTTAGAAATTATCAAATATTTAATTGATAAAGGAGCAGATGTAAATACAATGGTTTCGTATGGATGGAATTCAAATGGAAAGATTCCTTTAATTCTTGCATCTGAAGGTGGAATGTTCGAAATTGTCAAATATTTAATTGAAAAAGGAGCGGATGTGAATGCCAAAACTTCATATCGAGATACTCCTTTACTTGTTGCATCTCGGGCTGGAAAGACAGAAATTGTAAAGTATTTAATTGAAAAAGGAGCAGATGTGAATGCAATGACTTACAAAGAGGAGACTTCTTTAATTCTTGTATCTCGGAGTGGAAAGATAGAAATTGTAAAGTATTTAATTGACAAAGGAGCGGGTGTGAATGCAAAGGCTTCAAATGGAGATACTCCTTTAATTCTTGCATTGGAAGGTGGAAAGTTAGAAATTATCAAATATTTAATTGATAAAGGAGCAGATGTAAATACAAAGGTTTCGTATGGATGGAATTCAAATGGAAAGATTCCTTTAATTCTTGCATCTGAAGGTGGAATGTTCGAAATTGTCAAATATTTAATTGAAAAAGGAGCGGATGTGAATGCCAAAACTTCATATCGAGATACTCCTTTACTTGTTGCATCTCGGGCTGGAAAGACAGAAATTGTAAAGTATTTAATTGAAAAAGGAGCGGATGTGAATGCAACGACTTCCAAAGAGGAGACTTCTTTAATTCTTGCATCTCGGAGTGGAAAGATAGAAATTGTAAAGTGTTTAATTGACAAAGGAGCGGGTGTGAATGCAAAGGCTTCAAATGGAGATACTCCTTTAATTCTTGCATTGGAAGGTGGAAAGTTAGAAATTATCAAATATTTAATTGATAAAGGAGCAGATGTAAATACAAAGGTTTCGTATGGATGGAATTCAAATGGAAAGATTCCTTTAATTCTTGCATCTGAAGGTGGAATGTTCGAAATTGTCAAATATTTAATTGAAAAAGGAGCGGATGTGAATGCCAAAACTTCATATCGAGATACTCCTTTACTTGTTGCATCTCGGGCTGGAAAGACAGAAATTGTAAAGTATTTAATTGAAAAAGGAGCGGATGTGAATGCAACGACTTCCAAAGAGGAGACTTCTTTAATTCTTGCATCTCGAAGTGGAAAGATAGAAATTTTAAAGTATTTAATTGACAAAGGAACGGGTTTGAATGCAAAGGCTTCAAATGGAGATACTCCTTTAATTCTTGCACTGGAAGGTGGAAAGTTAGAAATTATCAAATATTTAATTGAAAAAGGAGCGGATGTGAATGCCAAAACTTCAAATGATGACACTCCTTTACTTGTTGCATCTCGGGGTGGAAAGACAGAAATTGTAAAGTATTTAATTGAAAAAGGAGCGGATGTGAATGCAACGACTTCCAAAGAGGAGACTTCTTTAATTCTTGCATCTCGGAGTGGAAAGATAGAAATTTTAAAGTATTTAATTGACAAAGGAGCGGGTGTGAATGCAAAGGCTTCAAATGGAGATACTCCTTTAATTCTTGCACTGGAAGGTGGAAAGTTAGAAATTATCAAATATTTAATTGATAAAGGAGCAGATGTAAATACAAAGGTTTCGTATGGATGGAATTCAAATGGAAAGATTCCTTTAATTCTTGCATCTAAAGGTGGAATGTTCGAAATTGTCAAATATTTAATTGAAAAAGGAGCGGATGTGAATGCCAAAACTTCAAATGATGACACTCCTTTACTTGTTGCATCTCGGGGTGGAAAGACAGAAATTGTAAAGTATTTAATTGAAAAAGGAGCGGATGTGAATGCAACGACTTCCAAAGAGGAGACTTCTTTAATTCTTGCATCTCGGAGTGGAAAGATAGAAATTGTAAAGTGTTTAATTGACAAAGGAGCGGGTGTGAATGCAAAGGCTTCAAATGGAGATACTCCTTTAATTCTTGCATTGGAAGGTGGAAAGTTAGAAATTATCAAATATTTAATTGATAAAGGAGCAGATGTAAATACAAAGGTTTCGTATGGATGGAATTCAAATGGAAAGATTCCTTTAATTCTTGCATCTGAAGGTGGAATGTTCGAAATTGTCAAATATTTAATTGAAAAAGGAGCGGATGTGAATGCCAAAACTTCATATCGAGATACTCCTTTACTTGTTGCATCTCGGGCTGGAAAGACAGAAATTGTAAAGTATTTAATTGAAAAAGGAGCGGATGTGAATGCAACGACTTCCAAAGAGGAGACTTCTTTAATTCTTGCATCTCGGAGTGGAAAGATAGAAATTGTAAAGTGTTTAATTGACAAAGGAGCGGGTGTGAATGCAAAGGCTTCAAATGGAGATACTCCTTTAATTCTTGCATTGGAAGGTGGAAAGATAGAAATTGCAAGATATTTAAAAGATAAAGGTGCAAAGGAATTCTAACTTTACATATGAAATAATTAAACAGAATAACAAATAATTTTATAGTAAATATGTGCCTCTTTGTATTAATGTTTTCTTATAATTAAATTTTGAATTACTTTTTGAAAAATTATTTAATATTTTTAATATGTTTCCAAGATAGAGAAACACAGAAATATAATTTATATTTACAATGTTTGCAAGATAAATGAGATAAAAGTTATTTTTAGATTTTTTTTGGAGTAAGATTAATAAATATATTTCGTAATTTGATATTATTAAAATAAATATTTTTAATTATTTTTTTTTTTTTTTATTTAGATCTATATCTGCCCTTTCTTTGAGCAACAATAAATCGTTTACAATAATATTTACAATATACTGTTAGTTTTATCTTATATATAAAATTCTCGTTCACAAAACTTTGAAATGAAACTCCTCCGAAATGGCTGTACCGATTCTTATGAAATTTTTTATGCATATTCAGTAGGTCTCAGGGCATGTCAGACTACTTTTATTAAACCGCTAATTGGTAAGGTGTGTCCAGGGGGTGGTATTTAACTAAAAATAGTTTAGTTACAATGCTAGATCATAGAGGCACTGCTGGCGATAATTTGACATCTATATATAGACTAATAGGAGACTTGCAAACTAGAGTGGTTCGTGACTAAGTTACCTAAGGCGTCATCTTATGACTTTGCACCCTCAGTTCGAAACTCGCAAAGGCACATTTTTTTTTAAGTATTATATATTTTTTATTACAAATTTATTAATTTTTATTATTTTAATATTTTATTAAATTAAATTTTATTATTAAATTTTATTTTATTAAATTAATAATTATGTCAATTAATTTTTTCTGCATAAATAAACATATATAAACATATATAAAATCATATATAAGATCTAAATATTTTTTTGATTTGTTCCTTTAAAATATAATAAATAATTAAATTAATCCCCACTAGGGCCTCGGAGGGGAGGTAACAGCTTTCTCTTCTTGGGAAAACCCATCCCCAGCGTCGACTATCTATATATATATAAAAAAAGGTTTTTGTCTGCACATTGCGCAGAATTTAAAAATTATTGTAATATTTCACTTTTTATTTTAAATTCTAATATTCAAATATCAATTCAATTAAATAATTTATTCTAAAAGTTCTCATTTTAATTTATTTAATAAAATATTTAGATCATATATAACTTCATTTTTATTTATTCTTTCTATATATTTGAATATTTCTTCTTTTCTATTTGAAAGTGAAAGGTTAAAAAAACAGAATATATTATTTTTAATGTTTTATGAATACAAAAATATTTTTAAAACGTCAATTAAAATGACTAAATTATATTATTTTAGTTTTTGTTTCAATTATTAATTACAACTATATTTTAAGTGCAAATATATAATTTTATAAATTTAGTTTCTTTAAAAAAAAAATTTCCGCAGAAAAATTTTTGAGTTTAGCCCCCCTCCCCTCAGAAAAGTCTATATACGCCGCCTCTGGTTGTATGGCTTCGATTACTGTTCTGCATCGGGGCGCCAAATTCCTAGAGTCGGTCTGCTTTACAGCATAATGTATAACAATTTATTTAAATTAATAATTTGAGTAATTAAAAAAATACATTAATAAATATATTTTTTGTTTAAATTTTATTTTTTGTAATCATTTTTCCATTAAACGAATGATAATTTCTTTTTTTAATTGACTAATCAGCATTATGAAGAGAATGATTGCCTCAACATTTAATTTTTTTATACATATATGCATATCAGCAGTTGAAATAAAATAAAATTTAATGAGTTTTTTCTTCATGAGAAAATTTTTCCTCACATTATTTTCCACAAAAAAGACCCGGAATTTGATGATATATTAACATTAAGATCAATGGAAAATAAAATCTTTTAGTACAACCAATATGGCGGCTGTGACGTCAGATAGGCGACAAGTTTTAGACCAAATTTCCACTACAGATACTGTTAGGTCAACTATACACGAGGTCGCTTCAAACATATTCTTGTAAAAATTAGAAATTTTACGCGCCCAAAATTATTCTGGTCGCTCTGTAAACTGAAATTATTAGTACTACGTAGTACTCACTGACACTTTAAAGCAGTACTTCCGCAGACACGGGTTACATATTACAGACTGTTTGGAGATTTGCTTTAGTAACTAATTTATTTTTACAAATCAGAATGTATAATTATCGGTTATTTTAATATTTTATTTACATTATTTATATTCTTATTAAACAAATTGTCATTGGTATCTATTTGAATTGTAAAAATAAACTATAGTTTAATATGTATGCATAAATAGCTAATTTCTTATACATACTGTATGTATAAATATCCAATTGCGTATACATACTGTATGTATAAATAGCCACATCCTTATATTTTTGTTTATTACTTCAATGGAATGTAGAATAATTCTAATTCCATTTTTTCCCCCACTCGTTCACAATAATATCATATATATATATATATATATGAAGGCCTTCATGCGTTTGCTACGCAGAGATGCCAACTTACATTCAAATTGAAAGAAACAAATTGATTTCATCATGAAATTCATTTTATACAACAGAGGTTCCTAAACTTTTTCGGTATACGGCTCCCATAATACATCGGATTTTTTCCGCGGCTCCCTTAACGAAATGTTGAAAAGTTGGGTCCAAAAAACGGTTATAATAATTGGAATATTTAAAAATAAAAATTTCATAATAAAATTGAAATAATAACTTTTATTAGCCGTAGAATCGCCCAGGATCGCCAAAGAACGACCATAAAACAATTTAAAACCATTTGGGCAAAATTGGATTCAAAAAGAAGCTCACTGTTTGCGTACCACATCAAGTAACACTAAAAAAAAAACCATTTTGAATCCAAATTTCCATCTGCGAAGACTTGACCAATCGTAATGAAATCCATTCATTTCTTAAACGGATGGTGACTATGGATGAGAAATGGATACATGCGACAATATTATGCGAAAACAATCGTGATCAATGCGCGGTGAAGCAGATCAAACGGTGGTCTAACTGTTCTAATGTTCATTTGATACGACTAAAAAAGGAAATATTTATTCCGTCTTGCTTCCGTAAGGCCAAACACTAAGTTCAGATCTCTACTGTCAACACCTGGAACGTTTGAAGGTAGCGTTTCACCAGAAACGGTCAGAATTGGCCAAAAGAAGAGGTGTTGTTCCATACGAACGCGAATATTAGAATTCGAAAAATTACACGGGACGCCCCGTCATTCCCAAAGCCAGGGCTCGATAGAGCGAGCGAATCAAGATGTTCAAAATATGCTTACAACCTGGCTTATCACTAACCAAACAACCAATTGGTCAGAAGGTTTAAAATATGTTCAACTGATGAAAAACAGAGCTTTTCATGAGGGTATAAAGCAAACTCCCTACGAAGCTTTATTCGGAACAAGAATGAAATTGGGTTTGAAAACATCAAATTTACATATGGAATCTGTTGAACAGCTGGAAACAGAAGAACAGTTAGAGCAATTACTAGAAGGAGTACACATAGCCAATTCACCACATAGCAATGTTGCAGAAAACGATGAATTTTCCATTGAAACGTTAGACATAATTTTGGCTGATGATTTATTATGCAACAAAATTGAAGATATAAATGGAAGTTTAGAGTTAAATTCTTTTTTAAACGAAAATAAAATTTTAATTGATAATGTTCGAAAGAAAGCAAGGGAAAATTTAGAAAATCAAGCTATCAAAATGTGTAATCTTTCGAAAGAAAAATTTCCTGCTGTGATTGGTGACAATGTTAGTTTCCATTCCAGACGTTGATCGTGGTAAAACGGATCCCAAAAAGTTGATTTGCGTTGTTTTGTCTAGAGATGACGATAAAAATTTATATAAATTAGGAACTAAACAGGGAATTTTAAAACAATCTTATATTCTAGGCATGAATTCGCCATTTGTGAACAAAAGTTTATATCATACGAAGATGTTCCTCAAGATGTTGAGAAATCGGTAAGAGAAATTATAGGAATGCAGTCCCCCTTACTGGTGGCCAAGGTTTTAAAAGATGCATCTGTAAAGGAACATGTTCCTCAAAAAAATGCAGTTGTAAAAATGCTGGAATATTATGTAATTCTAAGTGCCACAATAGCAATTCTAGCTAAAATAAATAGCACTTTCTTCATTATGAAATTTCTATATGTTCCTTTATAATTTTATAAAATTTAACTGTTATAATAAAAAAAAGTATGTTAATATTATAATTATTTGTTTGATTCCCATCGTATTGGTCCTAAAAAAATAGGACGAAAATAGTATTTATGAATATTGGGATCATAAGCTACGACATATTATATGTAATAAGTATGTTTTGTTTGTCATTTACATTTTTTAATTAAAATAATTTTCGTTATAAAAGCCTTTTGTATTATGTTTATTTAAATAAATATTTTTTTACTGCAACATTTTTAATTTACTTGTATTCCACATTTCCTTAAAATACGAAGGTAAGAGTATACATTTAACAAAACGTAAAGGCAGGTGTACACATTTGCCGGGAAATGTACATATACATTATATTCAGTTTACTTATACCTAACTTTTTGGGAAATTTACACATTTACCGGTAAATGTGTACATTTCCCAAGAGTGTACATTTACCGTAACATATATACACACACACACACTGATATTTTTCTCAAACTTAGTGGAAATGATTCAGGGACCTTCAAAACGTATAAAAACATCAAAATCTCGACATCGAAAATTTTTGTGATCGCAATACTATCTCTGGCGAGATAGTAAAAATGCAAATTATAAAGAATACATTTTTATCCTGAATCTCTTCCATAAGTATAAGTACCGGGACCCCGAGCCTCGGCTCGGTACTTAAGTTAAAAAAAATAATTCATTATTATTGGGTTTGGCTGGTAATATTAATACTTGAGACACCGAGCTGAAATACAATTCTTTAATTAGTTATTACAATTATTAAATGTTGCATCAATGCATCAATCTGAATAAAATGAATGGAACTTGGTGTCCTCAATAATACATAAATATGTATTATTAGGTATGTTTCTAAGTGAATGAATATTTTTTTTTATTGGAAGAATGATAAATATATATCGTAATTTATAATTATAAAATATTATTAAAATATATATTTTTAATTTTATTTCGAAATTAAATTAAAAATTTTAAAATATTTTAAATATAAAAAAATATTAATACAATAACCTTTAAAAAAAGGCGGGAGTCAAATTTCAATATGGAGGTCATTTGTGTCGTGTTCCATATATAAATTTAAATTAAGAAAAAACTAATTAAGATGTATTTTTCCTGAGATGTGATCAATAAAAATCAATTTTTCTTTATAAATACTAGATCTAGTGTGAATTTGAAAAAAATCGTTAGAGCGGTTTACAATTTTAGCTAGCATAATAAGATAAGATATATATCATCTCTGAAATTTCCAACTCTTTTTTATATTTATTATTTCTATATCAATTTTCCTTAATGTTTTAGTAAAATTTGGAATTATATACAAGTTTTCTTTTTAAAATTTAAGTATATATTTGTATCATCATTTATTTTTTTTAATAAAGAGGATAACAACAAATTTGAAATTTATTTAACAAAATCAAATCAATCTGATTCAACTTACTACAATCAGTACATTTTTATCGTTTTTCAATAATTTCAATTTTATTATTTCTATTATTAAATGATTTACAAGGATATACAGGATAGCATAGGAAAAACATTGAATTACATACATTTTTTGTTTAATTACTTGTATGTCGAATAATTCTGATTCTATTTTTTTTCCTGCTCGTTCACAATATTATATATATATATATATGAAGGCCTTCATGCGTTTGCTACGCTGAGATGCCATTGAAAAAAGAAACAAAATTGATTTCAATCATAAGATTCATTTTATACAATATATAAAATTTTAAAATAAAAATTTTCAATAAAATAATTACTATTTTTATTATAGTAAATGTATTTGATGTTTAAAGAATAAATAAAAAGAAATTAAATTATTATATTATTAATTTCTAATTATAGAAGGAAATTTCAGAAATTGTGTTAATATGGGAAACAATTTTTTGTATATATCTTACAATTGAGAAAATAAAATTTGTACTGGTCCCTAGGAATAAATTATTATAAATACGTTTTAATCAATAAAGTGAATATGGAATTTTTGTTCATTATGAGTAAAAAGTATAAGAATAATTTTTCAAAATTTAATTATAAGAAAACAAATACAATTAATACAAAGAGGCACATTACTAGAACATTATTTGTTAATCTGTTCAATTATTTAATATGTAAAGAAAAAATATATTATAATGGAGAGATTTTAGTATTTCTATTTAAAAGATAAATCTTGCAATTTCTAAAGAATGATATCGAGATTCCTCCCTAAAAGAAGTCCATACATTTGAATTTGAAGGCTTTGCCTTCGCAACCGCTGCTTTTTCATCTAAAAACTTTATTATTTTTAAATCACACAATTTTACAGCATCGTGAAATGAATATTTAATAGAATTTAAATCTCTCTTTTTAGATACTTCCCAAACATCTCTATTATATCCTTTTTCTAGTCGACCATCAAATTGGCTTTTCTCATCAACAGAAGAAAAAATCTAAAAAACATTAATTTGGAAATGTATTTTATTCTATAAAATATAAAAGTTTTAATTAATTATCTCTTTTTTATTTTCAAATAATTGCATTAATAATAAAAGTATAAAATTATTTAATTAGAAATTAGCAATAAATATATTTATTATTATGCAATAAACTTTAATCAATTATATTTTGGAGGTAATAATTTAATCCATATATATATATCTTTATTATCTAATATTTCTGATACCTTTCTAATTTCTTCTTTTAATAAATTCATTTCTTGTAGGATTGTTTTATAATCATTCTTGTTCTCTATTAAGCTTTTTTTCTATAATTATATAAAAAATTAAAAAAAATAATGTATAAATGGAAATTTGAAAGAATAAATTTCTTACCTGATTTTGTTGCATAAATATATTAGGTTTTTTCTTTGAAATTTCTATTTCTAATGTCATGTTTATTTTAGTAGAATCAAGATTCATTGTCTTATTTTTTTATTCAAATGCGATTACCTTTAAAGAATAACTAGTTATGTAGATATTGGGATCTTATATGAATGTGTCAAGTAAGCTTAGAACGTTGGCTAAAATGGATGCCTGAACGAGGATTCACCAAATGTCCTGGTAAGCATATGCCCAACCTTGAAAAGATAAATGAACTAATAAGAAATTTTTTGATCGTTTCCTTGCTCTTTTGAAATATTAAATAAATAATTCATATTTATATGAACAAAATATATTAAAAAATATAATCAAAATTTTTGCCAGAAAGATAATCAACTTATAGGCTATTTAAGGTATAATTATAATTAATAATTAAGTCATACATTCATCAAAGTTAAAAGAGTGAAATAGTACTAAAAAAAGAAAAAAATATCAAAGTATTGTAATTATTTTTTTAATGGGTCAGCGACTCCTGACTATTTAATATCTGAATCCTAGCGTGAATCATCGTTGAATGAGCGATAGAGAAAAAAAATAAAAATAGTTTTATTTT
The DNA here is from genome assembly GCA_963082975.1 of Labia minor. Taxonomy (NCBI): domain Eukaryota; kingdom Metazoa; phylum Arthropoda; class Insecta; order Dermaptera; family Spongiphoridae; genus Labia; species Labia minor. Next base: position 43,070,199 of record OY720348.1, on the reverse strand, counting down.
ATAAAAAAAAGTCAACGTAAGTTTTTTTTATTTATATATCACATATCTTAGATTAAATGACAAATACATAAACATTTGAGTTTCATGATATTATTATTATTATTATTATTATTATTAGAGAAATATTAAATAATATAGGTTAACCAAATCAAAGGGGATTTACGGTCCTTTTCGAGCGGACAATGGTCCAAGCGTGTAGTCCAATTGAGGGTTATACGAGTTTCTTCGAGGAATTATAGCCTCTCAGCTGATTGCATTGGAGGCGGCAACCCCTCTGATAGGCAGAGCAAGCAGAATAGAAAAGAAGACGTATTGCCTTCCCAGGCGATGATCTTCGCTGCTGCAGAGTCTCTGACCTCCCGAAAAGAGGTTCGCACCAGACGTAGAAATAATCATAAACATAAGCCGAATAAGAAACGAACAACACGCACTCCCGTCAAAATTATGAAAGGTTGGCGGATGATGAGCCTCCGATTGGGGGTATAAAAAATAAGTATTCATCAAAAATATCAATAATATATTTTTTTAATATTTTGATGATGTAAAATGAACGAATTTATTATTTATTTAAAAAAAAATTCATTTTTTAATTTTACCGTAAAAATTATGAAAGGTCATCGTAGGATGACCCTCCGTTTTCGGAATCATAAAAATAATTATTCATCAGAAATATCATTAATATATTTTTTTAATATTTTGATGATGTAAAATGAACGAATTTATTATTTATTTAAAAAAAAATTCATTTTTTAATTTTACCGTAAAAATTATGAAAGGTCATCGTAGGATGACCCTCCGTTTTCGGAATCATAAAAATAATTATTCATCAGAAATATCATTAATATATTTTTTTAATATTTTGATGATGTAAAATGAACGAATTTATTATTTATTTAAAAAAAAATTCATTTTTTAATTTTACCGTAAAAATTATGAAAGGTCATCGTAGGATGACCCTCCGTTTTCGGCATCATAAAAATAATTATTCATCAGAAATATCAATAATATATATTTTTTATAATTTTATGATGTAAAATGAACGAATTTATTATTTATTTTAAATTAGCTGGAGTGTCTCCACTCGACTATCTCGCAATTTGAATTGGATTAAATAACATAATATATTATATTTAAATTAAATTTAATTAATTATAAATTATAAATAATAAATAATAAATATTAAACCAGTGCATGTTTGGCTTTTTGTTGATGGCACCACGTCACGTGTTGGCGCGTGAGATTTGCAGTGTTAAAAATTAATTCTGGTAATTTCAGCGAATCAATCAAGCTGAAATTCTATATATAGCAGTTTTATACAATTATTAATCATGTGAAAAATTATCAAACATATATCTTTATTTTTACGGTCACTTTAGAGGAAAAAAAATCAAAACGTTGTAGGTAATGACCCTCTTCTGGTTGAGCTACATTTCTCAAAAGTTGATAGAAAACTATGAATTTTGAATAATGTCCATGTACCAAATTTCATCATTCTAGCTCAAACCGTTTTTGCGTAATCTTGTCTACATACATACACACACACACACACACACATACACACACACACACACAGACATTTTTCTCAACCTTAGTGAAAATGATTCAGGAACCTTCAAAACGTATAAAAACATCAAAATCTCAACATCGAAAATTTTTGTGATCACAATACTATCTCTGGCGAGATAGTAAAAAATTTCATTTTTTAATTTTACCGTAAAAATTAAGAAAGGTCATCGTAGGATGACCCTCCGTTTTCGGCATCATAAAAATAATTATTCATCAGAAATATCAATAATATATTTTTTTAATATTTTTATGATGTAAAATGAACGAAATTATTATTTATTTTAAAAAAATTTCATTTTTTAATTTTAACGTAGAAAGAGAGAAATGGTGGGAAGGAATACAGAGAGAGAGAGAGAGGGAGATGGTGGGAGAGCGAGATAATGGGAGAGAATAGAGAGATAGAGGGATGGTGGGAGAGAGTGATATGGTGGGATAGAATAGAGTGATAGAGAGATGGTGGGAGAGAATAGAGAGATAGAGAGAGAGATGGTGGGAGAGCGGGATGGTGGTAGGGATGGATGTAGAGATGGTGGGAGAGAATAGAGAGATAGAGAGAGAGATGGTGGGAGAGCGGGATGGTGGGAGGGATGGAGGTAAAGAATAGAGAGATAGAGGGATAGTGGGAGAGAGTGATCTGGTGGGAGAGAGGGATATGGTGGGAGAGAATTGAGAGATAGAAGGATGGTGGGAGAGAGTGATGGTTGAAGAGAGGGATATGGTGGTAGAGAATAGAGTGATAGAGAAATGGTGGGAGAGAATAGATTGATAGTGAACGAGATGGTGGGAGAGCGGGATTGTGGGAGAGAAGGATGGTGGGAGAGCGAGATGGTGGGAGAGAATAGAGAGATAGAGGGATGGTGGGAAAGAATAGAGAAATAGAGATGGAGGGAGAGAATAGAGAAAAGGAGATGGAGGGAGAGAATAGAGAGATAGAGGGATGATGGGAGAGAGGGATATGGTGGGAGAGAATAGATGAGATAGAGAGAGAGATGGTGGGATAGCGGAATTGTGGGAAAGAGAGAAATGGTGGGAAGGAATACAGAGAGAGATAGAGAGAGAGAGAGAGATGGTGGGAGAGCGTGATGGTGGGAGAGCGAGATAATGGGAGAGAATAGAGAGATAGAGGAATCTCTCTCTCTATCCCATCTATTCTCTCCAACCATTTCTCTGTCACTCTAATCTCTCCCACGATATCCCTCTCTCCCACCATCTCTCTATCTCTTTCTCTATTCTCTCCCACCATAGCCCTCTCTATTCTCTCCCTCCATCTCTATTTCTCTATTCTTTCCCACCATCCCTCTATCTCTCTATATTCTCCCACCGTATCCCTCTCTCCCACCATCCATCTATCTCTCAATTCTCTACCACCATCTCGCTCTCCCACCATCTCTCTCACTATCAATCTATTCTCTCCCACCATCTCTCTATCACTCTATTATCTCCCACCATATCTCTCTCTCCCACCATCCTTCTATCTATCTATTCTCTCCCTCCATCCCTCCCACCATCCCTCCCTGCATCATGCTTTATCACCAACCCTCTCTTCTATCATCTCTCTCTCTCTCTCTATCTATTCTCTCCCACCATCTCTCTATCACTCTATTCTCTCCCACCATCACTCTATCTCTCTATTCTCTCCCACCATCATTCTATCACTCTATTCTTTCCCACCATATCCCTCTCTCCCACCATCTCTCTATCTCTCTATTCTTTCCTACCATCACACTCTTCAACCATCCCTCTCTCCTACCATCCCCCTCTCCCACCATCTCTCTCTCCCACCATCCCCCTCTCCCACCATCTCTCTCTCCCACCATCCCTCTCTCCCACCATCCCTCTATCTCTCTATTTTCTACCACCATATCCCTCTCTCCCACCATCCCTCTATCTCTCTATTCTCTCCCACCATCCCTCTATGTCTCGATTCTCCCCAACCATATCCCTCTCACCCACCATCCCTCTAACTCTCTCCCTTTATCCCTCTCTCCCACCATTTGTAGATACACTCCCACCATACCTCTCTCCCTTCATCCCTCGATTCTCTCCCACCATAACTCTCTCCCTTTATCCCTCTCTCCCTTTATCCCTCTCTCCCACAATTTCTAGATACACTCCCACCATAACTCTCTCCCTTTATCCCTCTCTCCCACCATTTAAAGATACACTCACACCATACCTCTCTCCCTTCATCCCTCGACACACTCCCACCATCCCTCGATACACTCCGACCATACCTCTCTCCCTTCATCCCTCGATACACTCCAACCATACCTCTCTCCCTTCATCCCTCGATTCTCTCCCAGCATAACTCTCTCCCTTTATCCCTCTCTCCCACCATTTGTAGGTACACTCCCACCATACCTCTCTCCCTTCATTCATCGATTCTCTCCCACCATAACTCTCTCCCTTTATCCCTCTCTCCCACCATTTGTAGATACACTCCCACCATACCTCTCACCCTTCATCCCTCGATTCTCTCCCACCATAACTCTCTCCCTTACCCCTCTCTCCCTTTATCCCTCTCTCCCACCATTTCTAGATACACTCCCACCAAACCTCTCTCCCTTCATCCCTCTCTCCCACCATCTCTCGATACACTCCCAGTATCCCTCGATTCTCTCCCACCATAACTCTCTCCCTTTATCCCTCTCTCCCACAAAATCCCCTCGAATCTTTTCCACCATACCTCGCTCCCACCATTTCTAGATATGCCTCCACCATACCTCTCTCCCTTCATCCCTCTCTCCCGCCTTCCCTCGATACACTCCCACCAACTCTCGATACACTCCCACCATATCTCTCTCCCACCATCTCTCGATACACTCCCACCATCCCTCGAATCTCTTCCACCATACCTCTCTCCCTTCATCCCTCGATTCTCTCCCACCATAACTCTCTCCCTTTATCCCTCTCTCCCACCATTTGTAGATACACTCCCACCATACCTCTCTCTTTTCATCCCTCGATTCTCTTCCACCATAACTCTCTCCCTTTATCCCTCTCTCCCACCATTTAAAGATACACTCCCACCATACCTCTCTCCACACATCCCTTGACACACTCCCACCATCCCTCGATACACTCCCACCATACCTCTCTCCCTTCATCCCTCGACACACTCCCACCATCCCTCGATACACTCCGACCATACCTCTCTCCCTTCATCCCTCGATACACTCCCACCATACCTCTCTCCCTTCATCACTCGACACACTCCCACCATACCTCGATACACTCCAACCATACCTCTCTCCCTTCATCTCTCTCTCCCACCATCCCTCGATACACTCCCACCATACCTCTCTCCCACCATCCCTCGACACACTCTCACCATCCCTCGATACACTCCAACAATACCTCTCTCCCTTCATCCCTCGATTCTCTTCCACCATAACTCTCTCCCTTTATCCCTCTCTCCCACCATTTGTAGATACACTCCCACCATACCTGTCTATCTTCATCCCTCGATTCCCTCCCACCATAACTCTCTCCCTTTATTCCTCTCTCCCACAATTTCTAGAAACACTCCGACCATACCTCTCACCCTTCATCCCTCGATACACTCCCACCATACCTCTCTAACTTCATCCCTCGACACACTCCCACCATCCCTCGATACACTCCAACCATACCTCTCTCCCTTCATCCCTCTCTCCCACCATCCATCGATACACTCCCACCATACCTCTCTCCGACCATCTCTCGATACACACCCACCATCCCTCGAATCTCTTCCACCATACCTCTCTCCCTTCATCCCTCGACACACTCCCTCCATCCCTCGATACACTCCCACCATACCTCTCACCCTTCATCCCTCGATTCTCTCCCACCATTTGTAGATACACTCCCACCATACCTCTCACCCTTCATCCCTCGATTCTCTCCCACCATAACTCTCTCCCTTTATCCCTCTCGCCCACCATTTAAAGATACACTCCCACCATCTCTCGATACACTCCCATTATCCCACTATTCTCTCTCTCCATACCTCTCTCCCTTCATCCCTCGATTCTCTCCCACCATAACTCTCTCCCTTTATCCCTCTCTCCCACCATTTGTAGATACACTCCCACCATACCTCTCTCCCACCAACTCTCGATACACTCCCACCATAACTCTCTCCCACCATCTCTCGATACACTCCCACCATCCCTCGAATCTCTTCCACCATACCTCGCTCCCACCATCCCTCTTTTCTCTCTATCCTTACCTCTCTCCCTTCATCCCTCGATTCCCTCCCACCATAACTCTCTCCCTTTATTCCTCTCTCCCACAATTTCTAGAAACACTCCGACCATACCTCTCACCCTTCATCCCTCGATACACTCCCACCATACCTCTCTAACTTCATCCCTCGACACACTCCCACCATCCCTCGATACACTCCAACCATACCTCTCTCCCTTCATCCCTCTCTCCCACCATCCATCGATACACTCCCACCATACCTCTCTCCGACCATCTCTCGATACACACCCACCATCCCTCGAATCTCTTCCACCATACCTCTCTCCCTTCATCCCTCGACACACTCCCTCCATCCCTCGATACACTCCCACCATACCTCTCACCCTTCATCCCTCGATTCTCTCCCACCATTTGTAGATACACTCCCACCATACCTCTCACCCTTCATCCCTCGATTCTCTCCCACCATAACTCTCTCCCTTTATCACTTTCTCCCACCATTTGTAGATCCATTCCCATCATACCTCTCTCCCTTCATCCCTCGATTCTCTCCCACCATAACTCTCTCCCTTTATCCCTCTCTCCCACCATTTGTAGATACACTCCCACCATACTTCTCTCCCTTCATTCATCGATTCTCTCCCACCATAACTCTCTCCCTTTATCCCTCTCTCCCACCATTTGTAGATACACTCCCGCCATACCTCTCACCCTTCATCCCTCGATTCTCTCCCACCATACCTCTCTCCCACCATCTCTCGATACACTCCCACCATCCCTCGAATCTCTTCCACCATACCTCGCTCCCACCATCCCTCTATTCTCTCTCTCCATACCTCTCTCCCTTCATCCCTCGATTCTCTCCCACCATAACTCTCTCACTTTAGCCCTCTCTCCCACCATTTGTAGATACACTCCCACCATACCTCTCTCCCTTCATCCCTCGACACACTCCCACCATCCCTCGATACACTCCAACCATACCTCTCTCCCTTCATCCCTCGATTCTCTCCCACCATAACTCTCTCCCTTTATCCCTTTCTCCCACCATTTGTAGATCCATTCCCATCATACCTCTCTCCCTTCATCCCTCGATTCTCTCCCACCATAACTCTCTCCCTTTATCCCTCTCTCCCACCATTTGTAGATACACTCCCACCATACCTCTCTCCCTTCATCCCTCGATTCTCTCCCACCATAACTCTCTCCCTTTATCCCTCTCTCCCACCATTTGTAGATACACTCCCACCATACCTCTCACCCTTCATCCCTCGATTCTCTCCCAACATACCTCTCTCCCACCATCTCTCGATACACTCCCACCATCCCTTGAATCTCTTCCACCATACCTCGCTCCCACCATCCCTCTATTCTCTCTCTCCATACCTATCTCCCTTCATCCCTCGATTCTCTCCCACCATACCTCTCTCCCTTCATCCCTCGACACACTCCCACCATCCCTCGATACATTCCAACCATACCTCTCTCCCTTCATCCCTCGATTCTCTCCCACCATAACTCTCTCCCTTTATCCCTCTCTCCCACCATTTGTAGATACACTCTCACCTTACCTCTCTCCCTTCATCCCTCGATTCTCTCCCACCATAACTCCCTCACTTTATTCCTCTCTCCCACCATTTGTAGATACACTCTCTCCCTTTATCCCTCTCTCCCACCATTTAAAGATACACTCCCACCATACCTCTCTCCCTTCATCCCTCGATTCTCTCCCACCATAACTCCCTCCCTTTATTCCTCTCTCCCACCATTTGTAGATACACTCTCTCCCTTTATCCCTCTCTCCCACCATTTAAAGATACACTCTCACCATACCTCTCTCCCTTCATCCCTCGATTCTCTCCCACCATAACTCCCTCCCTTTATTCCTCTCTCCCACCATTTGTAGATACACTCCCTCCCTTTATTCCTCTCTCCCACCATTTGTAGATACACTCTCTCCCTTTATCCCTCTCTCCCACCATTTAAAGATACACTCTCACCATACCTCTCTCCCTTCATCCCTCGATACACTCCCTCCCTTTATTCCTCTCTCCCACCATTTAAAGATACACTCCCACCATACCTCTCTCCCTTCATCCCTCGATTCTCTCCCACCATAACTCCCTCCCTTTATTCCTCTCTCCCACCATTTGTAGATACACTCTCTTCCTTTATCCCTCTCTCCCACCATTTGTAGATTCACTCTCTTCCTTTATCCCTCTCTCTCACCATTTGTAGATACACTCCCACCATACCTCTCTCCCTTCATCCCTCGATTCTCTCCCACCATAACTCCCTCCCTTTATTCCTCTCTCCCACCATTTGTAGATACACTCTCTCCCTTTATCCCTCTCTCCCACCATTTAAAGATACACTCTCACCATACCTCTCTCCCTTCATCCCTCGATTCTCTCCCACCATAACTCCCTCCCTTTATTCCTCTCTCCCACCATTTGTAGATACACTCTCTCCCTTTATCCCTCTCTCCCACCATTTGTAGATACACTCTCACCATACCTCTCTCCCTTCATCCCTCGATTCTCTCCCACCATAACTCCCTCCTTTTATTCCTCTCTCCCACCATTTGTAGATACACTCTCTCCCTTTATCCCTCTCTCCCACCATTTAAAGATACACTCCCACCATACCTCTCTCCCTTCATCCCTCGATTCTCTCCCACCATAACTCCCTCCCTTTATTCCTCTCTCCCACCATTTGTAGATACACTCTCTCCCTTTATCCCTCTCTCCCACCATTTAAAGATACACTCTCACCATACCTCTCTCCCTTCATCCCTCGATTCTCTCCCACCATAACTCCCTCCCTTTATTCCTCTCTCCCACCATTTGTAGATACACTCCCTCCCTTTATTCCTCTCACCCACCATTTGTAGATACACTCCCTCCCTTTATTCCTCTCTCCCACCATTTGTAGATACACTCTCTCCCTTTATCCCTCTCTCCCACCATTTAAAGATACACTCTCACCATAACTCCCTCCCTTTATTCCTCTCTCCCACCATTTGTAGATACACTCCCTCCCTTTATTCCTCTCTCCCACCATTTGTAGATACACTCCCTCCCTTTATTCCTCTCTCCCACCATTTGTAGATACACTCTCTCCCTTTATCCCTCTCTCCCACCATTTAAAGATAAACTCTCACCATACCTCTCTCCCTTCATCCCTCGATACACTCCCTCCCTTTATTCCTCTCTCCCACCATTTAAAGATACACTCCCACCATACCTCTCTCCCTTCATCCCTCGATTCTCTCCCACCATAACTCCCTCCCTTTATTCCTCTCTCCCACCATTTGTAGATACACTCTCTTCCTTTATCCCTCTCTCCCACCATTTGTAGATACACTCCCACCATACCTCTCTCCCTTCATCCCTCGATTCTCTCCCACCATAACTCCCTCCCTTTATTCCTCTCTCCCACCATTTGTAGATACACTCTCTCCCTTTATCCCTCTCTCCCACCATTTAAAGATACACTCTCACCATACCTCTCTCCCTTCATCCCTCGATTCTCTCCCACCATAACTCCCTCCCTTTATTCCTCTCTCCCACCATTTGTAGATACACTCTCTCCCTTTATCCCTCTCTCCCACCATTTGTAGATACACTCTCACCATACCTCTCTCCCTTCATCCCTCGATTCTCTCCCACCATAACTCCCTCCTTTTATTCCTCTCTCCCACCATTTGTAGATACACTCCCACCATACCTCTCTCCCTTCATCCCTCGATTCTCTCCCACCATAACTCTCTCCCTTTATCCCTCTCTCCCACCATTTAAAGATACACTCTCACCATACCTCTCTCCCTTCAACCCTCGATTCTCTCCCACCATAACTCCCTCCCTTTATTCCTCTCTCCCACCAATTGTAGATACACTCTCTCCCTTTATCCCTCTCTCCCACCATTTGTAGATACACTCCCACCATACCTCTCTCCCTTCATCCCTCGATTCTCTCCCACCATAACTCTCTCCCTTTATCCCTCTCTCCCACCATTTAAAGATACACTCTCACCATACCTCTCTCCCTTCATCCCTCGATTCTCTCCCACCATAACTCCCTCCCTTTATTCCTCTCTCCCACCATTTGTAGATACACTCTCTCCCTTTATCCCTCTCTCCCACCATTTGTAGATACACTCTCACCATACCTCTCTCCCTTCATTCCTCGATTCTCTCCCACCATAACTCCCTCCCTTTATTCCTCTCTCCCACCATTTGTAGATACACTCTCTCCCTTTATCCCTCTCTCCCACCATTTAAAGATACACTCTCACCATACCTCTCTCCCTTCATCCCTCGATACACTCCCTCCCTTTATTCCTCTCTCCCACCATTTGTAGATACACTCTCTCCCTTTATCCCCTTCTCTCACCATTTGTAGATACACTCCCACCATACCTCTCTCCCTTCATCCCTCGATTCTCTCCCACCATAACTCCCTCCCTTTATTCCTCTCTCCCACCATTTGTAGATACACTCTCTCCCTTTATCCCTCTCTCCCACCATTTGTAGATACACTCTCACCATACCTCTCTCCCTTCATCCCTCGATTCTCTCCCACCATAACTCCCTCCCTTTATTCCTCTCTCCCACCATTTGTAGATACACTCTCTCCCTTTATCCCTCTCTCCCACCATTTGTAGATACACTCTCACCTTACCTCTCTCCCTTCATCCCTCGATTCTCTCCCACCATAACTCCCTCACTTTATTCCTCTCTCCCACCATTTGTAGATACACTCTCTCCCTTTATCCCTCTCTCCTACCATTTAAAGATACACTCCCACCATACCTCTCTCCCTTCATCCCTCGATTCTCTCCCACCATAACTCCCTCCCTTTATTCCTCTCTCCCACCATTTGTAGATACACTCTCTCCCTTTATCCCTCTCTCCCACCATTTAAAGATACACTCTCACCATACCTCTCTCCCTTAACCCTCGATTCTCTCCCACCATAACTCCCTCCCTTTATTCCTCTCTCCCACCATTTGTAGATACACTCCCTCCCTTTATTCCTCTCTCCCACCATTTGTAGATACACTCTCTCCCTTTATCCCTCTCTCCCACCATTTAAAGATACACTCTCACCATACCTCTCTCCCTTCATCCCTCGATACACTCCCTCCCTTTATTCCTCTCTCCCACCATTTAAAGATACACTCCCACCATACCTCTCTCCCTTCATCCCTCGATTCTCTCCCACCATAACTCCCTCCCTTTATTCCTCTCTCCCACCATTTGTAGATACACTCTCTTCCTTTATCCCTCTCTCCCACCATTTGTAGATACACTCCCACCATACCTCTCTCCCTTCATCCCTCGATTCTCTCCCACCATAACTCCCTCCCTTTATTCCTCTCTCCCACCATTTGTAGATACACTCTCTCCCTTTATCCCTCTCTCCCACCATTTAAAGATACACTCTCACCATACCTCTCTCCCTTCATCCCTCGATTCTCTCCCACCATAACTCCCTCCCTTTATTCCTCTCTCCCACCATTTGTAGATACACTCTCTCCCTTTATCCCTCTCTCCCACCATTTGTAGATACACTCTCACCATACCTCTCTCCCTTCATCCCTCGATTCTCTCCCACCATAACTCCCTCCTTTTATTCCTCTCTCCCACCATTTGTAGATACACTCCCACCATACCTCTCTCCCTTCATCCCTCGATTCTCTCCCACCATAACTCCCTCCCTTTATTCCTCTCTCCCACCATTTGTAGATACACTCCCTCCCTTTATTCCTCTCTCCCACCATTTGTAGATACACTCCCTCCCTTTATTCCTCTCTCCCACCATTTGTAGATACACTCTCTCCCTTTATCCCTCTCTCCCACCATTTAAAGATACACTCTCACCATACCTCTCTCCCTTCATCCCTCGATTCTCTCCCACCATAACTCCCTCCCTTTATTCCTCTCTCCCACCATTTGTAGATACACTCTCTCCCTTTATCCCTCTCTCCCACCATTTAAAGATACACTCTCACCATACCTCTCTCCCTTCATCCCTCGATTCTCTCCCACCATAACTCCCTCCCTTTATTCCTCTCTCCCACCATTTGTAGATACACTCCCTCCCTTTATTCCTCTCTCCCACCATTTGTAGATACACTCCCTCCCTTTATTCCTCTCTCCCACCATTTGTAGATACACTCTCTCCCTTTATCCCTCTCTCCCACCATTTAAAGATACACTCTCACCATACCTCTCTCCCTTCATCCCTCGATACACTCCCTCCCTTTATTCCTCTCTCCCACCATTTGTAGATACACTCTCTCCCTTTATCCCTCTCTCCCACCATTTAAAGATACACTCCCACCATACCTCTCTCCCTTCATCCCTCGATTCTCTCCCACCATAACTCCCTCCCTTTATTCCTCTCTCCCACCATTTGTAGATACACTCTCTCCCTTTATCCCTCTCTCCCACCATTTAAAGATACACTCTCACCATACCTCTCTCCCTTCATCCCTCGATTCTCTCCCACCATAACTCCCTCCCTTTATTCCTCTCTCCCACCATTTGTAGATACACTCTCTCCCTTTATCCCTCTCTCCCACCATTTGTAGATACACTCTCACCATACCTCTCTCCCTTCATCCCTCGATTCTCTCCCACCATAACTCCCTCCTTTTATTCCTCTCTCCCACCATTTGTAGATACACTCCCACCATACCTCTCTCCCTTCATCCCTCGATTCTCTCCCACCATAACTCCCTCCCTTTATTCCTCTCTCCCACCATTTGTAGATACACTCCCTCCCTTTATTCCTCTCTCCCACCATTTGTAGATACACTCCCTCCCTTTATTCCTCTCTCCCACCATTTGTAGATACACTCTCTCCCTTTATCCCTCTCTCCCACCATTTAAAGATACACTCTCACCATACCTCTCTCCCTTCATCCCTCGATTCTCTCCCACCATAACTCCCTCCCTTTATTCCTCCTTCCCACCATTTGTAGATACACTCTCTCCCTTTATCCCTCTCTCCCACCATTTAAAGATACACTCTCACCATACCTCTCTCCCTTCATCCCTCGATTCTCTCCCACCATAACTCCCTCCCTTTATTCCTCTCTCCCACCATTTGTAGATACACTCCCTCCCTTTATTCCTCTCTCCCACCATTTGTAGATACACTCCCTCCCTTTATTCCTCTCTCCCACCATTTGTAGATACACTCTCTCCCTTTATCCCTCTCTCCCACCATTTAAAGATACACTCTCACCATACCTCTCTCCCTTCATCCCTCGATACACTCCCTCCCTTTATTCCTCTCTCCCACCATTTGTAGATACACTCTCTCCCTTTATCCCTCTCTCTCACCATTTGTAGATACACTCCCACCATACCTCTCTCCCTTCATCCCTCGATTCTCTCCCACCATAACTCCCTCCCTTTATTCCTCTCTCCCACCATTTGTAGATACACTCTCTCCCTTTATCCCTCTCTCCCACCATTTGTAGATACACTCTCACCATACCTCTCTCCCTTCATCCCTCGATTCTCTCCCACCATAACTCCCTCCCTTTATTCCTCTCTCCCACCATTTGTAGATACACTCTCTCCCTTTATCCCTCTCTCCCACCATTTGTAGATACACTCTCACCTTACCTCTCTCCCTTCATCCCTCGATTCTCTCCCACCATAACTCCCTCCCTTTATTCCTCTCTCCCACCATTTGTAGATACACTCTCTCCCTTTATCCCTCTCTCCCACCATTTGTAGATACACTCTCACCATACCTCTCTCCCTTCATTCCTCGATTCTCTCCCACCATAACTCTCTCCCTTTATCCCTCTCTCCCACCATTTAAAGATACACTCTCACCATACCTCTCTCCCTTCATCCCTCGATTCTCTCCCACCATAACTCCCTCCCTTTATTCCTCTCTCCCACCATTTGTAGATACACTCTCTCCCTTTATCCCTCTCTCCCACCATTTAAAGATACACTCTCACCATACCTCTCTCCCTTCATCCCTCGATACACTCCCTCCCTTTATTCCTCTCTCCCACCATTTGTAGATACACTCTCTCCCTTTATCCCTCTCTCTCACCATTTGTAGATACACTCCCACCATACCTCTCTCCCTTCATCCCTCGATTCTCTCCCACCATAACTCCCTCCCTTTATTCCTCTCTCCCACCATTTGTAGATACACTCTCTCCCTTTATCCCTCTCTCCCACCATTTGTAGATACACTCTCACCATACCTCTCTCCCTTCATCCCTCGATTCTCTCCCACCATAACTCCCTCCCTTTATTCCTCTCTCCCACCATTTGTAGATACACTCTCTCCCTTTATCCCTCTCTCCCACCATTTGTAGATACACTCTCACCTTACCTCTCTCCCTTCATCCCTCGATTCTCTCCCACCATAACTCCCTCACTTTATTCCTCTCTCCCACCATTTGTAGATACACTCTCTCCCTTTATCCCTCTCTCCCACCATTTGTAGATACACTCCCACCATACCTCTCTCCCTTCATCCCTCGATTCTCTCCCACCATAACTCCCTCCCTTTATTCCTCTCTCCCACCATTTGTAGATACACTCTCTCCCTTTATCCCTCTCTCCCACCATTTAAAGATACACTCTCACCATACCTCTCTCCCTTCATCCCTCGATTCTCTCCCACCATAACTCCCTCCCTTTATTCCTCTCTCCCACCATTTGTAGATACACTCCCTCCCTTTATTCCTCTCTCCCACCATTTGTAGATACACTCCCTCCCTTTATTCCTCTCTCCCACCATTTGTAGATACACTCTCTCCCTTTATCCCTCTCTCCCACCATTTAAAGATACACTCTCACCATACCTCTCTCCCTTCATCCCTCGATTCTCTCCCACCATAACTCCCTCCCTTTATTCCTCTCTCCCACCATTTGTAGATACACTCTCTCCCTTTATCCCTCTCTCCCACCATTTGTAGATACACTCTCACCATACCTCTCTCCCTTCATCCCTCGATTCTCTCCCACCATAACTCCCTCCTTTTATTCCTCTCTCCCACCATTTGTAGATACACTCCCACCATACCTCTCTCCCTTCATCCCTCGATTCTCTCCCACCATAACTCCCTCCCTTTATTCCTCTCTCCCACCATTTGTAGATACACTCTCTCCCTTTATCCCTCTCTCCCACCATTTGTAGATACACTCTCACCATACCTCTCTCCCTTCATCCCTCGATTCTCTCCCACCATAACTCCCTCCTTTTATTCCTCTCTCCCACCATTTGTAGATACACTCCCACCATACCTCTCTCCCTTCATCCCTCGATTCTCTCCCACCATAACTCCCTCCCTTTATTCCTCTCTCCCACCATTTGTAGATACACTCTCTCCCTTTATCCCTCTCTCCCACCATTTAAAGATACACTCTCACCATACCTCTCTCCCTTCATCCCTCGATTCTCTCCCACCATAACTCCCTCCCTTTATTCCTCTCTCCCACCATTTGTAGATACACTCCCTCCCTTTATTCCTCTCTCCCACCATTTGTAGATACACTCCCTCCCTTTATTCCTCTCTCCCACCATTTGTAGATACACTCTCTCCCTTTATCCCTCTCTCCCACCATTTAAAGATACACTCTCACCATACCTCTCTCCCTTCATCCCTCGATTCTCTCCCACCATAACTCCCTCCCTTTATTCCTCTCTCCCACCATTTGTAGATACACTCTCTCCCTTTATCCCTCTCTCCCACCATTTGTAGATACACTCTCACCATACCTCTCTCCCTTCATCCCTCGATTCTCTCCCACCATACCTCTCTCCCACCATCTCTCGATACACTCCCACCATCCCTCGAATCTCTTCCACCATACCTCGCTCCCACCATCCCTCTATTCTCTCTCTCCATACCTCTCTCCCTTCATCCCTCGATTCTCTCCCACCATAACTCTCTCACTTTAGCCCTCTCTCCCACCATTTGTAGATACACTCCCACCATACCTCTCTCCCTTCATCCCTCGACACACTCCCACCATCCCTCGATACACTCCAACCATACCTCTCTCCCTTCATCCCTCGATTCTCTCCCACCATAACTCTCTCCCTTTATCCCTTTCTCCCACCATTTGTAGATCCATTCCCATCATACCTCTCTCCCTTCATCCCTCGATTCTCTCCCACCATAACTCTCTCCCTTTATCCCTCTCTCCCACCATTTGTAGATACACTCCCACCATACCTCTCTCCCTTCATCCCTCGATTCTCTCCCACCATAACTCTCTCCCTTTATCCCTCTCTCCCACCATTTGTAGATACACTCCCACCATACCTCTCACCCTTCATCCCTCGATTCTCTCCCAACATACCTCTCTCCCACCATCTCTCGATACACTCCCACCATCCCTTGAATCTCTTCCACCATACCTCGCTCCCACCATCCCTCTATTCTCTCTCTCCATACCTATCTCCCTTCATCCCTCGATTCTCTCCCACCATACCTCTCTCCCTTCATCCCTCGACACACTCCCACCATCCCTCGATACATTCCAACCATACCTCTCTCCCTTCATCCCTCGATTCTCTCCCACCATAACTCTCTCCCTTTATCCCTCTCTCCCACCATTTGTAGATACACTCTCACCTTACCTCTCTCCCTTCATCCCTCGATTCTCTCCCACCATAACTCCCTCACTTTATTCCTCTCTCCCACCATTTGTAGATACACTCTCTCCCTTTATCCCTCTCTCCCACCATTTAAAGATACACTCCCACCATACCTCTCTCCCTTCATCCCTCGATTCTCTCCCACCATAACTCCCTCCCTTTATTCCTCTCTCCCACCATTTGTAGATACACTCTCTCCCTTTATCCCTCTCTCCCACCATTTAAAGATACACTCTCACCATACCTCTCTCCCTTCATCCCTCGATTCTCTCCCACCATAACTCCCTCCCTTTATTCCTCTCTCCCACCATTTGTAGATACACTCCCTCCCTTTATTCCTCTCTCCCACCATTTGTAGATACACTCTCTCCCTTTATCCCTCTCTCCCACCATTTAAAGATACACTCTCACCATACCTCTCTCCCTTCATCCCTCGATACACTCCCTCCCTTTATTCCTCTCTCCCACCATTTAAAGATACACTCCCACCATACCTCTCTCCCTTCATCCCTCGATTCTCTCCCACCATAACTCCCTCCCTTTATTCCTCTCTCCCACCATTTGTAGATACACTCTCTTCCTTTATCCCTCTCTCCCACCATTTGTAGATTCACTCTCTTCCTTTATCCCTCTCTCTCACCATTTGTAGATACACTCCCACCATACCTCTCTCCCTTCATCCCTCGATTCTCTCCCACCATAACTCCCTCCCTTTATTCCTCTCTCCCACCATTTGTAGATACACTCTCTCCCTTTATCCCTCTCTCCCACCATTTAAAGATACACTCTCACCATACCTCTCTCCCTTCATCCCTCGATTCTCTCCCACCATAACTCCCTCCCTTTATTCCTCTCTCCCACCATTTGTAGATACACTCTCTCCCTTTATCCCTCTCTCCCACCATTTGTAGATACACTCTCACCATACCTCTCTCCCTTCATCCCTCGATTCTCTCCCACCATAACTCCCTCCTTTTATTCCTCTCTCCCACCATTTGTAGATACACTCTCTCCCTTTATCCCTCTCTCCCACCATTTAAAGATACACTCCCACCATACCTCTCTCCCTTCATCCCTCGATTCTCTCCCACCATAACTCCCTCCCTTTATTCCTCTCTCCCACCATTTGTAGATACACTCTCTCCCTTTATCCCTCTCTCCCACCATTTAAAGATACACTCTCACCATACCTCTCTCCCTTCATCCCTCGATTCTCTCCCACCATAACTCCCTCCCTTTATTCCTCTCTCCCACCATTTGTAGATACACTCCCTCCCTTTATTCCTCTCTCCCACCATTTGTAGATACACTCCCTCCCTTTATTCCTCTCTCCCACCATTTGTAGATACACTCTCTCCCTTTATCCCTCTCTCCCACCATTTAAAGATACACTCTCACCATAACTCCCTCCCTTTATTCCTCTCTCCCACCATTTGTAGATACACTCCCTCCCTTTATTCCTCTCTCCCACCATTTGTAGATACACTCCCTCCCTTTATTCCTCTCTCCCACCATTTGTAGATACACTCTCTCCCTTTATCCCTCTCTCCCACCATTTAAAGATAAACTCTCACCATACCTCTCTCCCTTCATCCCTCGATACACTCCCTCCCTTTATTCCTCTCTCCCACCATTTAAAGATACACTCCCACCATACCTCTCTCCCTTCATCCCTCGATTCTCTCCCACCATAACTCCCTCCCTTTATTCCTCTCTCCCACCATTTGTAGATACACTCTCTTCCTTTATCCCTCTCTCCCACCATTTGTAGATACACTCCCACCATACCTCTCTCCCTTCATCCCTCGATTCTCTCCCACCATAACTCCCTCCCTTTATTCCTCTCTCCCACCATTTGTAGATACACTCTCTCCCTTTATCCCTCTCTCCCACCATTTAAAGATACACTCTCACCATACCTCTCTCCCTTCATCCCTCGATTCTCTCCCACCATAACTCCCTCCCTTTATTCCTCTCTCCCACCATTTGTAGATACACTCTCTCCCTTTATCCCTCTCTCCCACCATTTGTAGATACACTCTCACCATACCTCTCTCCCTTCATCCCTCGATTCTCTCCCACCATAACTCCCTCCTTTTATTCCTCTCTCCCACCATTTGTAGATACACTCCCACCATACCTCTCTCCCTTCATCCCTCGATTCTCTCCCACCATAACTCTCTCCCTTTATCCCTCTCTCCCACCATTTAAAGATACACTCTCACCATACCTCTCTCCCTTCAACCCTCGATTCTCTCCCACCATAACTCCCTCCCTTTATTCCTCTCTCCCACCAATTGTAGATACACTCTCTCCCTTTATCCCTCTCTCCCACCATTTGTAGATACACTCCCACCATACCTCTCTCCCTTCATCCCTCGATTCTCTCCCACCATAACTCTCTCCCTTTATCCCTCTCTCCCACCATTTAAAGATACACTCTCACCATACCTCTCTCCCTTCATCCCTCGATTCTCTCCCACCATAACTCCCTCCCTTTATTCCTCTCTCCCACCATTTGTAGATACACTCTCTCCCTTTATCCCTCTCTCCCACCATTTGTAGATACACTCTCACCATACCTCTCTCCCTTCATTCCTCGATTCTCTCCCACCATAACTCCTCCCTTTATTCCTCTCTCCCACCATTTGTAGATACACTCTCTCCCTTTATCCCTCTCTCCCACCATTTAAAGATACACTCTCACCATACCTCTCTCCCTTCATCCCTCGATACACTCCCTCCCTTTATTCCTCTCTCCCACCATTTGTAGATACACTCTCTCCCTTTATCCCCTTCTCTCACCATTTGTAGATACACTCCCACCATACCTCTCTCCCTTCATCCCTCGATTCTCTCCCACCATAACTCCCTCCCTTTATTCCTCTCTCCCACCATTTGTAGATACACTCTCTCCCTTTATCCCTCTCTCCCACCATTTGTAGATACACTCTCACCATACCTCTCTCCCTTCATCCCTCGATTCTCTCCCACCATAACTCCCTCCCTTTATTCCTCTCTCCCACCATTTGTAGATACACTCTCTCCCTTTATCCCTCTCTCCACCATTTGTAGATACACTCTCACCTTACCTCTCTCCCTTCATCCCTCGATTCTCTCCCACCATAACTCCCTCACTTTATTCCTCTCTCCCACCATTTGTAGATACACTCTCTCCCTTTATCCCTCTCTCCTACCATTTAAAGATACACTCCCACCATACCTCTCTCCCTTCATCCCTCGATTCTCTCCCACCATAACTCCCTCCCTTTATTCCTCTCTCCCACCATTTGTAGATACACTCTCTCCCTTTATCCCTCTCTCCCACCATTTAAAGATACACTCTCACCATACCTCTCTCCCTTAACCCTCGATTCTCTCCCACCATAACTCCCTCCCTTTATTCCTCTCTCCCACCATTTGTAGATACACTCCCTCCCTTTATTCCTCTCTCCCACCATTTGTAGATACACTCTCTCCCTTTATCCCTCTCTCCCACCATTTAAAGATACACTCTCACCATACCTCTCTCCCTTCATACCTCGATACACTCCCTCCCTTTATTCCTCTCTCCCACCATTTAAAGATACACTCCCACCATACCTCTCTCCCTTCATCCCTCGATTCTCTCCCACCATAACTCCCTCCCTTTATTCCTCTCTCCCACCATTTGTAGATACACTCTCTTCCTTTATCCCTCTCTCCCACCATTTGTAGATACACTCCCACCATACCTCTCTCCCTTCATCCCTCGATTCTCTCCACCATAACTCCCTCCCTTTATTCCTCTCTCCCACCATTTGTAGATACACTCTCTCCCTTTATCCCTCTCTCCCACCATTTAAAGATACACTCTCACCATACCTCTCTCCCTTCATCCCTCGATTCTCTCCCACCATAACTCCCTCCCTTTATTCCTCTCTCCCACCATTTGTAGATACACTCTCTCCCTTTATCCCTCTCTCCCACCATTTGTAGATACACTCTCACCATACCTCTCTCCCTTCATCCCTCGATTCTCTCCCACCATAACTCCCTCCTTTTATTCCTCTCTCCCACCATTTGTAGATACACTCCCACCATACCTCTCTCCCTTCATCCCTCGATTCTCTCCCACCATAACTCCCTCCCTTTATTCCTCTCTCCCACCATTTGTAGATACACTCCCTCCCTTTATTCCTCTCTCCCACCATTTGTAGATACACTCCCTCCCTTTATTCCTCTCTCCCACCATTTGTAGATACACTCTCTCCCTTTATCCCTCTCTCCCCACCATTTAAAGATACACTCTCACCATACCTCTCTCCCTTCATCCCTCGATTCTCTCCCACCATAACTCCCTCCCTTTATTCCTCTCTCCCACCATTTGTAGATACACTCTCTCCCTTTATCCCTCTCTCCCACCATTTAAAGATACACTCTCACCATACCTCTCTCCCTTCATCCCTCGATTCTCTCCCACCATAACTCCCTCCCTTTATTCCTCTCTCCCACCATTTGTAGATACACTCCCTCCCTTTATTCCTCTCTCCCACCATTTGTAGATACACTCCCTCCCTTTATTCCTCTCTCCCACCATTTGTAGATACACTCTCTCCCTTTATCCCTCTCTCCCACCATTTAAAGATACACTCTCACCATACCTCTCTCCCTTCATCCCTCGATACACTCCTCCCTTTATTCCTCTCTCCCACCATTTGTAGATACACTCTCTCCCTTTATCCCTCTCTCCCACCATTTAAAGATACACTCCCACCATACCTCTCTCCCTTCATCCCTCGATTCTCTCCCACCATAACTCCCTCCCTTTATTCCTCTCTCCCACCATTTGTAGATACACTCTCTCCCTTTATCCCTCTCTCCCACCATTTAAAGATACACTCTCACCATACCTCTCTCCCTTCATCCCTCGATTCTCTCCCACCATAACTCCCTCCCTTTATTCCTCTCTCCCACCATTTGTAGATACACTCTCTCCCTTTATCCCTCTCTCCCACCATTTGTAGATACACTCTCACCATACCTCTCTCCCTTCATCCCTCGATTCTCTCCCACCATAACTCCCTCCTTTTATTCCTCTCTCCCACCATTTGTAGATACACTCCCACCATACCTCTCTCCCTTCATCCCTCGATTCTCTCCCACCATAACTCCCTCCCTTTATTCCTCTCTCCCACCATTTGTAGATACACTCCCTCCCTTTATTCCTCTCTCCCACCATTTGTAGATACACTCCCTCCCTTTATTCCTCTCTCCACCATTTGTAGATACACTCTCTCCCTTTATCCCTCTCTCCCACCATTTAAAGATACACTCTCACCATACCTCTCTCCCTTCATCCCTCGATTCTCTCCCACCATAACTCCCTCCCTTTATTCCTCCTTCCCACCATTTGTAGATACACTCTCTCCCTTTATCCCTCTCTCCCACCATTTAAAGATACACTCTCACCATACCTCTCTCCCTTCATCCCTCGATTCTCTCCCACCATAACTCCCTCCCTTTATTCCTCTCTCCCACCATTTGTAGATACACTCCCTCCCTTTATTCCTCTCTCCCACCATTTGTAGATACACTCCCTCCCTTTATTCCTCTCTCCCACCATTTGTAGATACACTCTCTCCCTTTATCCCTCTCTCCCACCATTTAAAGATACACTCTCACCATACCTCTCTCCCTTCATCCCTCGATACACTCCCTCCCTTTATTCCTCTCTCCCACCATTTGTAGATACACTCTCTCCCTTTATCCCTCTCTCTCACCATTTGTAGATACACTCCCACCATACCTCTCTCCCTTCATCCCTCGATTCTCTCCCACCATAACTCCCTCCCTTTATTCCTCTCTCCCACCATTTGTAGATACACTCTCTCCCTTTATCCCTCTCTCCCACCATTTGTAGATACACTCTCACCATACCTCTCTCCCTTCATCCCTCGATTCTCTCCCACCATAACTCCCTCCCTTTATTCCTCTCTCCCACCATTTGTAGATACACTCTCTCCCTTTATCCCTCTCTCCCACCATTTGTAGATACACTCTCACCTTACCTCTCTCCCTTCATCCCTCGATTCTCTCCCACCATAACTCCCTCCCTTTATTCCTCTCTCCCACCATTTGTAGATACACTCTCTCCCTTTATCCCTCTCTCCCACCATTTGTAGATACACTCTCACCATACCTCTCTCCCTTCATTCCTCGATTCTCTCCCACCATAACTCTCTCCCTTTATCCCTCTCTCCCACCATTTAAAGATACACTCTCACCATACCTCTCTCCCTTCATCCCTCGATTCTCTCCCACCATAACTCCCTCCCTTTATTCCTCTCTCCCACCATTTGTAGATACACTCTCTCCCTTTATCCCTCTCTCCCACCATTTAAAGATACACTCTCACCATACCTCTCTCCCTTCATCCCTCGATACACTCCCTCCCTTTATTCCTCTCTCCCACCATTTGTAGATACACTCTCTCCCTTTATCCCTCTCTCTCACCATTTGTAGATACACTCCCACCATACCTCTCTCCCTTCATCCCTCGATTCTCTCCCACCATAACTCCCTCCCTTTATTCCTCTCTCCCACCATTTGTAGATACACTCTCTCCCTTTATCCCTCTCTCCCACCATTTGTAGATACACTCTCACCATACCTCTCTCCCTTCATCCCTCGATTCTCTCCCACCATAACTCCCTCCCTTTATTCCTCTCTCCCACCATTTGTAGATACACTCTCTCCCTTTATCCCTCTCTCCCACCATTTGTAGATACACTCTCACCTTACCTCTCTCCCTTCATCCCTCGATTCTCTCCCACCATAACTCCCTCACTTTATTCCTCTCTCCCACCATTTGTAGATACACTCTCTCCCTTTATCCCTCTCTCCCACCATTTGTAGATACACTCCCACCATACCTCTCTCCCTTCATCCCTCGATTCTCTCCCACCATAACTCCCTCCCTTTATTCCTCTCTCCCACCATTTGTAGATACACTCTCTCCCTTTATCCCTCTCTCCCACCATTTAAAGATACACTCTCACCATACCTCTCTCCCTTCATCCCTCGATAC